>CM021102.1:470540321-470830480 GCA_007115665.2 Sequoiadendron giganteum | reverse complement strand
AATTGCAATCCCTTAATTTTAGGAAGATGGCTCAAAAGATATTTCTATGCGGAGGGAAATATTTGAATTCAAATTGGAGGAATATTCCATGAGAATATTCTTTCAATGGTTGAAGGAATTAGAAAAAATTAGTCAATTAAATAATTAAGAAATTATGTAATTGTGCACGTGGAGAGAATTTAGGGATTTAATTAAACAATTAGAAATCATTTAATCAAAATGGGATTTAGGACATTGAATAATTTGGATTATTTAATCAAATTAAAGGACTTAGGAGATCTAATTAAATAATTTGGATTATTTAATCAAAGAAGATGAAAATTAGCATGGAAGGGATGAATTAATCAAATAATATTAATTATTTGATTAATAGATGAAAAATGATGAATTTAATTAAATAAATAATATTATTTAATTAAATAGATGAAAAAAAGTGAATTAGAATAGAAATGGAATTAGTAATTGAATCAGGTGTGTGATATTCATCAAGACATTTTTAAGTGTCTATTGTTCCATGGCAGGAACCAATAAAAGAGTTGAGTGTGATAAAAACTAAAAACAATAAATGTGACAAACAACAAGCCTTTGTTGATGTTATGGGAGAGAGGGCATCATATGACTATTTTTCCACAAACTATAGAGTTGAATGGGGCTCTCCCATGCTTAACCATAACTAGGTGGGACCCTTGCCTTGACATGCATGGTTATGACATATTATCATTTTATAATGGTGTATGTTTCTGGTGTCTCGGCTCTATTGGTTTATGATATGTTGCAATGTCATATCAATATAGGTTAGTTTGGCTCTATGTCATATATTTTGTCTCAACCCTACGTGGCCACGATGGCTTGAAGGGGTTTTTTGGGTTTTTTTTGTCTATGGGGTGGTGTCTAGTTCAAACTCTATGCCCTTATAGTTTAATATAAATCTCATCTTACCCATTAAAAAAATTGGATTATTTAATCAAATGAGAGGACTTAGGAGATTTAATTAAATAATTTAGATTATTTAATCAAATAAGATGAAAATTAGCATGAAAGGGGTGAATTAATCAAATAATATTAATGATCCGATTAATAGATAAAAAAGGATGAATTTAATTAAACAATTATAATTATTTAATTAAATAGATGAAAAATGGTGAATTATGATACAAATGGTATTAGTAGTTGAATTAGGTGTGCGATATTGATCAAGACATTTTTAAGTGTCTACATTTTGACCCTCTTTGAAGTGAGGTACTTGCTATGTTGCTTCAAAGAGCTGATATTACTTGGACTAATGATGCTGCTTAGATAAAAAATAAAAAAATTCTTACTTTTTTTAGATGCCCCACTGTGCCCCAATGGAAGAATGAATGCTGGTATGCTACTCCCTTGAGAGATCGAGTAGAAAAATCAAATTTCGGGTCGAACTCACGAAAAAAGTATGAGAATGGTTTGGCTGCAAAGAGAACGAAGAACAAGTCCTAGGACCCTGATAGGCTGCAAAGCTCAAAAATGGAGATACGGGGCTAAAACCCTAGGTTTGACAATGTATACATGAAATTAGGTCAATTTGAATCTCATTTGCACCCTTTGCTTTGAGAATTTGAGAGAGCTTGTGAGAGATTCCATGAAAGTTCTAGTAGAATACCAGACAAAATGGCTGACCGTGCACTCCCCACAAACTGCACGGATCGAGTCTGAGACTTCAAGTAGCTAGCGAATGCAGGACCATCGGTATGTACCCCAAAAAATTTCTCTTGTATATTTTCTGACATATAGAAATGTAGGCTAGAATAGGACAAACAAAGGTGTCACTATTTTAGTGACGCTTTTCAACGATCAACAACACCTTTTCTGGATACGAGACCTTTGCATTAAGGCGTCGCTCCTTTGCATGTGCATTGGAGTTTTACAAATACTGATTTTTTTTCCTCATACCAATATAGATGCATGAAAAATAGCTATGCTTCTACAAAATGGTAGAGCCACACCTTTGCTGAGCGACACTGAAATGGCAATGCTTTTACATTATAGCCACACTTATGTATTTTGGTAATGCTATAGCAAAATAGCGATGTAATTTCCTGTTGATAGAGTGACGTCTTTGAATTAAAGGCTCACTTTTGAATTTTAGGCATCCAGACTTTTAAACTTTTGTAAATTGACGCCATATGTGTTGTGTGTGAAAGAGGTCTTCCATCCATTTCTTTCTCATGAGAGGAGACTAGGGATCCTTGAATGGATTGGCGGGTTAGATGAGTGGTATGTTATGTTCCTCAGGATGATCAAACTTTATCACATTTTTTACATGTAGTAGATTAGGATACACCTAACTATGATGACAAAACTTGTGGAGCAATGGTATTCTAAGACCTTGTAATAAGATTTTTGGATTAAACTATGTGTCAGTTTTTACATCTATTTTAATCCAAAAATCTTATTAGAATGCTAACATGGACTATGGAAATTTCATGCTTTTAATATTCTAAGACCTCCTCCTTCCACCTTCCTACTGGCAAGGCGAAAATCACCCTAAAGGATGTTTGGAGGATTCTCAAGGTGCTGATCCATGGAGTGAGGGTAGTCTATGATGTAGACCTTGGCGTGGAGGCCATGTTTCGAGTACTGGGTGCTGATGAGCTGGAGGTAGATATCTCATAGATTGATTTGTAGAGACACATTGGATGAGTTAGTGACCTTACCCTAGTCATTGTGAGACTCATCATGGGAGTCCTGGTTCTTGACCATATGAGAAGAGAATTCAACATTAGTTGGGGTCTGGTTCTTTAGAGTATTACAAAGGATGTCTGCGTATATGCATGGGGTCCATGCATTCTATCCACCTTGTGCCACAACATGCACCAGGTGGTATTTATGAGGGTTGCTAGCCTATTTGCTGGGGTCACTTTATTACATATTTGGGATTGGGAGAAAATTGCAGTGCTCAGACCTATGATTGCACTTTGATCCATTGATGAGGAGGACCCAATTACATACATGTACACTTGTATGACCACTCTCCACCATGCAGGGTCAACAAAAATAGATTACTGGAGGAGAGTCATAGATGATATGATTGTATTCAGATGGAGACCTTGGCTGCAGAGACAGGCTTGGGATGATGACCAATAAAACTTGTTCTTTGCTTGACAAACATGGTGGCTCATGGGTCGCAAGACTCATATTATTGAGAGATACCTTCTAGATCGCATTGCTAGGTAGTTTAGGGAGTAGCAGGATGCTCCATGGGTTGATTATAGAGCCATATAGGCCCACACCTATAGGGAGATTATGGATTGGGGAGCTTAGATGACGCCTTAGGTGGCCATTGATGATTTTGCACAACTTGTTCCATTACCTTAGGTTTATGCCAGTGGTCCAAATGATCCTGAAATGACTCTCATATATGATGCATGGTTCGCCTAACATCGACCTCTAAGATTGATAGGCCTCATAGGGGTAGATGGAGGAGTTTGAGGTAAAGGTAGAGGCAGAGGGAGAGGATAGGTTCAAGGTCAGGTTTTGGGACAGTTTCCACAACAACCTCCTATTCCACCACTGCATGGTCCAACACTTGTACAACCACATATTCAGTAGATGATAGTAGCAGTTATGAGGGGGATTTATCTATAGGTGATCATTTGACAGAGGATAGTGAAGTGAGATATTGCTATACAAGAGAGAGATGCCACCCGCCAGGAGTGGGATGCTTTCGAACAAGAGATGGATGAGGCCTACATTAAGAACAATCACAAGAGACAACAACGATACCAGATGGAGATCTAGTTGGCCTAGGAGACTGCCCGTTGGTAGCATCTAGAGATCACTACACAGGCATAGGCACAAACATATGGTTAGGTAGTATCGACTATTTAATATGGAAAGGCCATGACAAAGGCCTCATATTACTAGACTATATACCAAATGGAGGTTCCTTGACATAGGTGACGCCCAAATTTTTCATAGAGGAGTGCTTTGGCTCCCAATATGTCAAGTGGTGGACCATCAATTGGATAGTCAGGTGGAAATTGAGGAAAAATTCCTCCTCCATCTCCACGAGGTGATCAAGGGAGCTTCAACTAGACCCTTATGCATAGACATTTTTGATGTAGCCCTGATTATACGATGTATATTCATTCATTACCTCATTTTTTTGATAATCTCATGTATATTTTGATGTATATCACACACACTTTGATATGTATCATGAAAATCATTTTTTTGATATATATGAGATGACCGGATACAACATTTATACTTATGATGTCTTATTTTATTTTATGCTTATGATTATATGATGTCTATATGGATGCATTATGGATATGTCATGGATGGATGCAGATGTTATGATATGCTTATATGATGTATGATGATGATTTCCTTTATTATGCTTATGATGTGGCATGTATGATTATACTTATGTATATGATTTGATGCGATATGGATTATGGATATGTATGATGTATGCAATGTAGTGATATGTGTGATCTATTTTTTTTAATTTTTTCATGATATGTAGAATACAAGCAGGATGTATGTTGATGGGTTGTGGATGCAAGATGGATGTATTTATATATAATTTTTGTATGAATATCATGATACCAGGTTGGAAATGTTAGTGCAAATAGAAGTAGAAGAATGAGATGGATATTGATTAACCTTTATTTTTTGAGATTGATTCAAAACTCCAATAAATCTATGATTATTCAAGACTTTATTGGTTATGTGATGAGACAGGATAGATGATACTACTTTGATTCTTGGATTAGACTTAATTCATCATAGCATTCCTCATTTTTGATATAGAAAATAGAAACGATGCACCAATGTATTAAAAACTAGGATGACGTTGTATCTAATGCATGGACTCCGAATATTGAAATAGATAGGATTATCCTTATTCATACTTGACATAGAAAAACCTTGTTTGGTCATATGAAAGAGTGAAGCCATCAAAGTAAGGAGACTAACACACAAAAGGTAGAAGAACCTGATATGTCCCAACCATTATTTTACTTAACACTATCCCCATACACAAGGCAAGTATTCACCAAGGTCATATTACAAGAATATCCAACAAGCACAACAAATGAAAGCAAGGATTATTGTCCCATTCCTTTCTCTCTAAATCATTTTTAAGACATCATCGATAGATCATCAGAATGGATCAATAAAATAAATCATAAGAAAAGATCAAATGAATCAAACAAACAATGTTATTCATATCCAATGATGATTTCCATTGTAGGAAAGATATATCTGTACAACATGTTATCGAATGTTTGAATAATTCTAACTATTTGATAGGCTATTGATATAAATGTTAATTGACATGTTTGAACACAATCATGACTTAATACTTTTGAGTTTAAGGCTTTGTGTTTCATTGATTGTTGTACCTGTTTCTGTTTGGGTGAGGGTGACAATCAATTTATTAGGCATGCAAGTTTATTGCGGCTGCAAGCGAAATGGGATGGGTGATTTTGTTTTCAAATATTTGAATGTTTTTGATTTTTTTGTAATGTTTTGAGGCTGTTTTTGAGGATTTTGATTATTTTAATGTTTGATTTTTTCAACATATTTGTGGCTTTTTTGGATTTTGAATGTTTTCTAAATGTTTTTGATTTTCAAGTTTTTCAAATGTTTTTGTGTGTTCCCAAGGTTCGACCAAGAATAGGACCTAAGAGGGACTGAACTAATGCCTTGAGGGATCATTAGAGATGGCCTTGCCTACATAAAATACATAGAGACAACATAGTTCGACTGACTCTTGACTGGTGACTATTTATTGATGAGATATAAAAATTGATGAATTGTCAATTTATTATGACAAACTGTTAAAAGACTAACCTAAGCTTCAGGGGGCATCAATGGCGACCTTGCCTACGTACAAACACAGAGGCAATGTAGTTCAACAAGTATTTTAATTTTTTGATGTTTTGACCTTTTTAGGTGTTTTGACTTGATTTGAATGTTTTTGGGTTTCGAAAATGATTTGGATGTTTTTGGATTTTCGAGAATAATTTGGATGTTTTTGGATTTTTTAAAAACTTTATAGATGTTTTGATGTTTTTGGATTTTGAAACTTTACAAATATTTTGATGTTTTTGAGAATGTTATAAATGTTTTTGGATTTTGATGATATTTCAAATGTTTTTGGATTTTGAAACTCTACAAATGTTTTGATGTTTTTGGATTTTTTACATATATGAATGTTTTTGGATTTTTTAGAGAATATAACCTCAAGGGAATATACAAGAAACTGATCTAATGCTAGTATAGGAATATACCTCTAGTGTGATGTGATAGACTACCTTGATATAGGTAGGAAAAAATAACCCTAGGAGTGTGCCATGTAGTACTAAAGGGGATAAATACTTGCTGAATACCAAGCTATGGTACAAACACAAATGGATGAAGGAATAAATAGATGGAAAATGGATGTGATGTATGGAATGGATGCATGACAAGTGAAAGAGCCATGGTAGATGGGAGATAATTCTTATTTGCGCAAGGCGTATGATTGCCAGGTTTTCACCAAGGTACTTGCCCAAAGCACCACCAAAGTGGTTTTCACTAGAGGACAATTTTTCTCTTTACTATTTTGATCCTTTTTCTATTTTTTTCTATTTTTATTGCTTTCCTGATGTTTTTAGATTTTATGGATTTATGCCCCCATGGTCTAGGTATATAAATTTTTGAGATGTATGCTGTTGATGGGTTTCTGCAACAGTTCTCCTTTAGGGATTTCCAATTGATAAGCTCATAAGCCATATCTTTCTATAACAATGAAAGGTCCTAACCAATTTGGCTCAATTATACCCTTGCTATCTTGATCTAAGATGTTTTTTTGATTCTCTTTCAAGACAAGGTCTCCTACCTAAAAGCATCGACCCTTGATATTTTTGTTATAGATTCTTCTAAGTCTGTTCTGATAGGCCTATAGGCAATTCAATGCTTCAAGGTGATGTTCATCCAACAATTCTAACTCATTCAACCTAGATACTCTGTATTCTTCATCAGTGATGAGATGTTGCAGTGAAACTCTTAGTGACAAGAGCTCGACCTCGATAGGTGGGATGGCTTTAGTTCCATAAACCAAGGAATAAAGTGTAGCACCTATAGGTGTGCGAATGCTGGTTGGTAAGCCCATAAAGTATGGTTCAATTGTAAGTACCAATCACGACCAACTTCATTGACTATCTTCTTTAAGATTTTATCGATGGTTTTGTTAGAAGCCTTAGCTTGACCATTTCCTTGGGGGTAGTAAGGGGTGGAAAAGCGATGTTGGATATTGAATTGATGAAACAGTTCATAGACATTCTGGTTCTTGAAAGGTGTTCCATTGTTTATGATAATGGCTTGAGGAACACCATAATGGTAGATGAGGTAATTAAGGATAAACTTGGATATTTTCTTCCTCATTATGTAGGTGATAATGGCTTGAGGAACACCATAATCATAGATGGTAGCCATGGAATCTGCTGCTCGATTGTTGATTCTAGGTATTTTCTCAAATGTTATATCAATGAAATAGTCTTTAAAACTATACACCGTCTTCTTGTAGGACATTTGTTTTTCATCCTTAGTTTGATAGTTGTCATTGACTTGGTTCACAATCAGTTGAGAATATCCATAGAATTTTAGCTTTTGAATCTTCCAGTATACCACAATTCTCAACCCTGTAATGAGGGGCTCATACTCAACTATGTTATTCATTCACGCAAAAGATAACTTGTATGATTTGGAGATGCAATCACCTTGTGGGGTGATGAATATAATTCCTACTTCGAACCCATGTTGTGTGTAAGAACCATCAAAATACAACTTCCATTGATATTTCATGCTAAGGGTGAACACTGATTCATTAGGGAATTTTGACACTAAAGGATTCTTTGCATAGATGGGTGGTTTTGCTAGTTGATCAATGATGACTTGTCCCTTGATGGATTTTCGATCAACATATTCTGTCAAATTTAGTAAGGATCATTACCCACTTTGATGTACGACATATGAGAGTGGATTTTGATAATAAATACTTGAGCGGATCTACCTTCGAGATGAGTTTAACTTGATGGGAAAGCATGTAGTGCTTAAGCTTCTAGGAGGCGAACATCATTGCGAAACAAGATTTTTCAATGGACGTATAGTTTAATTCATATCCTACCAAGGGTCTACTGATGTATTAATAACCCTCTCTTTTCTGATTTCATCATGTTGAGCGAAGAGATCCCCTAGAACTACTGAGGTAGCTGAGATGTAGAGTATCAAAGGCTTGTTCTATTGGCGACATCAAGATGGGTGGTGTTTCTAGATAATCCTTCAGTTGTTGAAATGCTTGCTCACAATGTTGATCCCATTTGTAGGCCACACCTTTATGTAGGAGATGAGTAAGTGGGTGACACTTATATACTAGTTGTGCAATAAATCTTCTGATAGATTGAAGTTTCCCTTGTAGGTTGTAGAGTTGGTTAAGGATCTGTGGTGGTTAAATTTCCATGATCGTGACTTTGGCCGGGTCCACTTTGATTCCCCTTCACGATACAATGTATCCAAAAATTTTACTTGTACTGACTCGAAAGATGTACTTCTTAAGATTCAACCATACCTAATAATTCTCAAGTTTGTCAGTTTTTTTCCTAGTGCTTCTAGATGCTCTTTCCTTCTTATAAACAAGGAAATATTTCATCCAGTCCTCTAGGGTCTTATGGATCATGTCATAAAGTATTAGGGTCATCACTCTCTAATATGTCGCTCCAACATTATTGACACCAAAAGCCATTAGATTCCAAAGGTAAATTCCCCATGGGCATGTGAACATTGTCTTATACTGATCTTCCTTAGCTATCATTATTTGATTATATCCTGAGAATCTATCCATGAGCGAAAGCATTTTGTGCCCATTTGTCAAGTCCATAATGATATCTATGTTTGGTGGGGGAAATTCATTTTGGGACATGCCTTATTCAAGTCTTTGAAGTCTGTGCATATCCTAATGCCACCAGTAGGTTTGGAAATTGGAATTGGGATCGAATTCCACTCAAGATAGTCAATTGGTCTAATGAACCCTACATCTAGGAGCTTTTGTAACTCTACCTTGACCAACAATGCTATATATGGATGCATTTTTCATAAATTTTGCTTCACTGGATTTTCTTGAGGATGCAACGTAAGATGATGAATCACCAATGATTTGTCTAGCCCTAACATGTTTGCATAGGACCAAGAAAAGTTAAATTTTCACTCTATAAGGAATTTTTCCAAGTTGTCCTATTCTTGGTCATTTAGGGAAGAAGCATAGAATGTGACCTCTAGTACCTCCTCCATTCCTACATTGACTGGATTTGATGCCTCTACAAGCACTATTGACTTTTCCTGACCTGTTGTAATACTTGGCAGAATGGATCCCTCATCCTTAGGCACCTTAGAGAGGTTTTCACCCTTGGATATGTCCTTTATTTTGACTATTTTGTGATCAGCAAGTGCCACAGTGTGGTTTTCACTTGGAGACCGAGTTATGATTTTCAAATTTTCAATTTTTTGACTAAGGGATTCAATCATTTCACCATAGTATGTGTGGGTGTCCAGCTCAATGTCAATCCTACTTTATGATCTCCAAATGGTATACAGTCTTAGAGCCCCCCTAAATTTAGAGATAGCCTCATCATTTTTCAAAGGAATCAAGAATTCGTGGTCCTTGGTCCCAGTTAATGAGTTGGGGACAAAAAAGTCTTAGTTTGGTAATTTGGCTAGAAGATTCAAATGATGTGGTGGTGATCATGAAAATTTAGGTATCCTCAAATAGGTCTATAACGTCAAGAGGGAAGTCATTGATGTCATTGTTTTACCATGTGTTTAACCAAGAGGGAGATTAAAATTCCTTAATAGAATCCCCCTTTCCAAGAAGGTTCACTTTTCTCATGGTGAATCCAAGACCAAGATTTTTAGGATGTTTCTTTGGAACAATAGGTTCTTATAAGCCATTATGATTTAAACCAAGATTTTCATCTTTTTAATATCCCATTTCTCTATTAGATGAAGCCCTTTGTTATTTTCATCCATGGGAAGTGGAGGTACTTCTTTCTTATCTTGATATAACCACTCTGATGTAGTATCCTCATCAATGACCTCCTTGTTTAAGTATCCTCAATTTGTGAAAGTGGTAAATTCTATTTTGATTATCTTCATCACTTTGTCAATTTGTTGAGGTTTTCCATAAGATCTAGGAGAAAGAGGAAGTTCTCCCACAAAAAAGAGTCTTTCAGATTGCAATCTCCACAACTATTATCCTTGATAATTGCTTTGATCTCTAGGATATTTTCAATGTTGATGCCTTAGATTTAGATGTGGATGCTAGGGTAGATGGGTCAACATAGGACAATTGTATTGGAATTTCATCATTCTTAGGTATTTGTGGTACCTTGTAATACTTCTCCAAGTTTCTGCAATAGAAAAAAGGCTTTGGATCACCATGAATTGTTATCTCTTCGTTTTCAAATGAAAATTTTGATACACTGGTGATAGTTTGATGCTACAAATTTCATGGAATGGATCCATGGTCGGCCAAGAAGAATATTATAAGGTAAATAAAGATCAAGGACTTGGCAAGTTATTTCTGCAATAATTGGTCCTACTTGGAGAGGTATCTTGATAGTTCCTTTTGAATTTCATTCATTTTCATCATAAGCTCTAATGGTGACACCTTTTTCTTTCTAAATTACATCTTTAGAGTAGCCCAAGTTCTTTATCAATTGAGGGGTACAAATGTTTAGGCCAACACCTCCATCTACCAATGCTCTTTTAACTTTATTTCTGTGTTTGTAGACCTCAAGGTGTAAAGCATGGTTTTGGTGGAAGGCCAGTCTCAAAAAATGTAAGTCGATGGGTGGATGTGATGTGTCCAACCATATCTTGGAATTGATTAGTATCGATGTAATTAGGTACACATGATGATGAAAGGGATTTATCTAGGATATCCTTATGTGCTAGAGAAATTTTCAAGAGTTCTAAGATGGGAATTTGAGTGGGGGTTTTCTTCAATTGATCCAAGAGACTATAATCTGTGGGATTTGACTTTGATGGGGTTCTAGGTTGCAAAGGGGCTCCTTGTATAGTTAATTTACCTCTTCATTTGGTGACTCCACACTCAATAGATGGTCATTTTATAGTGACGACAGATATGTGATGCTCACATGCCCCTACAACATTATTGTAGACATGAATAACTTGGTGATAACCTTTTCCCTTTTTAGTATCATTTCCCTTGTGTAAGAGAGGGGGAACAACCACTGCAATATCCTATGTCATGAAAGGCCGAGAGTAGTATGGCTGCCCTAACTTACCTCAGTTAAAGGGAATGCTAGGATAGGTGAGATGAGAATGATGAGGACTATGAAGTCCCTCGACCACTCTGTAAAATTGAGAGTCAATAGGAGACTAGGTGAGTCAGTTTTTAGGGTCAACTCTGTGTCTCAGATAGCTCTTTGTCAGAGGAAAAAAGCACAATTTTGGGATGACAACACAATGCACTGATGTATCTTAGGTGCGCTGGAATCCGTACAGCTAGAAAACCAAGGAGACAAGGTTGGACCTCTCAAAAATGAACTATTAGCCTAGGTAAGAGTTTCTAAAGGTGCAAAATAACACTATGAAATACGAAACATAAAGACGAATGTGATGAAACAAGTATATTATCACGAGAGTGACGAAGATGATCTCACAAAATAGATTTTTTTCCAGCTCACTCCAAGATATCTCCACCTACACATAGAAAAGAGGGAAAATGTTGGGGGATGTTTAGGGATCTGCGTCAGTCAGACCCCCATTTTGGTGTTTCCACCTCCATGGACAACCAATTTTACAATGATGTAGAAATAATATGATAAAGAATGGAATACAAGCAAAGTACACAAAACACTTCAAAACAGTAATGTGCTAACTCAACCAAGTAATATAGAAGATGAGTGAGGAGCTTACCACCTCTGCCCAAAGTGCTCAAGGCTAGTGGAGGAGAAAATGAGAGGAACTCAAGCCTCTGCTACAATGGAGTTGTCCTATGATTGCTCTATTGAAGTGATGGAGTGAAGAGATTGTTGTTATGGAGTAAAAAATGTTGCTATAATGCTTAAGGATGAGTAAAATGAATGGTAAATAGATTGTGTAAGATTCAACTAACTCTCAAATGGATCAAAAAATGAAGAATATGAAGAAGGGAGATGAAAAAACAAACATATTCGGGTCGACCAGCTGAAGGGAGGTGTTATAATTCGACTTCTAATAGGAAATGTAACGTCTCTACAGACTCCAGTCAAAGGAATCTACCAGGGATGTCTGCACACCGCGCGGGTGTTCCCAACAGAAACATCTCCACCGACACTTAAAATAGGCACCAAGTGGGTGAAGAGCAATGAGCTTATGTGGAATTAAGCCTCCACCTTTGGTTTTCTAAAGTGGAGAGGGGTAAAAGGGGAAATTGCATTAGGGGTGAACATTTTCTCCTATACATTTTCCCCCACTTTAGTGAGCATGAATACTGATGAGTGCTTCAGTAAAGTAGATTGAAGAAGTAGTAGGGTTAGAAAGGTATACCTGAAGCATCGAGGAAGCAGAGCACGATCTGGAGAACCTGAAAGCCCAAGACAAGTGAAGGACTTCATATCTCCACAAAACTATAAATTTGAAGAATGAAAGCACCTTGCAAGCCCACTGACCTACAAGGGAGGTATCCTTGAAAAAATATCACATGAAGGAAACCAAGGAAAGTGCCTTGCAGACCCATAGACCTGCAAGGAAGGTATCCCCCAAGATCTCTCACATGAGGGAGACCGAGCGAAGGGAACTCCGTAGAGTTAGGAATGAAAACATGTTTACCTGCAGATAGAACACGTCAGAAGTGGCCGCACAGGCTAGTGAACAGACAGTCACATAGACCATTGCCAAGTTGAAAGACTTTCAAAGGGGTCCCTCAAGAACCCTTCAAAAGGAAGAGGGGTCCACTCAAGGGATGCACTATTTGAAAAGCAAATTCTAGTCAGGCTGCCCCCAAGCTAGAGAAAAGGATGTGAAGTAGGTCTAGTAGGGCTGCCCCCGGACTAGACACAAAGATAAGACACAGGTCTAGTTGGGCTGCCCTCAGGCTAGATGCTAAGATGTGAAACCGGTCTAGTCAAGCTACCCTCGAACTAGATGCCAAGATGTAAAGGATTTTCGAGTGGGTCCCTTGAGAACCCGATGCGAAAAGAAAGGGTCCACTCAAGGGACACACTATTCAAAAGCCAATGCCTTCTTTATCAAATTGATTCGTCATCAAGGAATCCTTTTGAAAGATGTTCACTTCATCAAGGAATTCAAAAGGAAGGATATGCCCCCACATGAGGGAAAGATCAAAGTTTTTCCCGCTTCAAAGGAGGTTTTCCAAGTCCTTTCTTTATGAACTCATGATGAAGGAAACATGTTTTGTTAGGGTTTCAAGTCGAGATTGAAATTCTAGCAAAGAAGGGTCTTGAGAAAAGATTAATTGGAAACAACTAATTTTTCTAAAGATCCAAGTAATGTAGAAGTGGCGTTGTCACACATAAGAGGGACAACTCAAGCAAAGAAGAGAGAAAGATAAAGAGAAAGCAACAGGAAAGAGAACACAAACAAAGGGCACATGGGGATTTGGTTTCATGGGGTCAGATCTACCTTTGTTTAAATATAGTAGGTAGCCATGACACAAGGGAGAAAGATCATGAATCCCCAACCAAATCAGGAAGAATGCACAAAAGAAAAAGTAAAATAAAAAAATTGGGTCAGCATGGAAGGAAGACTAAATGCCCCCAACGCTTTGCATCGTCCCCAATTTATTGAAAGTCAATCAAAAACATGGAACAATGATGATACAAATAGAGGCAGTTTCATGACACAAACACCATTCCTATATCCAAGCACCAATAGGGGTGACAAGGGTCATCCAGGCACACATAACACGATCATGGGGGAAGCACATCGTAACACTCACACATCTAATCTAAATATTAAGAAGGGGTCTCCCCCTAACACTGGTCAACCAAGAGGCCATTAGCTTCCCACTCTAGATCATCGTAGGGGGAAGGATGACAATCCTATAATGGTGTAATGTTAAGGGGAGGAGCTTCCAACCCTCCTGCAACAAGGGCTAAGGAAGAAGGATCTGTGAGGTCTCCGTCACTCAACTCTTGTGGGTCCAAGGTCAATGATTTAGCGAAGATTTCTGACAAGGTCGAAAATTCATCCAAAGGGTTTCTATTTACTCTGACAGTTTCAAAATTTTTAGAAGCAATAGGGATGCTGATGGAAGGGACCGTTTTGGCCATGTACATGGATGTGGGAGGCATCAACATTCCTAACTACATCTCATGTTCTTTGAAGGGGCCACCTCGTATCATGCTACCATGGTTCGAAGGGGAGCACACTTTGGCCAAACCAGTGAGACTATCTAGGAGTTCTATGCCTGTTCGATCTTTTCCCACCATATACTTTATTTTGCTAATAACTTTAGCAGCCCTAGCCAGCTTCGGGTTTTTCTCCAGGTGATTTTCCAAGCCACCCAACCCCTTGCTTAGACTATCAACATATTCAGAAGAGATGTGGAAAAATTTATGCTCATCTATGGAAGATGATGTAGGTGATGCAGGAGGGATAGGGATGCGATTAGTTTCATCAAAGAATCTAGACTCGCCCCGTGACACCTGCTCTTGTGTAGAAAGACCAACCGCAACACCAAAGAAGAGACCTTCGTCTTCTCCATCGAAAGGTGTCACAGACTTCTTCTGACAATATACCCAAAGGTTGTGGACTGGGTTGTGGTGCTCATAAAATTTTACAACACGCAGGAGTACAACGATCAAGGGGTACAAGAGAAGAAGCCTAGAACATTGACAAACGAGCAAATGTTGGTTCACATTGGGTTCACCAAAAATGTAAGAGAGGGGGACCAACTACTGCAAGACCCTAGGTCATGAAATGATGAGAGCAGTATGGCTGCCCTAACTTACCTCAGTTAAAGGGAATGTTAGGATAGTTAGGATGAGAATGATGAGGACTATGAAGGGCCTCGGCCACTTTGCAAACCCGAGAGTCAATAGGAGATTAGGCGAATCAATTTTTAGGGTCAACTCTATGTCTCAGATAACTCTTTGTTAGAGGAAAAAAGCACAATTTTGGGATGACAGCGTGGCGCGCTGGCGTCTCTTAGGTGTGTTGGTGTCCGTACGGCTAGAAAACCAGGGAGACAAGGTTGGACCTCTCAAAAATGAACTATCAGCCTAGCTAAGAGTTTCTAAAGGTGCATAATAGCACTATGAAATACGAAACATAAAGAAAAATGTGATGAAGCAAGTATATTACCGTGAGGGTGACGAAGATGATCTCACACAATAGATTTTTCGCTAGCTTGCTCCAAGATATCTCCACCTACACACATAAAATAGGAAAAATGTTGGGGGGCTGTTTAGGGGTCTGCCTCAGTGAAACCCCCATTTTGGTGTTTCCACCTCCACAGACAACCAATTTTGCAACGATGTAGAAATAATATGATAAATAAGGGAATGCAAGCAAAGTGCACAAAACACTTCAAAACAGTAATGTGCTAACTCAACCAAGTAATAGAGAAGATGAGTGAGGAGCTTACCAGCTCTGCCCAAAGCGCTCAAGGATAATGGGGGAGAAAATGAGAGGAACTCAAGCCTCTACTGCAATGGAATTTTCCTATGCTTTCTCTATTGAAGTGATGGAGTGAATAGATTGCTGTTATGAGTGCAAAATGCTGCTGTAATGCTTGAGGATGAGTAAAATGAATGGTGAAGAGATTGTGTAAGATTCAAATAATGCTCAAATGGATCACAAATTGAAGAATATGAAGAAGGGAGATGAAGAAACAACCGTATTCAATTCAACCAGCCGAAAGGAGGCATTACAATTTGACTTCCAATAGGAAGTGTAACATCTCTGTAGACTCTAGTTGTAGGAATCTACCAAGGACATAAGAGTGCTGCATGGACGTCTGCACACTGTGCAGGAATCCCCAATAGAAATGCCTCCATTGACACTCAAAATAGGTGCCAAGTGGGTGAAGAGCAGCGAAATTATGTGGAATTAAGTCTTCGCCTTTGGTTTTCTAAAGTGGAGAGGGGTAAAAGGGGAAATTGCGTTAGGGGTGCAAATTCACTCCTATACACCTTATTATGATCAAGCATCAGGGTCTCGTATATCCCAAGGTCCTTGTTCCCAGGTTGTTGGTCAATACTTACTTCTCCATTATTAATAAGTTCTTGGATAATGTTCTTTAGTCTCATGAAATTTGATGTCTTATGTCCCTTAGTTTGCTTAAATTCACAATGATCTTCATCTCTGTACCACAAAGGTTTGAATTGAGGTTCTTGATAGTTTTTAAAATCCAGGAGTGTGAAGAGATTTGACTGGATCAATTTATGCAACATTGTTTCAATAGGCTCCCCCAAGGGTGTATATTTACGTCATTGTGGGTAATTTTTTGGTCTAGTTGGTGGTCCTCTTGGGGGGTTGGCATTGTTGATATTTTTTTATTTTTTGGTGGTTGTGTGTTCAATTTTTGTGTATTCACTTTTGGTGGAGCGTTTATCACAACTTTAGCATCAACTATGCCATCATTAGTAATGTTCTTATTTTTGGCCCATATACGGGGTTTGTCACTAGAACTAGATGATGTACAATTGTATTTGTATACTTTTATTGCTCCTTTTGTGATGAGGGCCCTCTCAATATTAAGGCCCTTGGATACAGGTTCATCATATGTTGACATACATTGCATTCTTAATTGGAAGGATAAACCCGTTTCCACATTTCTAGCAATGATTTATACTTGTTACTTTTTCAGCATTGGCCATTTACATTTGCTTGCTCTATGTCTCCATTGTTGTAGAAAGGATGCAAATTCTTCTCCCTTGTTTTGTTTAAGTGTGTAGAGTTCTTCTAAGCTTACATTTGCATCAACATTGTAGGAGAAATGAGCTACAAATTTATCGATTATCTCTTGAAATGTCTTGATTTTGGGAGGTAGGTGTGAAAACCACTCTGTAGCTTGGCCTCCCAACCTTCTTGGGAATATACACATCAAGTATGAATCATTATATGCTACTTCCATGCATGCCACATAAAATTTTCTAATGTGCTCCTTTGGATTACTATGCTCCTTATATTTTCAAATTCATGTATCTCAAAGCCTGGAGGGAATGGTATCATTGTGATATTGTGATCAAAGGGGTAAGGACATAAATCTTGCACTAAATATGACTTTTTAGTTTTCCTTATTTGAATATATTGGATTTTCTACGTGAGTGTCTTGATTTGTGAAGATATGTCATCCATAGGATTGGTAAATGGTGGAGCATATGTGGTGAATTGTGGGACGGTGGGTGATCGTAAGCTGTATTTTGGTAGGATGATTTGTTGTTTTTATATGTGTTATATGGTGTGAATTGTGGATTGGTGTGATATTATTGATTTAGAGGTGATGAGGGTGGTGGTTTGTTATATGCTCCATATGAATGTTGATTTGTGATATTTTGTTGAGATTTACATATTACTATTGTTGTTAATTGTATTGCAAGCCTTGTTCTTGTTGTTTTTGAACAAGAAATTATTGTTGAGCTTGTAAAGCTTGCATAGCTTGCAATGCTTTTTGAGCTTGTAATGCTTATTGAGATTGCAATGCTTATTGAGATTGCAATGCTTGTTGAGCTTGTAGACACTAAAAATTGGTCTAGGCCTGCAACTTCAATTTTTCGACATAATTCTCATCTTCATTGTCATGATTAAATAATGTTAATTATTTAATTATTTTCTAAGGCCACCTATTCTCCATTAATTAAATAACTTTAATTATTTAATTAATTCATTTTCATCTTTATCTTTTCTTGACTAATTAAATAAATATTACTTAATTACGTCTCTAATTAAATATATCTTCTTTCTAGAAATTAAATAAATTGTTATTTAATTTACCCTCATCACATTTTCGACTATAATTAAATAATCATCTAAAATTATTTAATTATTCTTTAACCTTTTCTCCAATTAATTTAACCCCCAAATTTTGAATGTTGAATTAAATAACTATTTAATTCATAAAAATAATTATTTCTAGCATATTCTTCTATAATTAGATAATCACTTAGCTATCTAATTAGTAATTTACCACTTAAGTCGAGATTTAATTAAATCAGTCAGTTATCTCCTGATTTAATATCTGATTATTTCTGACGAACAAAAGCTTCTTGTTTAATCAGTTAGTTATCTAGTTTCATTCTTCTACGTGCAAAATTTTATTAATTAAGTAACTTTATTTATTTAAGTAATTCATTCGTGCTTTTGAACAGACCATTTCCTTTATGTTAATCTTTATCTTTTACATGCAATCATTATTATTCCAAGTTTGAAATAGTCTCAACTAAAGATCAAATAATTATTTAATTTAATCTCCATCAATTATGCTTTTTCACTCACGTTATTACTGACACTAAATCTATTGCATGTCATATCTTTAATCATGATCGTCGATTTATCTTTGAATCTGAGTTGGTCATTCAAAAAACAATTTTCTATAAGTTGGCTTGACCTTCATCATTATCACTCCTCCCAAAATATTTATAATTTTTGGAAGCAACTTTAAGAATCTTGAACGGTTTTGCTAATCATTATCAATAGGCCATATTTGCATACTTAAGAGAAATCTAAGGGCAGTTATCATACAACGGAAAAATGAAGAAGTGCAATGAAGGTGATTCATGGAATGGATGAGACTTTTGGTGAGATTATTCTTTTATTTATATTTTTATATTCCCATTGTTCTTTGTTGTTAGCATAGGTTTAGATTTTAGTTTATTGCATCGTATTGCTTAATCTTGCTCGTTCTCCTTATGTTACATTGGTGAACCAGACCTGAAGACACCGTCTTTGAAAAAAATTTCGTAGAAATTTCAAATTTTGTAGGTACAGGTATGGCGTGATGCATTTGCAGCACAAAATGACATAATTGACCCAGTGAGCCGCATATGAATTTTTGTGACGCATTTGACTGGTATAATTTATTTTTTTGATGTCCAAATTCTGAATTTAAATTTTTAAAATGTAGTTTTGATTACAACTAATTCAGAGTTTGCAACATGTGTTCTTGAGGAGTTAATATAGTGTTGGCAGGAAATTTCGTAGAAGACAAATATACAAATAATGTTTGTAGGATGATTGATGAAGACAAGATCAAACTACTAATGAATTGTTTTGTAGAACACTTGTTGAATATTATTTTCAAACAAATTGTCTTATTAGATTAGATAATGCTTTCATTCGGTGCTTAAAATAAATCACTATTCTTTGTGTTTGGTGCGTTTGCACATTTTTTTAGCTTAGACCCGATTTGATAACAAAAGTATCCTCTCCCCTTGCACACTTGTGCAATCCTAGGTCTAAGAGAACTTGTTATCAACTCTAGATTTGAGCCTGCTTTGGTGGGAAAAACTACTCACCCCAAAGTGACTCAAAATAGGTTATGAGCTAAAGCCAAGCTACTCCTGACCGGTATACAAATTTTAATGTTGAGGAAAACTCATCATTACATGACTTCCTGCAAACAAGCAAGTGATAGTGATTCCATTAGTACCCTTGTGGTGCATCAAAAACTATAGAGCGTAACCTCTACAGGCTGGAAATCCTCCTTATCAGAGCTAATCTTGCCTCTTGCGTGGCCTTCTGAATGGGTGCCCTTACTAAAAAGCTATTTTTTTTTAGATTAGCCAAAAAACCTTCTATTTGTTGGTGCAAGAGGTCGGACCACTGAAGCCGTCTCACATTCATGCAATGCTTAGTAGAGATGAAAAGTTCATCATGAGAGATTCATGTTAACTAAAGCTTTTCTGATCCGAGAAGTGAGTGTTGTGTAAGGGGGATCCAGTGTGGTCAAGCTTCTAATCATCCGCTCTGAATAAACACAATTGGGGAAAACCAAGTGAGAAATCAACATATATTGTCATTGCCAGCCTTAGGATCGTACTTATGTTTTGGAATTATACACGTTCATGTTCATCAAACCTAAAACATAGTGTTTTCTAATTGTTTTTATTTGCCAAAATTTGATCACAAACAAAGTCAGTCAAACTTGCAATTTACTAGAAAACCACAATTGTTAACCAAAAACTCGCAACTATCAAATTGAGTCGCATTTGTTCACCAGAAAGCCGCATCTATCATAGTGAGTCGCATTTATCAATTTGAAAACCACATTTGATATCCTGAGTCGCATATGTCAAGTTTGTTAATACCTCTGATACTAGAAAATCACATCTGATATCCTGAGTCACATATGTCAAGTCTGTTAATACCTTTGATACTGGAAAACTGCATTTGAAATACTCTGTGACACATAATTTGGTGAGTCGCATATGCACTATCACAAAACCGAGCCTTATTTTACTAGTAGATCGCATCTGACATTAGGAAGCACATCTGCTAATTCCTGTGACACATCTATAAAGGTGAACCACATTTTCCTAATAACCAAAAAACTAGAATTCACTATCACAGTCTAAAACCAAACAATCATATTAGTCTTTGGTTTCTATTTTCACAGTGATCCTTGGATAGAAAGAATTTTTTTTGCTCATAATTTGCATGATTACATCCTTTAAGTATCATTTAGCTATAGTGATAGGCATCCTAGTTACAAAACTTAGTTACATCTTAGGAGTCTTTATTACTTTTAGGTAGATCAAACTTTTAGGAAATTCACTTTGTAGATCTTAGAATAGGCCAACTTTCCATGCTCTAGACAAACCCTTGCTTCAACGAATATTGTCATTGAACCTAGTCACTTGTTAACATATATTTTTTCCTACACGTGAGTCCTTCTAGCTCATTAGTCTAGTTTGGGAGCTCACCTTATCTTTTGGTCCTATTCCTACAAAGGTTCCTTGAAAAAACTAAATTGTAGCCTTGGTTAAACTTTAGGTGGTAGGTAACCTCTTTTTAGAATCTTCCAAAATTGATTACCTTAGAAGCTTGCTTAGAATTTTGCATACTTGGAAATGTCATCCTAGCATAACATTATTTTAGACATTCCTTATTTGCCAGAAAATACCAAAAAAATAGTTTCATTCATTCCTTATATCCAGAAAATCCCAAAAACATAGACTAAATCATATCATTCATAGACATAATTTTGCATCATTTCCATTTTGAGCAATATCTTTCATGGTCGAAACAAGGTCCAAAAAGAAATAAAGAGAAATGGCCGATCCACAAGACTACATCAATCCCTTCTCAAACATACCATTAGGGACATCAAGACCTCACAATGCCTTACTGGAAAAAATTGTCACTAGAGACCCACAAGGACAGGTTTTAGTTGAGGACATAGACGTTGCTGTCTAAGATCCATAATTTGCATCTTTTGTAGATGAATGTTTGGAAAATGATCCTCAAAGATATCTAGCAAAATTTTTAGTAGAAGGTGCCACATTACCTCCTGGATTTGATGTCCACACATTGAGAACTTCATCTACTCAAGGGAGAAAAACCATGACATATAGTGTCTCTATTCCTTCTACTCAAAATTCCACAATAGTACATACAACACCATTTGGTACATCGAGCATGAAACAAGGCCTTAGTTTTTCTACAGGAGCATGATCGTCAAATCCCTTTGGCACTAATACCGGAAGTAAAAGGCCTAGAAATAACGTAAAAACAACAAATGCTATACCACATATCAACACCACTAGTTTCATTCCGCAAATAGGATTTATACAAACAAGACACATACCTACACTGAATCAAAATCTGTCACAAAATATTGCATTTCAAAACACTTACATAGAACCCAACAACACAACCAACACGTCTTTGACATAGGTAGATGTTTTGCAAACACAATACAAGCCCTTCAACAACAAATGGATAACATGGCAATTTCAGGTAGATGAACCTTTTCAGCACAAGATTTATGTCCATTTCCCTTTGACAAAGCTTTATATATGACACCCTTCCCACATGGATATGTTTTACCAAATTTGCCTAAGTATAATGGGAAGCGTAATCTTTTGGAACATATAAGGTAATTTTCCACAACATGCATGGACGTCACATATGACCCCACGTACCTTATGAGAATTTTTCCGTGGACCCTCGTTGGGATAGCATTGGAATGGTTTTCTAAAATTCCATATGGCATAAGGTCATGGTGTGAATTGGCTGAAAAATTTATTGGACATTTTTCCTTTAACATTGACAATGAAATCACGATAGCTTCCTTATTTCACAACACACAAGAAGAAGGAGAAAAAATTATCACCTTCTTCTAGAGATGGAGGAGTCTAGCTAGTCGATGCCTTATTGAAATACCAAAGAAACAAATGGTCACAATATTCCTTGAAAATCTTAATCCAAAATTGAGAAGTGACTTAAGATTACATTGTTGTACTTCTTTTATGGAACTAGTACAAAAAGGCATCATACTTGAGAAGGATCTCATTGAAAAAGGTGATATTAAGATGCCAAATAGGAATCCAAATGTCCAACACCAAAATTCCCCTAATGACACAAACAAATTTTGGTCCTGAAACAAGAATGTAACTAATGATGGTATTGTTGATGCTAAGACCCTACACGTAGGACCAATCATTATGTTTAGAGGACACAACCCTTCTCATGACATACCCAATAGTGCTGATCAAACTACAAATTTTGTCCAAAATACACAACAACAATGACCACAAAGGAGGTTTCCAAAATGTGAGTTCACCCCCCTAAGGGAACCGATCGAGTCAGTCCTCAAAGAATTGATAAAACATAAACTCATACAACCTCAAGAGCCACAACAGTATGATCCTGGACATTTTAAACCCTCTTGGTGGGATGACAACTATTTTTGTGATTACCATGAAACTAAGGGACACAATCTACAACAATACCGATAAATGAAGAACATTATACAAGATTTTGTTGAAAAAAAACCATAGAAGTCAATGGGAAAAAACACACCACAAACAGTGACCACAAGGTCTGTATGGATCCATTAAATTACCATGGGAAAGGAAAATCCTCCAGTTCAGGAAATAAGACAAATACCTTGGCCAACTATGCTAATGCCAAGTATGACTATAACCAAGGTAAAATCATAAATCATATTCGACCAGCTGATGAAAAGATCAACACCATTACCATAAAGAAAAGTCTTGAATGTGCTGTTAGCACTCACCGAACTAAGATAACCATCCAAGGTCCTCCAACGCAACAAAAACCACAATCCTCCAAGTATTAGTATAATTTACTTGACCAGTTGAGGAAGACCCCAACACAAATCTCTATCTTGGAACTGTTGACTATATCACCCGACCGTCGAGCGATCTTAGACAAAGCTTTGTAAAGAATGACTGTCCCTACCAAATTAGATGTCAATAATTTCCAAGAGATGGTAGGATACTTAACCAATTCTCATCATGATACCTTCTCTGAACAAGATTAATAAAATGAGAAGACAAACCATAATGACCCATTACACCTCGAAGTTCTTGTTCACCAAATGAAAGTTAGACGAGTCTTGGTAGATGAAGGATCAGGGTTGAATCTTTGCACCTTGAAACTAGTTAAAGGCATTAGGTTTCTTAGAGGCATGTGTGAACACTACTAAGAGCAGTCATTAAGGAATATGATGATGAGGAAAGATCATCTAAAAGAGTTGCAACACTCCTTATTAGAATTGGCCCCGTGGTTATGGATACTAACTTCTAGGTCTTGGATCTCATCCTCTCGTACAATATTTTACTGGGTAGACCATGGATACATGCTATAAAGGCCGTACCTTCCACTTACCATCAATGTATTAAATTCCCGTACAATGGCACTGAGATCAAGATAGATGGTGATCCTGATACTTTCCAATATTGCACTAACCTATATGGAATACCACAATGACAGGTGCATGTTAATTAGGAGGCTTTATCCTCCAACTTATCCTAGTATGTTGATCCATCCACTCTTTCTAAATCATCTGCATCTCAAACACCATCTTCCACTCCTAAGGTTGAGATCCAAGACAAGGGTTGTGGGGAGTATCACATGAAAGCATCTTATTGTGTCAGTCAGTTGGTTCCTCCTAAATTATATGGTCTACCAACAATAGATAGGAGACAATCCATTGTCATAATACATGTTCCTCCTATAATGACTTTCATAAAATGGAGAGAGTTAAGTAAAGAAGCTATGGATCAAGAAGATGTGACCTCTTGGTTATATAAAGAAGACAATAAAGACCCTCCTTCGTCTGTTCAAATACCTAAATATTAATATGGAAAAGTTTTCATGATAATTCAAAGCAATGGATATGATGAACATAGTGGGTTAGGACTACATCAGAATGGAAGGACTGAACCAATCATTATCTCTCAGCGACCAAAAGGCCTATGGCTAGGGTTTCAATCGATTAAGATTGGTGTTCCTAGTACCTTGACACCATCACAAGAGGAAGTAAGCGCTTCTAAAGATATCGAGATATCCAAAAAACCATCTGACCCATTCTACTATGATTCCCTTGACTCAAATGAATATGAATGGGATTCCCTTTCCTCCACCAGCTTAATGGACCTAGACAAACTATTTGGGGAACTTGACCAAATGCTTAATCTCTCACCAAATTCAACTGATTCCCATCTTCAAAAGTACTTGACAAAAGAAGAATGGATCAAACATTACTATTGGGAATCCCTTGATCCTATCTCTTGGGAACCTAACGAACCTGCTTCCGATGACCAAGCTCTTACAGTGGGCCCACCTTAGAATCTACCTGTCCCTAAGAAAAATAATAAGGAGTTGGTAAGAAACTTCTGTGACCATGTCAACAAGTCTATCCTCACCTTGTCAACCTCCACCTTTGATAATTTTGATGATGAAATGCCCCTCATATATCCCCAGCTTATCGATTGGGATCAACAAGACACCCCCATCTTAGACATATTTCAGAATGACGAAGCAATAACTGAGTTCATGGGACTATGAGAAGGAATACCTAGTGGTGACTATAAGGCTAGATTTACCATAGAATTGGATAGCATGGCCTATTTTGGGGATTTTGTTCACCCCTCCAGTTGTAAAAGTAAGAAAAATAATGAAAAGAATAAAAATGACGAGTCCTTAGGTGAAAACCAAAAGACACCTTTGGACGATGAAAAAGTAAAAATAAAGGATGCATCCAAGGGCGAAAACCTCTTTGAGGCACCCAAGGATGGAAGGTTGAAAATTCTCCCAATTTCTAAGGAAAATTCAGCAATGTTAGTTGAGGAATTTGTGGACATCAACATAAACACTGAAGATAATCCTTGGGTAATTTATTTTGCAACATCTTTGATAGAGACAGAGCAACCAGAGTTTCATGACTTCTTCACAAAAAGAAAGATCAATTTTGCATGGTCATATGCCGACATGCTTGGACTGGATCCTGACATTATATTACATCATTTTCCATTACAACCAAGTGTTAAGCCCGTGAAATACAAATTAAGGAAAATGCACCCACAAATTGCTTTATTATTCAAAGGTAAACTAAAGAAACTGTTAGATGTCAGATTTATTAGATCAATAGATTATGCTGAATGAATTTCCAATCTTGTACCGGTAATGAAACCATTAGGGGGCATCCACATCTACACATACTTCAGAGATATAAACAAAGCATGTCCTAAGGATGACTTTCCTTTTCCAAACATTGACATGATTTGTGGACCTAACAATAGGATATGAGATGCTATCCCTCATGGATGGTTTCTCAGGATACAATCAAATCAGAATCACACCTGAGGACCAACACAAGACAAATTTTACATGTCTATGGGGAAAATATTATTGGAATGACTCAAAAATGCTGGAGGTACATACCAACGTGCCATGACAACTATATTCCATGATCTTGTACACACTCTCATGGAAGACTATGTGGATGACTTGATAGCTAAATCAATGACAAGGGCTGAACATTTACAGGTCCTAGATAAGATATTTCAAAGACTAGAAGAATACAAATTTAGGCTAAATTAAAAAAAAAGTATATTTGGCATACAATCATGAAAACTTCTAGGATACATTATTTCTAGATGAGGAATTGAAGTGGACCCAACAAAAGTGAAATATATAAGGGACATGCCTCCACCAACAAACATAAGTCAGATAAGGACACTACAAGGGATACTGCAGTCTATCAGGTGATTCATAGTGAAATTAGCAGATAATATACATCCCTTCCAACATCTACTCAGAAAAGGGGTACCGTTTGTATGGACATAAAAATTTCAAGAATCTTTTCAAAAGATCAAGGATTACCTACTTACACCACCAGTGTTAATGCCACCTATAGATGCATGACCTCTGATACTCTACATTTCAGCAACCACATCAGTGCTAGGAGCCTTACTCGCACAAAATGATAATGAAGGTCATGAAAGAGCAATGTACTATATCAATCGTACTTTGGTGGGATATGAGATAAACTACAGTCACATACAATGTACTTGTCTTGCAGTAGTTTTTGCTACTCAAAAACTTAGGCACTAAATGTTAAACCACCAAACCATGTTGGTCACAAAGATAGATCCTTTGAAGTATCTCCTAAGTAAAGCAACATTAACAGGTTGATTAGCTAAATGGGTAATGATACTAAATGCATATGACATCCACTACATAGAAATAAAAGCTATAAAGGGATAAGTTATTGTTGATCAATTGCTTGACACACCAATTAAGGTAGATCATCCTCTAGTTACAGATTTTCTTGATGAGTTCATCTACACCATTGACACAAGAATGACATGGAAGTTATACTTTGATGGGTCCCACACTAATCATGGCTCAGGGGCTGGCATATTATTTGTCACACCACAAGGCGCTATTCCAAAGTCAATTCAGAATCACATTTCCATGCACCAATAACATAGTAGAATATGAATATCTTGTAACATGATTACGAATGGTAGTCAAATGGAAGATTAAACATTTACAAGCTTATGGAGATTCTTAGCTAATAGTTCAACAAGTTAATGATGAATATGAAACTAAAGATGAGAAGATCGCCCCATACAAGTGGATGGTAGATAGTTTCAAACAATACTTTGACAACACTAGCTTTCATCAAATACCCCACATCTAGAATAGGGTAGCAGATGCTATGGCAACCATTGGTTCACTATTAGACATTCCTTGAAACATGCCTAAATTCAAGTTTTTGGTGGAACAACTTTTGGTCCCTACCTTTGACATCTTAGATTCTAAAATGGTGTGTGAAATTGTTGGTCCCACTTCCCTGTGGTACAAAGACATATATGAATACCTTCATGCCCAAATCCTACCCTTAGACCTTTCTAACAACCAATGTAGGACATTTATCAGTAAGTCTTCCAAGTATACCATAATCGAAGATACCCTTTATAGACATGCCCTAGACAACAACTTGTTGAGATGTCTCGATGCCGAAGAAGCACAAGCAACCTTACGTATGGTACATGAGGGTATATGTGGATCCCATTCTAGCAGTCCCACCTTAGCTAAGAAGATTATGAGACTAGGCTATTATTGGCCTATGATGGAAAAAGACTCATATGTCTTTGTCAAGAAATGTTGACAGTGTTAGATTCATGAAGATTTGATACATGCACCAACACAGGAACTCCATCCAATAACTTCGCCATGACCCTTTACCCAATGGGGACTTAATCTCATCAGTAAGATACATCTTGCATCCTCCAAAGGCCATAAGCTCATCATTACTATGACCAAATAATTTACCAACTAGATCAAAGCCATTCCCATGACCTACATTACCGACACACAAATTTCTAAGTTTATCCTTAACTATATTATTTGTCGGTATGGTGTTCCTCAATCCATAATCATGGATAATGGTCACCCTTTCAAAAACCAAGAAGCTTTCCATATCTATGAAGAATTCCATATCCAACACCACTTTTCCACTCTATAGTATCCACAAGGTAACGTCCAAGCTGAGGCGTCTAACAAAACAATCATCAGAATCCTCAAAAATACTATCATTTATAGCTTAACCTTGCACTATGGTCCAACCGCACAAGCATTCAAACTCCCACTGATGCCACTTCGTACTCCTTGGTATTTGGTTCTAAAGCAATCTTGCCTATTGAGGTCAAAATTCCTTCCCTAAGGGTATCTTTGAAAGGGCATATCGACGATGAAGAGTATCGTGTGTCAAGACTGCATGGGCTAGAGTTCCTAGATGAACGAAGACAAAAGGCACTAGATCATCTCTAAGCATATCAAAACCATCTTTGTCACAACTATAATAGGAAAGTATTGAGTTGAAATTTTGATATTGGTGACTTGGTCTTAATGGAAAATCTAAAGAATCAAGCAGAAAGAGAAAAACTAGGCAATTTTGAACCAAATTGTTTAGGACCTTACATTGTTATAGAAGCCTTTGGATCAAGAGCATATCAACTCTCTACCCTTGAAGGAGAACCACTATCAGTGCCAATCAACAACCTTCATCTGAAGAGGTTCTATGCATAGCTTCTAAGAGCTTTGTCTTAATCATAAAAAAATACAAAAAAATAGAAAAAATAAAATTGTTACCTTGATGAAAACCTGGAAAACAGGTGTCTTTGTAACACCAAAAAAATTGAAAAATCTATAAAATGGTAAAGAGATTTTTTTTTTTGTTTTGATTAGTAAAAGGTTTTATTTTATTAATATTTTAAAAAGTCAATACATGCATAGTAAAATTTGTTATAAAATTCCATCTCCATATGTTCAAACTGTCTCCCCAAGAGATCAAAAAATCCATTCTAAAAATTACCTAAATCTGTAACATCCTAGACACCTATGCTTTCATTTACCCATAAAACAATATCCTTCAAATACTATCACCTTGAATCCAAACTCTGCGCAAATTCTGATAGGATGTTTCCTAGAGCAAAAAGTTTCCTGTAGTGCCCATTCGCTCATCCTTGCTTTCCTCTAGACCCAACACCTTCATTTCCTAAAAATCTATGTCCATTTGAGCTTGTCTTGCATTCTTCGGCTTTGATCCTGCGACCTTCTTGTTAGCACTATTTTACTCCAAAAAACTGAGTTTCAATTTTTTTAGCAAAACATTGGCCAAAATTTCTTTCCTTAACAACTCCCTTTTTTCTTACCCCCCTTTCTGTTTACCTTCATGCCTCAAAAAATTCCCCTCCTCATTGATCGCTTCTTTTTTGGAATTTGGTGGGTAGTGCTTACTGATTCCCATCGCCTGTTTTATTCTTGTCATTACAATACTAGCTTCAGATTCTCCCACACCATCAAAACCTCCAACTTGTAGGCTTCTCTATCCGTTCTCCTTCTCCACCTGATGAATGGAATCAAGCCTTCCTCTATCGCCTCGTCCATTTCCTCTATGCCTTCTGATACATCGAAACCTACACCTGACACCACCCATTCAAGAAAGGACTCCATCTTGTCTAAAAGCTCTTCATCAAACAAAGTGAACATCACCCATTTAATTTCTTTCATGTCCTCACCTAGCTCTAAAGCGCATGCAAATAACATAGAGGCTATGTCTACATTTTGATGTCCTTTGTGTGTTTCTTCCTGAAAGTGTGGCCCCAGAGTCTCCAACACTACTTCCACCACTTCATTGTTCACCAACTTCAATAGTTGTTTCATGCATTTCATAGATTGCGGGCTGAAAAAATATTTCTATTGCAGCTTAGTTGAGAAATCCATCACCTCCATTTTTGCTGAACTCTGTTCACACCTGTTCCGCTAAATGAAATGCTAAGAATGGGAAGCAATTTATTTCTTCCCATGGATAAAAATCTACTCATCCTTACCATTATTGTTTTTTTATTCCTACCCGCTGACTTCATCATTAAGCATTCACCTGCATCGCCACCACCCTACATCATTTACCTTATGCATATCATGGGGTGCGGTTCCAAATCTTCTCACGCACCGACCAATATACTACTGTCCTATCTTGCAAAAATACCTTGACAACATCCTTTCTCTTGCTTGAAGAGACATTTGTCTATGCTAATAGAATTTCCTAGCTTTCTTAATCGTTATATCACCAACCTTTCATGTTTCGCCACCTTTTTCTTGAAAGACCACCAAACACCTCATAAAGCCCCCTAACCTTAATTTTTGAGGGCTACGCTGATAAATGAGGTGTCTTCAACTACTAGCCATTACTTTCCCCATTAAATTGAATTCCCTCAAATCCTCAATTAATAGCTTAGCTTCATCGTTGAGTGAAATTGCCCACTTGGATAAAACATCCGCCTCATTATTTCCCTCCCACCTTATATGACTGACATTAAAATCCTCCAAAGTCTCCAGTTCTTTTTTAATTTCTCTAATGGTGCTTTGGAGGTTCCATGCCTTTGTCCCCGAGTCTATGATTGCTTGGGTTATTATTAGGGAATCTCCTTCCATATGTAGCTTTTTCACATCAAACAGTTTAGCTATTTTAACAGCTAGTAGAGCAGCCTTGGCCTCGGCCACATTATTGGTTCCTGGGTCCAATTTCCTTGCTACAAGAGCTATAGTGTTACTAGAATGATCCCTGATTATTGCGCCTGCTCCAAATGGGCCTGGGTTACCTCTTGCAACCCCATCAAAGTTAACCTTATACCAGCCTTCAATAGGTTTCTCCCACATAACCTTGTTATCATCTATAGATTTTGAAGAGGACTTAATAGATCCCGAAATGGCCCTCAATCGGATTCCCGACCAAGCTCGCTACACTAAAATATCCTCTGAGGAGAAAGGATAATTCCAATTATGTGTTTGCGAATCTACAATGCTCATAAATTCTTGAATACTATGATCAATTCTATTAAGCACTCTAGCTAAAGATTCACTTTTCTCCAAAAAAATTCTCCTATTTCTTTCTTTCCATAACTCCCAAATTAATAGTGAAGGCGAAATAATCCACACACTAGACAATAAATTTTTCTTCTGCATCTTTGGCCAGCTTTCAAAAAATTCAAAGTCCTTGGGAGAGGACTCTGCCAGTTCAACTTCCTTCTCACATGATCCCAACATTTCCCTGCCACCTCACATTGAATAAGCAAGTGATCGATCAATTCCTCAGCCTTATCATACAAAACACATTTTGAAGGGCCCACAAAACCTAGACGCTTCCTTCTTTCACCTGTAAGGATTCAACCCTTTATTGCTAACCATGCAAATGTGCCTGATTTTGGTAAACAATTCTTGTTCCAATAAAGATCTTTCACCCAAAAATTCTCCCGCTCTGTGGAGTCCAATATTTGGTATCCAATATTCATTGAGTAGCACCCATTGGATGAACCACACCAGACAATCTTATCTGATTTTGAAATATCCGTTGCATTTGTTGAAAAAGCTAAGGCATCAACCCTCCTCAGGCACCACTTTCCACCCCCATTCCTGACCAAAAGGACCCGGTTTTAAAACCATGTAGTCTCTCACCTTATTCCCCCACCTCTGGGAGAAATGGTTTTTGAGAAGTTACACATCAGGCTCCTCACAAAGGTTTGGCAACCCCTCCCAAGAGTCATCCCAAAAATTTTCCTTGAGTCCATTACAGATGTGCCAAGAAAGATGATTAATGATCACCGAGCTACAAGAAACTATGAAGTTCCAAATTGCTGATCCCTTTGGAGGGTTGCAAATTATGAAGATTCGATGGTCCTCATTCAAGTCCAAATATTTCTCTTTTAAAATCTTTACCCACAGTAAGTATGGGTTGGAATACATACTCCAAACCAGCTTCACACCCAGAGCTTCATTTAAAAGCTACCAATTTCTCAAACCAACCCCTCCCTTGTCTTTTGCTTTGCAAATTTTTTCCTAGGCCAGCAGTGGGATCTTATCATCTTCACTAGCCCCATTCCAAAAGAATTTTCTTGTGCGCTGTCCAATTGAATTTATTACTTTCTTAGGTATCTTTAAACACATCATTGAGTAAATTGGAATTGTCGATATCATTGTTTTTAGCATTAGTATCCTTCCTGCGGAAGTTAACCATTTGCTTTTCCATCCATCCATTCTCTTGAGACAAGAGTCTACCAGGTCCTTCCAGATGCCTGCTTTGTTAGCTCCCCCAAAAAAGGGAATTCCCAAGTATTTACTCGGGAGTTTACCAGCCCTCATGCCAAGTATTCTACAGATGTCCTTTTGTTTTTGTAAAGGGGTGTAGAAGAAAAAAATTCTGATTTACGCCAGTTAATGCATTGACTTGAAGAAAAACCATACTTATCTAGAGTTCTCTTCATCACTCGGGCTTCTCTCAAAGAAGAATCCCCCATCAAAAAAGTATCATCATCGAATTGTAAATGTGAGATTGGTGCAATTCCATCAACAACTTTAATCCCCTTCCATTGACCTGCCCTACATTTCTGTGATATCAACCTTCCAAGTACCTCAACAAGGATAATAAAAAGAAAAGGTGATATGGGATCGCCTTGTCTAATCCCCTTAGAGGAATCCAAAAAACCTTGTGGACTACCGTTTACCAAGACTAAAAAATGAGGAGTGCTTATACAACTTTCTATCCATTTTAGCCATTCTTTACTAAACCCAAATTTCGCCAACACTTTTAACAAAAAAATTCTGTTAACCTCATCATATGCTCTTTTGATGTCTAGCTTCAGCATCATTTTTTCCACCTTTTCCAACCTGATTGTGTGTATGGTTTCGTGAGCTACTATTACACCTTCAAAAATTGATCTGTTTGGAGAGAAGCCACTCTGCTCAATTGAAATCAGAAACTCCAGAACCAATTTTAATCTGTTTCCTATGACTGGAGAAATAATTTTGTAGACCGTATTACATAAAGAGATAGGTCTGAAATCCTCAAAAGAGTTTGTTACCAACCTTTTTGGAATGAGGGCTATAAATGTGTTGTTTAGATATTTCAGAATGAAACCACCCCTCCTAGATTCTTCAACCACCTCCCATAAGTCATTAGCAAAAATATCCAATTTTTTTTGGAAGAAGATTGCAGGGAACCCATCCGGACCAGGGGCTTTGTTGCCACCTAATTAAAATAACTCTCTCTTAACCTCCTTCAAAGAAACCTCCTCCATTAGCATAGCATTTTGGCCTTCTGAGATACATTTCATAATTATATCCAATAAATCAGAGGTCTGATTTGAACTTTCTGAGGCCACATTAAAGCTTTCAACAAAGAACCTCACAACCTCCTTTTTAATTTGAGTAGCATCCTGTAGAATTTCCCCATTATTGTCCTTTATTGATAGAATCTTGTTAATAGATCTGTGCACTTTAACCGAATTGTGGAAGAACTTGGAGTTCCTATCCCCCTCTTTTAGCCATGTCTCCCTATATTTTTGTCTCCAAAACATTTCTTCCCTAGAAAGGGCTTCAAATTATTCTTTATTTAGGTCTTTCTCCCTAATAAATTCATATTCTCTCATCCCATGTTCAATAAACCTAGAATGCAAGGCATTTAGATCTTCCTCCAATCTCAACTTCTCCACAAAAATATTCTTGAAGGATTCTCGGTTCCAAACCTTCAGCTGCTCTTTCAGAAATTGTAATTTTTTGAAGAAGATGAAAGCTTTGTAGTCGGTTCTCCTTGGAGCACTATTCCACCATTCACTTATCAATTCTATGAAACCTTCAGCCCTGAACCACATTGTTTCAAATTTGAAAGGACACCTATCCAGAGTTGCCTCTTCTTGAATCCTCAAACTTATCGGATAGTGGTCTAAACCCATTATTGGGAGGATCTCCGCCTCACACAACCATTGTTGTTCTACCCAATTTCCTGCTAGGAAGAAACTATTTAGTTTTTCCGCTATATTCAGGAAACCACCCCTTCGGTTTGTCCAAGTGAACTCCCCTTTTCTAAAAGGAAGTTCAATCAAACCATTATTCACTGCAAAATCACAAAAATTCTGTTGGCTTTGTCCAGACCAGCATACACCCCCAAATTTATCAGAGGGTTGCATAATCGCATTGAAATCTCCCCCAAGGAGACACATTCTCCCCTCCCCCTCTCTTAGAATTCCAAAAATCTCTTGCCAAAGCATCTTCTTCTGAATTGGTTTATTGGGTCCATAGATATTAAGAATCCAAAAACTTGCTCTTAATTGTTTTGATTCCACATTACACCATTGCCAGTGTCTTTCTTGTTTGATAATTTGCACATCCACTAAAGAATCATTGCAAAGTATACCCAGGCCACCAGAAGCACCCATATCCCCTGATAAGGAACAATACCAACGCCCAAAACACTTTGAGAAGAAATCAAATTCTGAATCTTTAATTTTCGTTTCTTGTAGCAGAACCAAAGCTGGTCTCGTTTGATCAAAACATCTTTTGATCAAACAAATTTTGTCAGGGGAATTTCAGCCCCTGACATTCTGCAATAAGATTTTCATGGCTGCTGGGAAAAGGAATAGCCTTTTCCCAATCTCAGTTTGCTTTATCCAGCTACATTTCCAGCTATTTCCAGCCGCATTTTGTTGGTTTTGGGTCCTCTCTTTTTCTTCTCACCAATCTTTACTTTGCTGTTTAAGGCTAGAGATTGGTGAATGGATCACTTCTCCATGATTCCAATATTATCCTAAAGACCAAGGACATCCTCATCTCACTGATCTTCATCTGATTCTGAATCTAAGGTTGAATCTTCCATATTTCCTCCACTGTCCCGTACTCCTTCAAAGGCATTGTCTAGGTTTCTAATGGGGGATATGGGAATGCCCTTGAAGATGGTTTATTCCTCCACACAACCACTACCTCCCTCCTGAATGAAATTTCCTATGTATTCCTCACGTTCTCTACTAATTTGAGGTTCTTGAGTCCAATTTTCATCAGGTTTTTCTGCCCTGTTTTGTAGTAAAACTTCTCTTGGAGTAGCCTCTGTTTCTGGATTCTTCGACTGGGTGGGATGAAAGTGGAATTGGTTCCATTTATCATCTCCAGAATGAGGGCTCTGTTCAGCTACAAAGTTCCTTTCTTTTTGTGATGATTTCTTCCTTCCTAATCCGCCCTCATTGTCACTCCTTATGTCTTCTAGGCCAATCTGTTGCCCACATTGGTTAATATCATCACTCCCCAATTTTTCATTTGGGGTAATCATAAAATATTCACCTTGAACAAAATAATTCTCTCTCCACTCTTGGGTTCCACTCTCATAGGCATTTGCAAAAAAAGAGTCAATTTATTTTCGTTGAACTCCATCCCAGATATAACCCAGATCCATTGCTCTCTGAGCCTCATTTAAACATTGAGGACCCCACTCTTGAGAGTTTCTGAAACATTCCTCTTGCACAACCTCCCAAAGATTCAATATTTCCCCAGTTAGCATGTTTTGAATCAAACCCTTTCCCTTCTCCAGAAGGTCAATTTCAATTTGAGAAATCTTTTTTCCAATGCAACTCACACATTCAAAATATGCGTCCTCTATTTCTAATTTTTGGCTACATATTCCTTCCCCCGTTTTGAGTTCTAATATTTCTGGAAAGGAATGGATCCCCTACCTTAAGACACAAATTCTAGGGAAAATTCTAAAGTCTTTTTTGTCAGCCACCTCCTACGATTTCACAAATGTTCCAAACTTTCTTCCAATCATTCTCAGGGTTTCTTGGTGCCAATATTCATGAGGAAGATTTTTTAACCTAATCCACATAGGGATTTCTTCCACTGTTGTTTCATTCGGGTTGAAATTAGGGGTACAGTCCTTAATGTGAAAACCTATTCCTTCCATCACAAATGGACCACTATTAATGATCCACTCCTTATCCTGGGTAGTTTTGCATATTACCAGATAGAATCTATTCTTAAGGGTTTTTAGTTCACAGTCATTCCCCTAATGCTTATCGCACCATAACCTAAGCTTAGAGAAAGAAGGCCATTTCCCAGCCCATTTTAAGAAAAAATCTCTAGCTTTTAAAATGTTAACTGAATCACTCTATTCTCTATTTTCAAGAAGCAAAGTGGTCATGGTTGCATAGGATATACTCGACATTACCTGACTTGGGCCGACTTTCTTCGCTTGCGGTTTTGGGCGCCAAAACTTGTGCTCCACCTTTTTGAAATCTAATCTCTTTATTAAGTGCCATGATCTAAATTGCTCACCCCTCTGTGGATGATATCTCGCTCTTGTTCTGCCATTTTCCATAACTCCCGCCTTAGCATGTAGTTTGTCTGGATCCCGCCAAGCTCGATTGGGGAATGTCCTTTTGGGCCTAGTGTAGTTTCAACCTCTCCGTTTATTGAATGACCACCGTGCCTATTGTAACTCACCATACTGGAAGTTGTTGTGCCTTCAAAAACCTTGTCTGTGTTGCTACTTTTCCATCATCCTCCCTTCTATGTAGTCCATCCGAATATTATTGCTACAAGGATGACATTAGCATATGATTCTTGGTGGGAAGAGATGAGACTGTCATGGTTGACAAATATTGCCCATGAACAATTATTTTTGATAGGCATGGTTAATTTGAAATTACAGGTCTGAATGTGAAATGAGATCCTTATTCCATAGTTATAGTATGGAAACAAAGATAAATGGGAAATTTTAGACTAAATCAATGATCTTTGAACATGATTTCCTTCTATGACCACTATGGGTAGCAGAGCAACTATTTAAAATTACAAACCTAGTGTAAAGAGAAATAATTCATCCAATAGTGAAAACCACTTTAGTGGCGCATTGGATAAGTACCATGGTGAAAACCTGGCAAACAGTTGCCATGTGTAGTCAACTTCGCTCCTTCATCTACCATTATTCCAATATGATGACCCTTTCACGTCCTATCATCACCCATAATAATGTTGTCCTTTCCATAAATTGGAACGATTGACATCAAGTCCACTCCATATCCCCATTCCATCCTATTGGTCTTATACCCAACCGGGGGGAAAATACTCGACCTACGTCATTTGGACCTTGCACTTGCTGTTCCAACATCATAAAATGTCCTGAAAAAAATCCAAAAACATCATATGTAAAACCTCAAAAAGAAAAAAAAATCAAAACATGACAAAAAGCCAAAAATATTCAAATATCTTTCAAAAAATCCCAAAAAATAGAGTCAGAGTCAGTTGTGTTAGTCAGTCTTAGACATTGTCAAACTACGTTGCCTCTGTGACTGGACATAGACAAGGCCATCAATTGATGTTCCCCTGAGGCATTAGGTCCATTTTTCTAGGTTTTTCATGTATCACACACATAAAATCATGACTCATTCTTTGTACATCAAAGTCATTGGTTGTGTTGAACTACGAGGTATTTGCATGTATAACGTAGGCAAGGCCATCAAATGATGAGCCCTTGAGGCCACACTAGGTCAGTCCATTAGGGTTCATCACATTCACTATCAAAAACGTCATAAATCATCAAGTTAAGTAAATTTTTTTTCAGTCAGTTCTATTAGTCAAAGTCTAGTCAAACTATGAGGTCTCTACGTGTATAATGTAGGGAAGGCCATCAATCGACGAACCCCCGAGGCCGCACTAGGTTAGTCCTTTAGGGTAGTCGTGTCAGTCAAAAATAAGTCACAAAAAATGGTCAAAACATCAAGACAAGTCACACATCAAAAAGACAAACAAGTCAACAAGGTCATCAAGTCAAAGCAAAAAAATTGCTGAAACACTCAAACAATTGACCTATGTCTTAAACAAGATGTATCCTTCCTAACAACAAACATTATCATTCAGTCAAGATTTATCATTGTCTTATACAAGGGGTCACATGATCGAAACCAAACTCAAAATCTTATATGACACGTGTCTTTCTAAAATCAGGCTCCATCATTGTCTTAAACAAGCAGTCACATGATTGAAACCAAACTCAACGTCTTATGCGATATGCATCTTGCCTAAAATCAGGTTTTGTCGAACAAACAAATAAACAACAAACATATCAAATTTTGGCAAATATTTTTACTGGCTATTGAATTTATGGCTTGTTTTGTCTTATCTTTTTATTTGGCTTTGTCTTTAAGTCTGGTTACTAGCTTTCTCAAGGATGTCCCATGAAGGATTTAGAGAAGCAAGGATGTCTCAGGACTCTTTTTCTTTGATTGCTGTCCGTCGACTGTCTTTTGAATTTGTTTTCAAGTCAAGTTACTAGCTTCCTTGAGGATGTCCCATGAAGGATTTAGAGGATAGCAATGATGTCTCATGACTCATCTTTTTATTTTCTTTTTGTTTGTGGTTTGTCTTGATAAAAAGACTGGGGTAATTTTTCCCTTAGTATGAGTTAGGACACTCTTTGTCTGTGAGTGTCTATTTTTAGCAAGTGGATGACTGTGTACACCTTGGTCTATCTCATATCATGGTTTTTATTATCTATTTGTGTCATTTAATGCCCAATGATGATTTAATGCAAGGCCTAGTATGTATTTGGAAAAATATTGAAGATTCTACATTCTTGTAACGTCCATTTCTAATACTAACATCTAGATTGTTTCGTGCTAACATTTCTTCTATCCTGCATTATGACAGAGTTCTGTGGCACAAAAAAGAAGTATTCTACATATGCATTCATTTTAAAAACATCATTTAGACATTTTCATACATATGTACATATTAAATCATACATATATTCTGCATTTCAAAAAAAAAAAACACAAAAATATACATATCTAACACATCTAGGTAACCATGACACAAATGCATTTACCATTAACAATTGGACATATTATAAACACATTCACATGGAATTGTACATATTTAAATCACATTGCATCTCATTATCATAAACATAGAATGCATACATGACATTTATAAATACCAGACATTCAACATCATAGGAACTAGAACATCATAATGTAAACATGGTCATCCATAACATGTGCATGCATAAAAAAAACACTGCATAATCATATAAAGAACTGTAAATCATATAATTTCCACCAAAAATGATATATATATTGCTCAAAACAAATATAAGTGTCATAGTATAATGTCAAAATGTTTCCATCCAAATGGAGCTCGTAGGCTCTATAACATACACAATGTCTATAAATATAAAACATGTCCCTAGGATGTGCTCCCACTGCTCCCATGCAGAGTCTAAGGAGGTGAATAATGGGGAGGTACTCGCAGGGTAGAAGGGGGCCTATCATATGGTGTTGCCCTATGAGGTCCTACAAAAATCTCTGTGCTATGAGATCTACTATGAGACCTACAACTATGCGCCTGTAAATAAATAGGGGCCCATCTCTGAGGAGGTACCTCTTGCTCATACAAATTGAGCTGTAGTATCTATCTCTATCACCAACCCTAACCAACTCCCAAGGAAAATTTACAATTGGTCCAGTGCAAAGAGCTCTCAACTCCACAAATCTTTGCTCAGTCTCCTGTCTCTGTGCTACCACTTGATCCCTTTCCAGATAGGCACTATCCCTCTCCATATACATTGCATCATGCTTTGCCATCACAACTCTCACCCACTCCTCCAAAGCCTCTAGTCGAGCCTGTAAATCAGCTAGTCATTGATCAGTGGGACCCTCCTCCCGTCATGGTCTCTCTCCCTCATCAAAATACCACTCCTTAACAATCCTTTCTCGAAGCTCTCTCTCCTGCTATCACATCTCCTCCTCCTCATCATCTTGATACCTTACAAGAAAACCAAGGGAATCTATCTCTATCTCCTCTCCAATGACCTCCTCCTTAGCATGATCCTCACCAATGAACTCCTCTACAACATGCTCCTCATCAACCCTCCCTGTAATCACCTCCTCTCCTCCACCAACCTCCAAAATAGGTACACCCTCCCCCTCCCCCTCCTCCTCATGGATGGGTGATAAAATCAGGCCTTTATCGCCTGTACTGCCTTGTCGACTCTGTTGAACACCTCTCCCACCTCCTCCTCTACCATAATCTCCACCACCTCTACCACCTCAACCACCACCCCTACCACCATGCAAACCTCGTGGTGCTGTCCCTTGCCGCTCTACAAGTGCCGACTGCTCCAGATCTGTATATGGAACAAGACTATGCTTTGCCTACCAAGTATCATAGGCTACAGTGGTCCCATGATCTATAGTTCCACCCATCCATCCCCACTGAATAGGCTATAATGCATCAATGCCTACCTCAACTGTAGCAACATGAATATGTGGCCCCCACAGAGGAACCTCTCTTGAAGAATGGGAAAACTCAGCTTGCCCCCGCGACTCATCCTACACCTCACCAAACTATCTGATAACTCTATTCAGTAGGTGTATCTCAATAATGTGAACCCTATAAACAATCCTCCCAATCAAATACTGTGTCTGTCGGTAGAAAGGTAAGTGTCTATCCTCATCCCACCACTATGCACAATCCATGTAAGGCCTCCATATAAACTGCACAATGGTGTCAATAGCATGCCTCCAATACCCTGTGTCTCCCACATGAATCTCACTAATGGTCCCGACATATCGAAAAACATAAGGGGATCTATCATCTAACTCAAATATAACTGGTGGGAAAAAAAAAACAATGTGCTCCCATGCCCAGATCATTAGCAGAGTAGTACCATAGCTCATCAACTACGCCTCCCTGCAAGCTATATCATGCAAGTGAAAATATAACATCGCAAGTAAATAGGGGCCCCATACATATACAACCTGATGCTCCAACATCCCTACCAACATCTCACCCCACCCAACAAGGAACCCATGAACTTGACGGCCAGGTAGTACAATCCCAACAATCAAAGTGCACAACATACAATCAATATGCTCATACTTCTCAGCAAGGACATGCCATTTGATCTCATAATGCTCGATACTGAGCTATCTAATATCATCATACACATAGAACCGGGTGAGCTCACTATAACCCTTCTGGGTATCATAAAGGACCCTCTCACCCTTGATCGATAATCTCAAAATCCTATAGACATCCTCTAATGTAACAGTAGCCTCTCCTGTAGGTAGATGGAAAGAGGAAGTATTTGAGTGCCATCGCTCATAGAGTGCCGTCAGCATACGTCGATTTGCCCGAATGGTGGGCATAAATATCACATGATGCAATCCAAGACTCCATATCAATCATCTCTCTGCACTCCACAACTGGTCTCACAACTTGTATGTAGCTGACCTTGACTCCCAGGTGTATATCAGATCCAAAACAACCTGTAAACACATAAATAATACCTTGTGTTAGAAATACAAAACCAATTTTTACATCATAAAATTTTTAAATTTTTGACAAATAAATGCGTCATTTTGTTATCAAATGCGATGCAAAATTGAAGATGTGTCATTTAAAATTGCAAATGTGTTGCATAACCACACACATGTGATTTAACCATGTAGATGTGTTATTATAATGCATATACGTCAAACAAGAAAGCACACCCAACTAGTCATGCATATGCATCAAGTTTTAACAAATGTAGTGCACAATCAAACATGCGACAATCATGCAAATTGGTAGAAAAATAACAAATGTGATGCATAATTATAAATGCGACACTGTGCTCAACACATGCAATGCAAAACTACATATGCAGTGTAGAATAACACAAATGCGTGCATGCAAATTAAAGGCCTAAATCAACCTAGACGTATTTTTACATATGCATCATTTCGTGAGCATATGCGTCACACACGAATGCATATGCGTTGAACTAAAAGTGATGCAGTTGAAAATTAAAGTTTAAAGGCCTAAAAATGCATGAAAATAAAAAATTCAAAAGACGACTTTTAGGTACATACTGGGGGTCCTGCATCGGCTGGCCATCTGAAAGTCCGAATGCAATATCCACGGTACTCTATGTAGGGAACGAGCGACATATTTGCTGAGAGCTCCAGAGCAAAATCAAGGTTTTCTAAACTTAAGGGGTGCAAATGAATTGATTTTCCACCCAAATCCTATTTATACCTAGGGTTTTTGGAGGGTTTTTCTCATACCTAGTGTAGTGGGTGCACTATTTACCAACTTTCGACATTCATTTCACATACCAAACCTCATAAAAATTGATTTCTTTCACTACCATCGAACTTCTAGCTATCAAATTACCTAATCGAGACAATTTCCAATTTTTTTTTGAATTTTTCAAAAAATTGTCATTTTTCTTGAGGGGGCATACCCTTACCTATTTCACACTGGGGCAGGATAGGGGCATGTTTTGATTGATTTTATTTGATACAACGCAGAAATGACACTATGTCAAAGAGGGGCAAACTATAGGCACTAAAATTTGGTCTAGGCTTGTGACTTCAATTTTCGATATAATTCTCATCTTCATTGTCATGATTAAATAATGTTAATTATTTAATTATTTTCTAAGGTAACTTATTCTCCATCAATTAAATAATTTTTATTATTTAATTAATTCATTTTCACCTTTATCTTTTCTTAACTAATTAAATAAATATTATTTAATTATGTCTCTAATTAAATGTATCTTCTTTCTGAAAATTAAATAAATTGTTATATAATTTACCCTCATCACATTTTCGACTATAATTAAATAATCATCTAAAATTATTTAATTATTCTTTAACCTTTTCTCCAGTCAATTAAATAAATCTTTATTTATTTAATTTAATCCCCAAATTTCGAATGTTGAATTAAATAACTATTTAATTCATAAAAATAATTATTCCTCGCATATTCTTCTATAATTAGATAATCACTTAGTTATCTAATTAGTCATTTACCACTTAAGTCAAAATTTAATTAAATCAGTCAGTTATCTCTTGATTTAATATTTGATTATTTTTGATGAATAGACCTTCTGGTTTAATCAGTCAGTTATCTAGTTTCATTCTTTTGCGTGCAAACTTTTATTAATTAAATAAATAAATTTATTTAATTAATTCATTCGTGCATTCGAACAAACCATTTCCTCTATGTTAATCTTTATCTTTTACATGAAATCATTATTCTTCTGAGTTTCGAACAGTCTCAACTAAAGATTACATTTTTATTTAATTTAATCTCCATCAGTTATGCTTTTTCACTCACATTATTTCTGACACTAAACTCTATTGCATGTCGTATCTTTAATCATGATCATTGATTTATATTTGAATCTGAGCCGGTCATTCGAATTTATAAATTGGCTTGACCTTCATCATTATCACCCCTCCTGAAATATTTATACATTTTGGAAGCAACTTTGAGAATCTTCAATGTTTTGCTAATCATTATCAATAGGCCATATTTGCATACTTAAGAGAAATATGAGGGAAATTATCATACAACGAAAAAATGAAGAAGTGTAATGAAGGTGATTCATGGAATGGATGAGACTTTTGGTGAGATTGTTCTTTTATTTATGTTTTTATATTTCCATTGTCCTTTGTTGTTAGCGTAGGTTTAGATTTGAGTTTATTGCATCGTATTGCTTAATCTTGCTTGTTTTCCTTATGTTACAAAGCTTATAAGGCTTTTTGAGCTTGCAAGGCTTGTTGTTGTGCAATAGCTTGTTGTTAAGCTTTCCAAACTTGTTGTCTTTGAGGAGATGGGATGATGTGTTGTGGAGGTGGATTTATGTTTTGATTCGATGTGATGTATTGATTTTATGGAATGTGTTGATTTTGTGGAATGGTATTATGAGTTTGTTGTGATAGAGGGATATTTTGATTTTGACCTTGGTAAGCTTGGTATTGTTGATGTTGTGGAATTAAGTTTTAATTTTGTTACACTTGATTTTGCAAATTTTGACTTGAAAGATTTTGATTTTGATGAGGGGAAAATTGACCTTGATGTTGGGATGTTTGATTTTGTTGAGATATGAGACTTTGCAATATTTGATGTTGTGAAGGAACACGATGTAAATTTATTTTATTTTTAGACCCTTGTTGAGATATTTTTTGTGGACCTTGATTTTGTGTCAATTGATGTTGGGACATTTGTGGACCTTGATTTTGTGTTGATTGATGTTGAGGCATCTGTTGAGGATTTCCTTGATTTTGTGACAATTGATGTTGGTACATTGGTTGATGTTGTGATATGTGTTGAATACCTTGAGGTTGAGACCCTAGATTTTGTTGTGATATTTTGATGACCTTGATTTTATTGAATTTTAATCTGAGGACCTTGGGGTTGTTGAGGCATGTTTTGAGAACCTTGAGGTTGTTGAATACCTTGAGGTTGTTGTGATATGTGTTGAGAACCTTGAGGTTGTTGTGGTATGTGTTGGGAACCTCGAGGTTGTTGAATACCTTGAGGTTGTTGTGATATGTGTTGAGAACCTTGAGGTTGTTGTGTTATGTGTTGGGAAATTTGAGGTTGTTGAATACCTTAAGATTGTTGTGATATGTGTTGAGAACCTTGAGGTTGTTGTGACATGTTTTGAGAACCTTGAGGTTGTTGAATACCTTGATGTTGTTGTGTACTATCAATAACATGAAATATGGGTGGAACATTAGTATTAGTGTTTTGAACAACCCACATTTGCATATTTCCCTAAACTTTGGGGATTTCCATGTTGACTTGTAAGACTAGTTGAATCCATCCTAGTGATTGTTGGTTGACTTGGTAAATGTGATGAAGATTCTTATGGAATGGGTTGGATGATGTTATGGACAAAAGGTTAATTTTGAGAAGGTGGACCCATAGATGCAAAATTTGACAATGGTTGTTCCCCAAGTGTGTTTGCATCAAAAGTAGAGGGGAGTTTTGTTCCTCCTTATGCAAGTGTGGACATGTATTGAGTTGGATTCAAATTAAACATTATGTTTATGATGTGATGAAATCTTGGATCTTGTTGCATTTCAAGTAATTCTTCAATGGTGAATTCATGAGGGTTGTTTGTAATGTCTTCTATTTGAACCCTTGTTTCTTGTGATGGTTGAGATGGTGGTGGATTTTGTGGTGGAGTGGAAAAACCTCTAGGATTGAAATTGGGCATCCCAAAGATTTTTTCACTACCACTAGTTGTGATGGGTATGTTTGAACCACTAGGGTTTGCTTCCATGTTTTTCTTGTGTTGTGATCTTGTTGTCCATAAAATTTGTACCAACCCTAAGAGTTGTGTGATGTAAATTATGTTGTTGGTATTCCTTGGTTGCTTCAAATTTTTCTAATAAAGAACCTCTAATAGGTTTAGGACCAATGATTTATGAACTTGTGAATGGGAATGATATGAAACTTTCAATTTTTGACCACAATCTAGACTCAAGTTTAATTGATGTGTTTTGATGTTGATGTTTATGCACTTACAAACCTTGAGAGTAGACTTGTGACTCCAAGGTGAGTTTTTCCAAAAACAAGTGTAATAATCCAGCTAAATGTCTAGAAATAGATTGTTTATAAACATAAATCTAAACTAGTTGATGTTGTGAAAAACTAATTCTAAGTAATTTGGTACCAAAATTTTAAGTTGCTGCATGTTGATGGTTGATGTTTTGATGTTGATTGCTCATTATTTGATGTTAATCCTAATTGAAAACCTAGAAGATGTTTTTGACAAGACCAAGATGTTTGAAGAACATGGATTTTTTGTTGTTGTTTGATGAGTGCTATAAGTGAGCCAATATTTGTTTTGTTTCAGTTTGAAGCAATTTCAAATCAATTTGATGTTTTAGAACTATAATACAAAATAATTTTTTTTTTTTGAAGTTTCAATTCTCTAATTTAGGCAAATGCATAGCTCTATTCATGCAAAAGTGAGACTATAAAAAAATTATGCTGATTTGTCATGCAAATGTGTTGATCTATTTTTCTACAAAAACGTCGATATTCTAAAAAGGCACCAATTTTTGACAGAAGCGTCAGACTATCTAGAAAAGGTGTTGTGTAAAATGTCTATTTCCATAGAAAATGTGTCGATCTATGCAAAAGAGCCGATGCGCAAATAAAAGTGCCATTTTTACAAAAAAAAAGCATTAGCTATGCAAAGGCGTCACACTTTCAGGCAAAAGTGTCAATCTGCTCAAGGGATCTTCAAAATGTAAGCTGACCTAATTTATTTGATGCTTTTGATTTTGTGAGCACAATAAAAAACATGTAAAATTGACTCAATGAGACCTGATAAGGTGATTTATGTGTGTTCTTCTTCCACAAGATTTCACTAAATGGTGTCACAAGGTCTCAACATGAAAACATGCCACATTGCACAACCTATTTAGTAGGTAGATCAGGTTTATCTTCTCAAAGTAGGCCTGCACAATAAAATAGCACCCATAGAATGAGTAACTGAAGCATGCACGCATACATGATACACCTTGTACCTTGGAAGGAAAATTTCCTTGTGAGGGATTTTATCACCTCAACTATGCTTGGTACATGGCGAGTAACTTCATGAAACAAGGATATTCCATTGCACCACTAAGAGAAGATGTTCAAAAGTCTCAAGCCTCTAAAACAAATAGGTTTCTAGTGGGTAGAACTTGGTGAACACTGTTGACCTCTCAAACATTTCCTCAGTAAATTGAAAAACCATAATCGCTAATGCAAGTCTGGAGTGGTACATGCATAGATCAACCTACAACTTTCTCTCTTAACCAATTTATATAGCGTGCCCAAAAATGTTGCTTGAGTTTGACCCCTTGAGTTATCTATTAGGATGTGTCTCAAGGCAGGTCTCCCACTCAATAAAAAAAGGAGTTACTATTTCTCTTCACCCAAGATCACACTAGGTTTGAAGGGAGAGGATATGTAGCAACAATCTTATAGGGTTACAATTGAACATATGCAAGTCTAAGATGTTTCTCTTCACCCAAGGTCACACTAGATGCAAGGGGTGAGGATACACATCTAACTTACCAAGCATAGAATACAATGAAGACAAGATTCATTTTAAATTGCACCAAAGTAAAGAGTGGTTCATTTTATCCCCATGTTCAACGTGCAATTTGTTGATTCATTTTAAGACCAAACAAAGATGTGTTCATTTTAAATCAAGACAAAGTGTCTGTTCATTTTAGAAACCCAAAATAAATGTGAGTAGTAGTAGTTTTTGTTCATTTTAGGAACCCAAAGTAAATGTGTGATTCTAATCTAAGCAGATCTAAGATTAATTCCTTAAACTAGTGTTAATAAACACTTTGGAATTTGATTGATACTTCATGATTTAGTGTTAATGAACACTTTGATCCATGCTTGATGATTCACCCAATTCACCAAATTCCTACAAATGTTAGTCTTATAAACCAAAAAACAACAACATGAAGGGTTAGGTATACAAGCAATTTGAAATTCAGATGAAACCCTACGATTGAACTCCTTGTTTTACCTACAGATGTGTTGGATTGTTAGTGCATATGTGTCAGACTATCAGTCCTATGCGTTAGATTGACACACATATGCGTCGAATTGGTACTTGTGCAAATGTGTTACCTTGCAAATGCATCACTCAAGAAACTTGTAATAGAAAGCAAGAAATGATTAGCAGATGTATGACTATTTGAAGATGAACAAACCATTTTGATGCAAATGCATCACTATTTGTAGATGTATTGACCTGTTGAGATGTAGATGTGTTGCCATACCTTATGATCCTATAAATTATGAGAAAACTCAAAAAACTTTATCAGATAGGGACGTGGTGTCCTACCGGGTGTGCTAGAATGTGAACATGGAATGTTAGCAAGATCAAATACAATTGAAATAGACAAATTAAACCAAAAAATGATCTAACTAAACCATATTCCAATAAAATTGTTGCAAGTTCCTAATTAAAATGCCATTAAACATGAAATAACAAAGTAATTCAAAAAAATAACCTAGCTAAAGGAGTACAAACCTCATCCCATTGGGGGATTAGGGTTGGATTGATGTGGAATTCTCAGCAAGCCTAATCCGTTATTGATGTAAAGATTCAATTAGTTGGTTGGTTGATGAAATTGATACAAAATGAGGTAATTGATTAACAAATGAATAATTTATCTCAAGAATGAATATGAAAATGGATATAGTGTAGTTTATTGAATGCTCATGAATGCAATTCTCATGGAAATGAGAACTATTTATAGAATTTTTTGGAGAAATGAATGGCTAAGATGAAATTGACTAATCAATGGATGTAATTCCATGAGAGGAAATGCAATGGATCAAAGATCACATCAAAGGATGAGATTGAATAATGATATGTATCAATGATATTAATCAAGGGCTCAAATTGATTGAGACAATTGCAATACCTTAATTTTAGAAAGATGGAGAAGATATTTCCATGTGGAGGGAAATATTTGAATTCAAATTGGAGGAATATTCCATGAGAATATTCTTTCAATGATTGGAAGAATTAGAAGAAATTAGTTAATTAAATAATTAAGAAATTATTTAATTATGCAAGTGGAGAGAATTTAGGGATTTAATTAAACAATCATAAATCATTTAATCAAAATGGGATTTAGAACATTCAATTAAATAATTTGGATTATTTAATCAAATTAAAGGACTTAGGAGATTTAATTAAAGAATATGGATTATTTAATCAAATAAGATGAAAATTAGAATGAAAGGGATGAAATAATCAAATATATTAATTATCCAATTAATAGATGAAAACTGATGAATTTAATTAAATAAATAATATTACTTAATTAAATAGATAAAAAGGGTGAATTAGGATAGAAATGGTATTAGTAATTGAATCAGGTGTGCGATATTGATTAGGACATTTTTTAAGTGTGTATAGTTCCATGGTAGGAACCAATAAAAGGGTTGAGTGTGATAAAAACTAAAACAATAAATGTGACAAAAAACAAGCCTTTGTTGATGTTATGGGAGAGAGGGCATCATATTATTTTCCCACAAACTATAGAGCTGAATGGGGCTCTCCCATGCTTAACCATAACCAGGTGGGACCCTTGCCTTAACATGCATGGTTATGACATATTATAATATAGGATAAATCCAATGGAGTCTAGTATCGAGGATTATAAGTCAATAAGTTTTTTAAATATAGTTAATCAAATTATATAATATTCAACCTTGGCCAAGGATTTTGGGGTAAGATAATTAAATATGATACAATACCTCTATTTATACTTAAATATGGTGTGACATAAGTCAACACTCGTAAAGATACAATATAACTATTGTAGGTTCATGACCCACCACACACCTTGAGTTTTATGTAAAGATGACTCCTGAACCTAAATCCTTAGGCTTCCCTCTATACTAACTCAAGAAAAGTTATGGTTATCAAGTCACATGTAGGATAATTGAAAGAAAATGAGATTATATGAGGATCCCATAAGTTTTATCAATAACCATTTCTTGAAACCATCTTGAAAGTACTTGATTCTGCAATAAAATCATAAAAAATAATATCAATTTAGTCAAACTTCAAAGACAATGCCCAATGCAAAATATCTGTCATTTTTTCATTCTTTTGAATATTTGGTCTATCATAGGTTTGCATTATTATAATTAGGCCTTATTTCCAGGGCAAGTAATGGAGTTGGTACCTTGCATGGAAGTGTACATCAATTTATTACTTCTCCAGGCCTTGGTTCTAGTGATTATGGTGTTTTTGTAGCAAATGGTGGCTTGGCTAGGGTGACTAGGGTGAGTTATTATGCTACCATGGCCAACTTGGGGGACCCTTTGGTTCTTATCTCCATTATTAGTGTGAAAATATTATCTCCCTTTATTGTTCTCACTCTCCTACAATTAGAGTTTGTGGGAAGAAGGTGGTTGAAAATGATTTTTTATACTTATAGAAGTCTGATTGTAGGTTTACTATCTTTTTGTTTTCTCTCTGAAACTTGCATTCATGGGTTTTAGAGTCTTGGAGGTCTCTCATCAAAGACATTATTGGTTTTTTTGGGTGTTAGGTATTTCTTTATCTTTCCCTTTCAATCTCTAGAGGACATGAAGTTCATACTAAATGGTCACTTATGGATGTGGAGTGATCACTCCCCCTCTCTCAAATCATGGTTTCCTTCTTTCAACCTTATCGTAGAATCTCTCAGTTTTATGCTAGTTTGGGTAAGGTTTCTTTACCTCTCTCTCTAATTATAGGAATATGATTTGAAGATGTTGGAAATTTTATTGGCCATTTTTGAAAGTGGATTCAACCATGCCTAACATTGACCATTCCAACTTTGCTCATATTTTGGTGGATATCAACATATCCAAGCCTCTTCAAGGAGAGGTTGTCTTGATAGTTCAAGATAGGGCATGGATTTAATAACCTGATTTTGAGAGCATATATTTTTGATGTAGACAACACTTTTATACTAAATATCTTGCTTTTGAATGTCAACATCCTCATCATAAGATAATGCACTCTACTACTTTGTGACACAATTCCCTCCTTGACCATTTGACCATGGATTCTCCTAATGTTCCCACTTCTTTGGTGGACAAGGTTCCTTGTACTACCTCCCTATTAGTTGATCATGATGTGATTATGGAGGCTCCTCATAAGGTGGCTTCCCCTAAGGATGATGCAACTTTAGATATTTTGTTGACCTTTGTAAGGACTTTGTCTATAAAATTGGTTCAAGCTTATCTTGTATAGTTTGCCCTCATTGCTAGACTAATGGGCTATGGGGAGACTCTTGTTACTAAATAGGTGGCAGATTTTGTGTTGATTTCAACTTCCTCGAGTAGAATTTCTTCCTAATTGCATGAGGTGACTCAAGGTAAAATGATGTTGGAGGATGTCCTCTCTCCACATTCAACAACATTTGAAAATACATATATTGGATAATTATTCAAAGGAGGAAGAGAAGTCTTCCTAAATTTGTTTCAAAATCCCATCCCTAGGTTGAGGGTGTGAGAGTTGCAAGTTGTTAGCCATTGAGTAGTTGTTAGGGTTTTCCATTTTTATGCTTTGTTGAAGTTGTGTTATTTTTAACTTTGTGTCTTGTTTTGGGGCTAGTGAATGTTTTGTCAACATTTATTTGTAATTGAGTTTGAGGTCCCAATATTTTTTTTACCTATTTTGGTTGTGGGATGTTGTTTTGTGGAGTATATTTGGCTATAGTTTTGTAATTATATAGAATTTATGTTGGTTTTCATTTATTGTAAAGGGTTCTAGGGCCCTTTCAATTTTTTTTCAATTATATAATAAAAAATAAATATAATTTACAAGAGAATATGAATAATTTGTATATTAGAACCAAATATATGAAACAATGGTAATAATTAGATTGCATGCGTCTAATAACCTTGAAATCTATCTTATAAATTATATTTCACTTAAATAAATGTGGGATAAATTGAATGATCTATTTGGTATTGTTAATAAATTTCATGCTTTTCAATTGGATGCTAAATTGATGAATCTATCTTCAAATTCCTTTCCCTCAATTGGAGACTTCTTGATTAAATTCAAATATTTTATTTCTCATATTCATAGTTGTGCCAAATAAAAAATAGACAAATAATTTGTGTTCTTAATTCTCTCTAAGTTGAAAGTCCCGAATCAAGTCTTTTCTTCCACCTTTTACTCTATAATGGATTATCTTCTTGAAAAAATTAAGATGCCAAATTTTGAAGTTTTGTAATAGATTCATGAGGGAATAATCTAAGCTTAATCTCCATGGTTACAATCAACTCATCTAAAATTCAAGCATTAACAACACAAACATCTAAAGTCAAAGGAAATAAGTCTTCAAAACCTAAGGTAGAATCAATGTTAGCAAGTGAGAATTCCTCCAAGAATGAGAACACAATTGATACACAATCCACTTTTAAGTTGAGTATGTGTCTGTCCATGACACAAAAGAAAATTAGGGACCATGTTCTTATTGTGGAATACTAAGTCATGACATGGAATTTTATCATCAAAATATTATAACCTTGGAAGAGGGCATGGAGAAACACAACATTAATATTCCCAAAGCTAGTAAGGGTCAATAAATCATAGCTAAAGGTTTAGATTCATCCACACAAAGTTAGATATTTGACTCAAGAGTCTTTCATCACATGATCAACTTACATGATTTACTTGAGTCTCTTTCTAATAGTTCTAATTTTTAGATTATAGTGAGTAAATCTACACATTTTTTTGTATTAAACATAATTTACAAAAAGTTACACAAAAGTATTCTTCTAAACTATATTGTCACTTAGACCACACAAAGTCAGCCTGATCTTACTATCTTTTTCATGATTTTTTTATATATTATTACATGGCTTTTAAATTTTCTTTTACAAGCATGCATATCAAATTTTTATGCATATCCAATTTTACATGACAATCTTATGAATTACAAAGCTTCTTACACATATACAATTTGCTATTCTTTAACTACAATAACTAATAATTTTATTTATCTCATTTATTTAAGTAAATTGTAATCTAAAAACATATAAATCTTGCTCAATTATGGGATGTCATACTTCTCATTCTGTCTCCGCCTTTTCTGTGCATTTAAGTTTTATTTCCTTTAAAATTAAAAGTATCTTTCCATGAAAGGGATGGTGTCATCTCCATTATATGACCAGTGTCTTTCAAACCTTAGTTGTGCTCTATCATTTTCCATATGTCCTTCCTTTATCCACTTTAAAAACTTATCCTTTACTATCTCCATTATTGATGGAATTTGCACAACAATATTATGAAAAGAGAGTCTTCTAAAAGACTTAGTAAGTACTTTCATAGTACCCTAAAAATATCCTTGTTTCTAACCTTCCAAAATTTCCATAAAATGTTAGATGATAAGATAAGCCAAAATAAATTAATATACATTACTTAAATTTTCCACAAATCCAAATAGAATTTCATGCCTATTTACCGTACCATTATCCTCCCAGTCCATAAAATCAACCAAACATATTCCAAATTTCTCGTACAATCAAACAATAAATTTTTTTATGTTTAATTCTTTCAATATTTTTACATACACTACATATGTTTAACTCCGAGTTAGGTAGTTTATACGATTTTTTTGGAAACAATAACAACCATTTAAAACATGCAATTTTTGGCTTAAGAATTTTAGACCACATGAGTTTGAAGGATTTTTCCCATTGCTTTCTAGGGATATCAAGGTTCCAACACAAGTTAAGGTAAATAAAGATGCCTTGAGTAGATGTTAGGGTCTTGTATATTATTTTAGGTTTTAATTTTAAGAGTTTTGAGCCATCAGACCGCTTAATATTTTCAAGAAATTCACTATCCCTTGTGATATTATCAAGGATTTGCATGTTCCTTCATGCCTCCCTAAGGATAGAGTATGTCCTTCATTGTGATGGAGGGAAGTTAAAATTGTTGCTCATGTCACTCCATCTTTTAATCTTATCAAATTTAAAGATATGTTTAAATCACCTACTACCTTTCAAGTTCCAAGTTTTTGCAAAACACCCTTGTAATAAAGGAATGGGTTTACCTTTTTTTTTTGTAGGTTCCACCATACTGACCTATCAGGGTACACCAACCCTTTTTCTTGATCTATGAATTTAATATTTTTGAATTGCTCCCTAATAACCTCCCAAGCTTTCCATATGGTTTTGAACACATTTGATCCAACAATCATCACTAGGAATTTTCTAGAGAGAATGTCACTTTTTGGAATTTCTTTCCAACTTTTAGCTTGTTTTGGTACAACCGAGTTAATATTGTTCATAATTAGAACCTTCCAAGGTTCATTACCTTTTAAATCTTTAGTAATCCATTTCCCAGCTAGGGTGATGCCTTGCTTCTTAAGGTATTTCAGTCCTAACTCACCTTTCATTTTGTTCATACAACACCACTGCCATTTCACTGCATACCTTTTTTGTTTCCTTTCCCATCTGACCAAACAAATTGCCTAATATTTTTTTAATTTCATTCATTTGGTAACTACTAAAAATAAAAATAGAGGAGTAGTAAATGCTATAAGAGGATAATTTTTCTTTGAAGCACTTGAAATCGTCCAACCATCAAAATGTATTGCTTGTTCCATTAGCTTAGCTTTTTTTGATTTTAATTTTAAGCCATTCCCACATATCTTTTAGATACGGGTTAACTACAAAAGGAATTCCAAGGTATCTAACTTGTTTGTTAGGTCCCCCATTGAAACTCATATTTATTGAACTAAATTGGGGGGCATTTTTCTGAAATAAGAATTATTGCTTTGGCATAGAAATTATGGCTCCTGAGGCTTCACATAATAAGTTAAATTTGTGCATAAGATATTTCATATTCCTTTCCTCAATGTTAACAAATATTATAATATCATTTTAAAATTGTATGTTTAAGAGGTCCCCTTCATTAGGAAAGTTTAGAATTTTAACTTTAGGGGATATGTTATTGTCCCTTAAAATTTAGAATATAACATCATATGACATCACAAATAATGCAGGTGCAAGTGGACATCCTTGCCTAATTGATCTTTGTAGTGAGAATTATTCTAATAGGGAGCCATTTGCATCAACTTAGGCTACCACATCATTTAATAATGTATTTAAAATTTCAAAAAATCCTTTTGGGAAGCCAAATGCTTCCAATGCCATCATAAGAAATGACCATTCTACCCTATCATATGATTTTTCAAAATATAGCAATAGCATACTAGTATTTTGGCTGGATATTTTAGCCCACTCAATGGCCTCCCAACTAGCTAAAATATTTTCTAGTATGTACCTTCCCTTGATAAATCCTATTTGAGTATGGCTGATGAAATTAGGTAAGATATCCACTAATATGAGGGCCATGAATTTTTCCAATATATTGTATGAAACATTGAGAAGGGTAATGTGCCTCCAATTCTTCACTAATGTTTTATCCCCATCTTTAGGGAGGAGTTTATGTTGCAAGTATGGATGTGCTTGGTGGTGTTGTCATTAATGTTGTCATTGATGTCAACATAGTTCAATGTGATTGAAGATGGTACTTTTATAGTTGAGATACTATAGAAGTGTTTAGAGTACATGGAGCTATATTTATGAAGTTTTAGTTGTGTTTTTGCCAAGTGCTTTTGAGAAAATTAAGAAATAATGAAGGCAGTGTTGAGTGTGCTCCGGTAATGTGCTATGCATTTATTCTATGTTGATCCTATGTCTATGAAGATCTGTGGTATTGTTCATAAGCTTCAATGGAAAATATATCCTGAGTTTTAACTTCTGGATCAATGGAGAATGAAAGATATGTTCACCTGTGTGTGAACTGGTTTGTCAAAACTATTTGTCTGTGGATTGGGAGAAATGTTTTTGCTTCGTAGTCTTCTAGTGGTTTTTTTTAGGTCTTACAGATTTGGAAGTAGGTTAATGATGATGTTCTCTATGTTTTGACAAATTTTCTTGTGGTTTGGTGCTCCAAAAGACTTGCTCTAGAGCTCCCGTGTATTGTTGCTTGGTCCGGTTGGACTGTTGAAGAATTTTCTGTACATGAAGATTATTGCAACTGTTGAGAATGTATCTAAAGGTCTCTAAGAGATGTTAAAATGTCTGGTGAAGTGTGTTGGGTGATCCACATATGATCATCTTGCTGGAGATGCACCTACTTCAAAGATCATTGGTGTTTACATGTTATATAAATATTTTGCATCAAATTAAGGAAGCGTGTGATTGATCCAAGATGTTGTTTGGGTGTCCTAATTAAATGTGTAAATGGTCCTCTCTCATTCTTATCCATCGCGAGAATGTTGAGTAGCTGACCTAATTTAAATTTGTAAATTGAAGGATGTATAGCCGACCTTGGAGAATGCTTCTATGGTTGAAGATAGTATAAAAGCAAGTCAAGATATTATGAATTGTGTGACAAGCAAGTGAAGTGTGCGAACAAGTGCGAAAAGTAGAGTGTGTAAGAGTGAATCAAGGAAAAAATACTTTGATGTGCTAGATTCCTGAAAGTAGTGAGCTAATGGTGTTTGCAATCTTTTGATCAAGCTGCATGTGTGTGAAACCTTTGTGGTGGATCCTTATTTATCATTACTTTATTTGTAGGCAGTGAGCCTCCTTTTGGATAGTGAGTCCTATTGTAGGAAGTGAGCCTTTGTATTTGGGTAGTGAGCCCTTTGGCAACGAGCCTTTATATTTGGTATTGTATTATTAATATATTGTGAGCTAATCCTCACCATGGTTTTTCCCTCATTGGGTTTTCCACGTAAATTTGGTGTCTCTTGTGTTTGCTTTCTGTTATTTGCATTTCATGTTTACACTTAATAACAAATTGAGTTAAAGTGGAATTGATTAAGGTTAGAAGTAAAGTAATTTAATACAACTGATTCACTCCCCCCCTCTCAGTTGTCTTATGCATTTAAAAAATTGGTATCAGAGCTTTGGTTTCTTGGTGAAAAGATTAACCACTTGAGGTAGATCAGATGGCGCACAAGTTGCAAATCCCTATTTTTGATGGAGTTGATTACAATGAATGGAAATTACAGATGAGAGGTTACCTCTAGTCTCTCTTGGTTTAAGACTTGGAAAGTTGTAGAGACAAAGTATGTTGAACCATCCATTGGTGCTTCCTCTGCAGATGATATTTCTGCTTATGAGGAGAATGAAAAGGCAAGGTATGCTATCTTTAGTGCTCTATCTAAAACTGAAAAAACAAAATTTATTTCTTTAGGCACTGCTTATGAGGTATGGGAAAAATTGAAAGACATTTATGAAGGAAATGATAGAGTAAAATTATCAAGGAAGCTAACAACTGAGTGCAAATTTGAGAACCTGAGAATGGAAGAAGGTGAATATATTGAGTTATTATCAAAGAGTTGAACTTGTAGCAAATGAGATCAAGAATCAAGGTGGTACCATGTCAGATGAAGATGTAATTGAGAAGATCCTGATGGCCCTACTGAAGAATTATAGTGACAAGGTCTTTGCTATTGAAGAATCATTATGCTTTGCTTGAGCTTGAGTGTAATGAAGTGGTAATGGGTCATTGTGTGAGTTGAATGTGATTGCATGTTAGACCCAAGTTTAAAGGTTGATTTGATGTGTTTAATTTATGTAATAATGGTTTTTCATGACCCTAAGTCATAAGGCTAGGACTTAGGAATATTTTTATGGGTTTAAAAGTTAATTTGAAAGTCATATAGCCCTCTTTTTGGAGCCCTTTTTAGTTGTGAAGAAATTCAAAGTTGGTCCAGGCATGTAGCTTTCAAGAATTCTTGAAGAAATTTCACACCAAAAGTGTGAAGGGTTGAGTTGAGGGAGATGGGAGATCAATTATGGAGGTGACACTTGTCACCTTCACAATTGAAAATGGGGGATTAAAGCATTTTTTTGGGGTTTTGTTTTTGAGAAGTTTTGGGGCATTGGAATTCATTCATTCTTGTTTTTCTATCAACCTTAGGAAAGTGTAGAAGGCTTGGGGAGAAGAAGCTTGAAGGTTGTTGCTGGTTTTTACATCAAGCATTACCGAATTGGGGTTATACTAGGTCGGTATGCTCTTCCTTGTGCTGCCCTTATGAATATGTGTGTATGCATTTATTTTTGTGAAAATTTAGTGTTGTTGGTTTGACTAGTTGTTATGTTGTGGGCTTGTTTTGTTAAGAAGAAGAAAACCTACCATAGTATGGAGGTTTTACTTCATATGTTGGGGTTGAGTGGGTGAGATTTCCTTGGAAGGGGGGTTAGATGAGAGGGTATGAGTACCCATATGGCTTATGTTTATGATAGTATGTAGATATTATGTGTTGTAAATCTTGACATGGTGTTGAATAAGGTGAAATGAAAAATGGGTGGAAGTATGGTTCTGGGAGGTGTTTAATATGAGAAACTTGGAGGTGATGCATGGTTGGAAGTATTGAGTTTTGTACTATTTCCCCTCTTAGTTGATATCCCCACTCCCCCTTTTAAGACTCTTGAGGAAGAGTCTTTGTTTTATGAATTTTGTGTTCTCAAATACCTGTAAGATGTTTTTATTGTGTTTGATTTTTTTGTTGTTATAATGCTGTTGGAAATGTGAAAAGTTTTTGTAAAATATGTGATGGTTGTAGATGTCATGTGACCTATCACCTTGGTGGTTTCCCTAGCTTGGGGTGGGCTACATTAGCCCTATGGTTGGGAGGTGAGCTCCCATTGGTTATGGAGATTTTTTTGTGTGTTTTGTGTGCATAAATTTGTATGGAGAAGGAAGTTTTTCATGTGGGGCAAATGGCTGTCCACCCATCTACTATTGTCATTTTCCTTCTAAAAGATGAACATGGCTGTAATACAAAATATGCACGAGTACAATGCATCTTGAAGTTATATAGTTGATATGGTGGTTATCATATTATATGTGTAAGTTCTATCTGAGGAACAAAAGAACCAACATTGTAATGGAAGAGAATTCATGGGTCTGAAGTAGTTGCATTGTTGATTTTCAATTGGAACTTGCATAGTAGAGCAGTTTTGACCTGCAATAAACCAATGTTTAAAGAGTATGTTAGTACTAGTTAGAGAAAAATAAAAAGAAAGGAACAAGGTTAGTGTTACAACTGTATGATGTTTTTTTAATTTTGTGTTTACTTGTTCAATATACATTGTGTAAAATTCAAAAATGTGTGTATATGTTGTACATAAACCTCACTTATTTTAGTAGTTCAAGAAATGTTCAATTAGATGCCTAGAAATATTACTAGTTTGAATAACTTCTATTTTGTTATAGCCAAACCTGCAATTAGAGAGAAAGAATGTAGCATTTTGGTTCATGATTATTAATGGAATGTTAATTCTCTAGAAAACTAATGCTAAAGCATAAATGTTAAGCACTGAAATTTTTGTGTAATAAAAAATAGTTTGTAAGTAGAACTGTAGAGAGCATTGTATTGGGTAGTAGATGAGTTTTAACAAAAATAAAACAAAATATATATTATAAGTGGGTAAACAAAACTGTCATATATTTGTTTTGGTTGGGAGGTAAAAGGAAAAAAAAGGAACCCTTCCTCTATTTTTACCAACATTGCATTCTTTGCATTACAACTTGAACCTGCACGAAAAATGTGCAAGGGTTAATGTATACTGCAGCGACAATAATAAAACCTTAGGGAAAAAGCAACAATTCAAATCTAAACAAAAAATATGATATTACACAATTCTTGACACATAGTGCCACAATTGCTAATTAGCATAATGCTGCCTTAATGGATAATATGTTTTGAGGAAAATCTTAGCAAAAAAAATAAAAAACAAAAAAAAAAAGGTACAGAGGGGGTTGTGGTTTGCAAATGATCAACGATCCCCCTCTTTTAAGAGGGTGCAACCTTCTCTATGAGTGGGAAACCCTCAATAAATTTCTTGCTATTGTTCACAACACGGTTAGAACCTACAAATTGTTAATAAAAACAAAAAAAAACTTGCATTCCACGCTGTTGTCAATACAATTTGCACAGGAAAATAAATTTGCAACAAAAAATCAAATGTAAAAGCCGAGAGGAAAAGACTACAATCCATATGAACTTTAAATCCACACAAGCTGCTCTTTGCTCCTCCATTGGCACCTATCATTTCCATACATAGGAAATGGAGTAATGTAACATAAAGCAATTTAGGGTTAGTTCAAGGAAAAACATATTTGGGCGCCCTTTTCGGCTTAAAATGGATGTGAACGCTTTAATATTAAAAATGGTTATACATTTCATTTAGACTCCATAATAACGTTCGAAAGCATTCTATTAATATATCCAATGTTTTCTTGTGACTTAAATATTATATACACTCGATATTATAATGTATGGTATATTAACTATAGACAAGTCATTTGATTGTTAAAATTGATTGTGGAAATAAGATTTAAATATTGAATTTGAATTTAAGTCTTGAAGTGATTAATAACTTTAATTTTTTTTTATATATATCTTTCTATTGATTTAACATTTACTTCTCTATTTACTGTTGGTTAAAAAAAGAGAGCGAAATAATATTTTATTTGCAATGCGTTGGGTAAAACATGGGGATGGAAAAAATTAGAGCGCAATTAAATTTTTTATTAGACCGAGAGACGTTCTATTTGGTAAGAAAATTCCCACAAATAAGGAGGCCTTGCCATTTAGCAAGGAATTTGTAATATTTGCATGTCTCTAAATTTATAGGTTAGATTTATGCTTTTAGATCGACTCATGGTGATTTTAGATCGACAAGCAACATCTTTGGGCCGACACAAACCACATTTGGTATATATCAAGTCAATTTGATTTGGATAAAGTTTACTTGTTTTTCAATAGGTTAGATTTGTGTATTTGGTCGATTTTGCTATGCTTCTAGTCATATTTGTAACGCTTTTGGTTTGATTCACTACACTTCTATTAATTGGAATAATTTACAAATCATTTTGATTGTCATTTTTGTACTTTTGGATTTTGTTGCCATGCTTTTGGTCTATTTCGTTGGGCTTCTAGTTGCTATTGAGTTGATTTTGGTTTTTGTCACCATGCTTTTGTTTAAATTCAAAACACTTTTGGTCTTTGTGGTTGCACATCCATGCACTATCTAGGGTTCAATTTAAAAATTTGATTCATTTCATATTTGAGTGGATTTGATTTTCCTTACCCCTAACCTCATATTTGATCTATAGCTAACCCTAAATCAGATATCTTGTTATTTTGGTGTCTTTTATTTGCGATTCTTATATGTAGAAAATTGGATCTTCAAAAGGAATTGAAACATGAAAGAAAGTGGATTTGGATCTCTTCATCAAATTTGCATTTCAAGATTAGCATTGGACTTTGGGTTCATCCACTCTAATCACTTTATTACTCTTAATTTTTAAATTTTTTAAAATAGTTACATTATTTACATTGCTTCAATCAACCTTTTTCTTTGTGTTTTTTCCTCACATTAAAATTAGGTTAAAATTAACTTACATTTGGATTTGGGATCTAAAATAATCAAGTGTATTTTAATCCCCAAGATCTACTTACATGTATGCTCTCCTCTCGTGCTCAGTGGTGATTTTGAGGATTAAAAATAAGTGATCTTGTTTTACTTTTTAGGGGGTCTTCTTAGAGAAGTGGCCATTCTAGGGGATGATCTCAACTCCCATGTTGTGATGAAATATACATAGTGGGGGGTGAATTGAAAGACACACCTCTCAAAAGTGGAATATTTTCAATCTTGACTAAGCCTCTAAGAACTTTATACCTTAGAGAAGTGAAGGTGGAGAGTGGGTTACCCTTTCCTCCCGATTGTTTGGGAGTATTCCCTTTCACTTACAGATTAAGGCCTCACGTAATATTGTGGTATATTTGGAGGATACTCTTAGTTGAGATTTTGTATCTTAGCCAAAATCATTGGCCATACCCAGTTGAGTAGGTTTGTTGGTTTGTCTTGTGTGCTTGATTGTTTAGATTGCCCATCTTCCACTTGAAACCGAAGTGGGGGATATCCATCCAAAATTAAGCCTAGGAATTTTCTTATTGGTATTATTGCTTTGAGTGTTTTTATTTTTGGTATAAATTTGCAAAGAGTTCAAAAAAATCAAAAGAGAATTCAAATGTCAAATAATCATCAAAATCAAGAAAAATCAAGAAAATGAGTAAAACCTTTGTTTTATAGCATTTTTCATATGTTTTCAGTCATTTTGGTTTTGATTGTATCTCTTGCCCAAATAAATTGATAAAAATTGAAAAACTAAAATAAAAAGTATAGTTAAACTACTGAAACTATAGTTTTGGTTATTATACTACGCATTTGGCTTATTCTATAGCACATTTGGCATATGTTGTAGCACTTCTAGATGATTTTGTAGTGCTTGTGGTCTGTCTTTCAACAATTTGGGGTTATTTCATTACGATTTTGACATATTCCAAGCCACTTCTGGTTGAAAATAATGTCTTTTAAATTCTCATAACTTATCAAAATTAAAACTAGTCAAAAACAATAAAATTCTCAATAAAAAAATCTTAAACAAATATTTTATTAGAATTATCCTATTGTCCTTGATACTATTTAAGGAGTGGAATTTTTTTTGGTATCTTGTCATATCATTATCAAAGTTTATCAAAGTTCAAATTGGTTCTCCTATCTTTTATATTTCCCATATCATATCTTTTTTGGATATACCATCTTGAGAATCACAAGGATACTCTTGAGTTGGAAACCTCCACTCTCTATCAAGTTTTCTTGGACTCATAAGTCTAGTTCAAGTGAGATTTATCAATATCTTCTTGCTTGAACTCATAAGTCTAGTTCAAGTGGGATCTACCAGTTTTATCTATTAATATCATTATCATCACTTGGAGATCTAATTTAGCTTTAGTCTATTTTGGTTTTGAGCAACAAGCATAAAAATTATTGAAAGAAAATCTTATTTTATCTAAGGTCTTATATTGCATATGCCAATTACAAGATCTCAATATAAGAAAAAAATGGAATCCCATCAATAAGAGTCAGACATTCAAACAAGCATGGGTCAACATGAGCAAGGAACATCTTCAAATCCACCCTTCCTTCATGATGAGCCTTTAAGGGTTCCTTATGAGGAGGATGGTAAAAACCCAACATTGGAAGGTTTACAAGAATTTGAGGAAGACCCTAAAGCAATGAGAGTTTTTGATATTTTGTTTAAGACAAATCTCAATCATTACCTTCAAATGTTAATGCAACATGGTGCCAAGCTACCCTCTAGCTTTGAAATTTCTAGTAATAAAGAGCAAGATTTTATAACATTTACTACACCTCACACTTTGGGAGAAGCAAGTCAAACCAACACAACAATGAGAAGTTCATTTCTATAAAAATGGACATACTAACCCCATCACAAAACCCAATTCAAATATAATGAGAAAATGTGTTTGGTAATTTCAAATATTCACCATCACCTCCACCTAACACATCAAAATTTCAATGAAAAACATATCAAGAGACACATGTAAGATCAATTTACACCCCACAATCACATACCTTTGCTATATCTCAATTTAACAGGGGTACCTTAAACATGTAAAATATGCCTATTCCACCAAGCCAACCATAACAAAATTACATTCCACCAAGTCAACCTAAACAACATTTTATCTAATCAGGTCAACATCGAAAACATCACATTCCCCTAAACCAACATCAACAATAATATTACACCCCCACAAGTGCACTCCCATTGATAATTACATGTGAATTGGTTCAACAAATTTAAGAACTACAAAAAATATGGTAAACATGGAAATGGGAAACATTATTACTAAGAAAGGTTATACATTGGAAGAAGTATGCCCCTATAATTTTGAAAAGTCTTTGAACATGACCCCTTCCCTCAAAATCTTGAAATACACATATTTGATAAGTACAAAGGAAGAGGTGATCCAAGGGAGAAAATTAGGGAATTTTACATAGCTTGTCCTGATGTATCCTAAAATGGTACATATCTAATGCACCTCTTTCCTAGAAGTCTTGGAGACCAAGATATTGAATGGTTTTCACATTTTCCTCATGGGATCAAGACCTTTTACAAATTGGTAGATAAGTTCATTGAGCACTTTTCATACAAAATAGATTGTGAAACCTTTATGAGTGACCTTTACAATAAAAAAATATGGGGGAATACTTTGTTTATTTCTTATAAATATGGAGAAATGTGGCAACTAAACCTCCTAATCATATACCTAAAAATAACTTGTCCCCATATTCATTCAAACCTAAATTGCGAATTAGGCTTTCACCTTCAAATTCAAGGTGGTAATATGTTTGGAGAAGTCATTGAAAGGGGAATTAACATTGAAAAATCTATCATTGCTAAGGGTCTTGTGATTAATTTAAAAACCATAAGGATAAAACTTCAATATCTAAAGATTGAAACAAATAAAAATGGAACCCTAAGTTTAAATGTGTAAAACCTAGGATCAATTTCTCCTTTTTCTAGTGTTCCAATTAGATGTAGATCAACAAGGTGATTAGACTGACTTTCAACCATGAAGGTGATCCAATCATACCTAGATTTGCATCTTTTGAGTCTTGGAATGAATTGGAATTAACTTTCTTTAATTAGCCTAATTAGACTATGTTACCTAATATGAAAAATGCAAGATCCCGATAATTGATATATCGTAATAGAGATTTGCAAGAAGATTTGGGAAGGATAGAGTGTTGTGTACCTATCCTGAGAGTTTGGTTTTAGTTGGAATATGAGGATAGTGGAACCCAAGGGTGTTTGAGTCCTTGTATGTCTCCTATGTTTTATTTTTGTAGTCGTCTGATGTCAGATCTGAGATCCCCATTTCCACTTGTAAACTTGTTAGATCATTATTCAATAATTCTATAGGTGATTTTCTATGAGTTGACAAGATGTAGGGCTTTGAATACAATAATGGATAAATTATCTTTGGATATCCTTCAATCCTCTCTAAACCTAAAACCTGCACATTTAAGGAGAGGAGAAAAGTTGTGCCATTTAGGGGCTTGCCTTGGTCAAACCTTGTGTTAGTGTTTTCACTTTCACAATAGCAATATCAATGGTAAAATAGATAATTGAAGTAGGAAGGAATGATGAACCAACAAAAGTGTTGCAACTCACCACCCTTCAATGGTTTCCTTGAAGGACTGATCATACACATCACCTCAAGGTCTTGGATCTTGTTTGCTTGATTGCTTGAATTTCTTGGAGTCCTAAAACAAGGGTTAGCCTTCACAAACAATGAAAACATAGACATACATGAAATCTCATAGGATTTGACATGATGATTGGATCTTGAATTTCTGTAATGAATCTATGATCTAGGGTTAGCTATAGATCAAATATGAGGTTAAGGGTTAGGAAAATCAAATCCACTCAAATATGAAATGAATCAAATTTTAAAATTGAACCCAAGATACTACATAGATGGGCAACCACAAAGACCAAAAGTGTTCTAAATTTAAACAAAAGCATGGTGACAAAAACCAAAACAAGCTCAATAGAAACCAAAAGCACAATGAAATAGACCAAAAGTGTGGTAACATAAGACAAAATTACAAAAATGACTATCAAAATGATTTGTAAATTATTCCAATTAATAGAAGCGTCATGAATCAAACCAAAATCATAGAAAAATTGACCAAATACACAAATCTAACCTATTGACATACAAATAAAATTTATCTAAATCAAATTGACTTGATATATACCAAATGTGGTTTGTGTCAGCCCAAAGATGTTGCCTGTCGATCTAAGCTCACCATGAGTCAATTTGAAAGCATAAATCTAACCTATAAATTTAGAGACACACAAATATTATAAATTCCTTGCTAAATGGCAAGGCCTCCTTATTTGTGGGTATTTTCTTACTAAATAGAACAGGTGACTCAAAAAAAAACATGTTTGAGAAATGATTCTTAATATCCATGGAACTGCATGACTTTTGGCTCCATAAATTTTCACTCATATACACCTCGGGTAACAACATGTATTTATTTTACACTTGTTTCCTCAGCCTATCGTGGAGCTTGTATGCATAATGTCATTCATTTGCTACATTGGGCTACTCTGTACACAGGCAATATTTTCACAAAGAAGAGGGCAAAAATCGTATGAGGAGTAAAGAGAAGGGCACCAATTTGTGACATGGCTTATGCTCCCCAATTTTCCCAAGTTAAGTGCCTCCAAGTCCTTTGCCAGTAAATTACAAAATGTTGGTCTACTTCATTGTGCAGTGCTCTATAATTTGAATCATTTGAGAGCTCTCGATGCATCTTCCATCAATTTTTTCCTCTTGGCTTCCCTTGCTTCTTTGTTCTTTTGCTTTCCTTTCAAAAAATCTGCTTCAATCTTAACGTTAAAGCAATGAAAACTACAATACAGAAAATGGAAAAATTGAATGTTGTAACATCTTACCGAAATAAAACTGTCACTGCTAAAATTACAAATGGAGAAAAGTGAAAAATGCATTTTGATTTATAAAGAGTGTGATTGGTGAATGGGAGAATTTGTGAGTGGAGAAATAACATGTTGAGTGGAAAGATTAAGTTATGAAATGCTTGTTGTTCCACTACCATCCACCTCCAACAAAGACCATGATGGTGCTTCGTCTTCCACTTCCATCTTCACTATCAGATGCAAGTCAAATTAAATGTAGCTCCAAAAACTTGACACAGGCTCTTTCAACCCCTGCTATGACTATAGATTCACTCCTTAGGGCACAAATTATCTTCTTCAACCTTCTCCCCATTTGATGTACATTCACTCCTTGAAACAACTTATAGGCTCCCCCTATCGACAACTACCACTGCCAACTCCCCTTGATAGGTAGTCACAATCAACCTAGGAATACAAATATGGCATGAATTATTCCCCCTAGATAGATGCACCGACTATGCATTGAGCAAGAATAAGGAGGGGAAATTACCCCCAACTTCTATCGGAGATACTCAAATGTATCCTTTGCAAGTGCCTTTGTGAAGATATCCGTAATCTGATCTTTTGTAGGTACATATTTCAACTTCACTTCTTTTTTTGCCACCTTCTCTCTCAAAAAGTGATACCTGATTGATATATGCTTGGTTTTGGAATGCATCATTGTATTCTTGGAAATATTGATAGCACCTATGTTATCACATAAAATATGAATATGCTCATCATACAATATCTTTATATTCTTCAATATTTGCTTCATCCATAACACTTGTGTGCAACAAGATGCTGCAACAATATACTCTACCTTTGTAGTTGATAAAGCTACCGAATCTTATTTCTTACTATGCCATGAAACAAATATACTTCCTAAAAAGAAATCACCAACACTTGTACTTCTTCTATCATCCACACATCCAACCCAATCAACATCAGTGTAAGAAATTAGATAAAAAACATTACCTTTTGGATACCACAAGTCATCATTCAAAATACTCTTCAAGTATCTAAAACTTCTTTTAACTACCTTAACATGAGTTTCCTTAGGATTAGCTTGAAATATTCCACTGAACATACCACATGTATGATATCAAGTCTTGAATTAGTTACATACAACATGATTCTAATCATAGATCTATATAGATTTTGATCAGCTTGGGGAGTCTCATCACCTTTACTCAAATGATAACTAGTAACCATGGGAGTACTAACTGGTTTACAATATTCCATTCCAAACTTCTTCAACATCTCTTTTACATACATTGCTTGATAAATAAATATACAATCATTCAATTGAGCAATTTGAAGACTAAGAAAGAAGGATAACACACAAATCATAGACATCTCAAAATCTTTTTGCATCTCTTCAACAAACAACTTGCACATCTTATCATTTCCACCAAAGATAATGTCATCAACATACACAAAAACTATCAAGATTCTCTCATCCTCAATCTTGAAATAAAGATCACTATCTGTGGTACCTTTCTTGAATCCTTGTTGAAGTAGGTAATTATCCAACCTTGCATACCAAGATCTGGGAGCTTGTTTCAGACCATATAATTCCTTTTTGAGTCTACACACCATATTAGGATCTTTTGATAACTGAAATCCATCAGTTTTCTCTATGTATATTTCTTCCAAATATCCATTCAAGAAAGTAGACTTGTAATCCATCTAATAACACTTAAAGTCCTTTTAGGAAAAAAAAGAAACATCCAGATTGCCTCCATCCTTACAAACAAAGAATTTTTTTCCTCAAAATCAATGCCTTCTGCTTGTGAATAGCCTTCACAGACCATTCTAGCCTTGCTTCTTACAACTTCTCCTTCTTTATTCAATTTATTCCTGAAAACCCACTTTGTTCCTATCACATTTTTATCATAAGACCTTGGAACTAGTTCCCATGTCTGATTCTTCTCAATTTGATTCAAGTCTTCTTCCATTGATTACATCCATCCTTCATCCTTACTGGTATCAAAAAATGTTTTTGGTTCTATGTAACGCCTTGCCGTGGAACCCAGAAAATGTTGTGTCAAAACTCAAAACATCTATTTTTTTTTAAAAACAATTAATAACCACAAGTGATAACAACCTAACAAACATTTTAGGGTTCCACAAATACGCTAATTTAGAATAAACATCATAACATCATAAGAACTATATATAAATCAACTCATGAGAATAGTCATGATCAGATTCATTTCATCAAGAGTTACATAATAATAAGTGAGATTGTGACAAATCTCAAAACATTACAAGTATCAATACAAAGAAACCTCATGTACATCATGAGTGTGAAAAATGAAGAATGAGATCTCAAGAATAGATGATGACCATGACCATGATCTCATCTGACAAACAACTCGGTGAACGAAGTGCAATCCAGGATCCTGCCAAACAAGCAAGTCTCAAATATAATCACTTGCAAGGGACCCAATGGAAGATTTGGCACATTCCTCCAAACCATGTGGAACTCAAAAGCCCACCCCTCATGCTAGGAGATAGAACAAGTCCTCAAGTCATAATAGACAACAAGATAAACACCACACAACACATGGTAGACACACATGACACCACAATAACAAGATAACTTACATACTCCCAGAGGCGACTCACAATCACAAGTGAACAATCAAGTGTACTAGGACGAGAGTGTCATCACATAAACATAATAGGTTACCCTGGATAACCTTCCTAGGTTACCGACCCTCTACTAGAGTTACCCTGGCAACCTCTTATGACTTCCGACCCCTATACAAACTATGTGGCCTCGAATCAATTCTTGAGAGGATGAAATGTTCAAGTTGCCATTCCAGGCCTTCTCAACCCGCTTTAACCTAAACAAGCGTTAAAGTCCAAGGTGAGGCAATACTATCTGTGAGGTTAAAGTTAACTACCCAAACCCCTAAGAATTATTAAGGTTATCACTTGGTTACCAATTTATGATAGGTTACCCATGCAACCTCTTCCGGGTCCGGCCCCTAACGAAAGCCACTCCTCCTAAGGTACATCTTCTCAAAATGACTAAACAATAAGGCCAACATACATGCAACCAAAAAAATTGTTACACAAAGACTCAGAGTCATCGAAACCATTCAGAAACATTTAAACATCAACAATAATCCACAAGACATGCACGATCAAGATTGTACACTGACAAACACAACTCCACTCCATGGAATTCAAAAATGTTTGAAAGTAAGTTCACAAGAATCACTAAATGAGCATGACTAAGTCAAGCCAACTTGCATAAATACTAGAAATAAAATATATCCCATATAAAACAAAAAGATAATCCGTGCCTTTGGACGCTAAAAAGAAAAGTTCATAATCCCAAAAGGAAAAGAAAAACCCATGACTTTCAATGATGCAAGGCATACTTTTTCCACAAAACAACTATCCTACCCATTTAAGGTTACTTAAAATAATATACTTAAACATCTATGCCATTATGTTATAATTACGAGAATGAATCTTAATAAGACAATGACTTAATTATTCATTCCTAATAATAACTAATACTAACATCTTTTATATTATCGGTGAAATAAACTTTAAATACCAAGCATGGGACTTTGCACAAAGGTTTTATATTCATCCACTATAATAGGGATTCAACACCATACAATTAATATATTTGATAAACATCCAACATTACATTAACAAAGAATAAAAGAAAACTCACATGAGATAAATTCTAACCGAAACTCTAAGTTACGAACTTAAAAGATGCTCGACTCCATTGAAACAACGAACTGATCGACTACTTCAAATCACATCATCCAAAGAGGATAAGATTGACCATGAAGATTACATGCATACCGACGGAAGAAACAGGTAGATTACAACTAGTTTCTATAAGAAAGAAGAAGCATGTAATTGACATATGATACGAATGGAGACATCCGCATGCAAACAACTTAACAAGACTCGTGAAATTCCAAATCATCAAATATAGCCGACTGTGCAAAGATTAGTACAAAAATTCGACAGTATGATGGTATAATACCGACACTCAAGTGTGCGGATCCAAAGGAACTAAAGCCTCAACTCTTCACATTCTCAGGAATAAGAAAAATTTAATTAGACACAAGGCCGATAAAAACAAAAATTAAGTCTAACAAACTGTGCAGGTGGAGGGAAGTAAACAGAGTGTTCATAAACAAGGTAACCCAAACAACGACAAGGATACTATACGTAAGCATGCTTCACATGAGGTTGAGAAAAGCATTCATCCAAAACTAATCCGGTTTAAGTAAAGACTTTAATACGAATGTAGTCGACATGCTAATAAACTCAACTAAGCAAAATAACGAAGAAGCATAAAACTATACTGTTAATTTATTAGAATAATGATGAACATGCGCAATGACCGACCCAGTAATAAGGTGAACCCCATTCTATAGAGGACAAAAAAAGAAGACATCTGAGTAGATAACGCCAAGGAATGATGAGCGGATGGACTTAGATATTTTCATATATACGAAACAAGAATACAGTAAAGAATTAAGTCTACAAACCTTCTCAAATTTCCCAATGTGCATACGTTTGTTCAATGGACTATCAAATGTGTGTTTATTGATCTGATTGACTAATCTAATCTATGTTAACTATGATTGCTAAAACTTATCTATTTCAGATACTCAATTCTATAAGCATTAAAGTTCCGTGAAATAAGAAGAAAATATCCAAGTCTATCATTCCTCAATTTTCAGTCTAAAAAGAGCCATTAAATTTGGCTAACATGCAGATCCATGATAGGGGCAATGTCATAATAATTTATTCAATAATAGTTGAGAAATAAACAGGAAATTTGTTAATGCTATAACTATGATTATATTTCAAATACCTAGATCTAAATATACAACTATACGAACATATAATTTAAACAACCTAACTATGGTTTCACTAATATCAAACAACTAGTATGATTTCATGATTCACCTATTGTTTATAATTTTTTTGCAAGGGTTAGTTATTCTCTTCTTCTTTCTAATTCAGATACTCTTCTAACAGTTTCGTGTTGATTGTGTAGGTCGAGCTAAACAATATTTTTCCACAACCAAGCATAGGTTTGTTCCAGTGTAATATTAATTTTCTAAAATACGAAAACAAAAGAAGAAAAACCTGTTTATGTTGAAAAGCTGAGCTGAAACAAGGTTTGTAGCTTCTCTCAATTCAGCTCAAAACACTAGCTAAATGACGAAGAAATCCGAATCACTCCAACCCAATCATGTGCTTGAAACCAAAATCTGAAATAAAGCTTTTTCCCCCAAACAACTGTTGTGCAAAAATTTCCTAAAAGCTACTGCCGAGAACCCCCAATTTTTTTTTTTCAAAAAGATTTTAATACATATAATTATCTCAAATTTTTTAAAACTTAACTGATTGTCAATCATGCATTCAAAATTGATCAATCAGTTTCAACTTAACTATTTAACTCCAGATCACATTTTCAACTCCAAATCCAAATTCTACAACATGTTGAAAACAACCTCTTTTAAAATATCTATTTTCACATAATTCCTATTTGCACAAGTAATTCAACAATTATATTTAAATAATTTTCCTTTCACAAAATTAACATTCACTTTTTTAATTCCTCAATAACCTAAAAATAACTTTTCGAATTTAAACATTTCAATTCATCATTAATCAATATTGCCACTATCTAATTCATTAAATTATTAAGTAATCTAAATCATCATTATGAAAAAATGGTAATACAACAAGATGAGACAACCACAAACAACAACATACAAAAGGGTGACAACTGATACTCATTCTTTTCAGAATGATGGTTCAAGACAGAGGATAAGTCTATCTCCCTTCAACGATTCCATTGGGCCATGACATGCTCAGAACTGACAAGCAGGTGGAGTCGATGCCCGTACCTAAAAGATGCATCACAGTGCACGGTCAAATTAACATGTATACATATGAAGACACACCGTGAAGAATAATCGTGATGTAGCAAGGCACTCACGAATGAGTACTGCTAAACCGTCTCCTTCACTGACTAACGTAAAACATAAAATCTAACATAAACCACATCATAGTATCATCATGAATATAACAGAGCATCATAGATCATCCTAATAATGTCATCTCATAAACATCAAATCATAAGGTAAAGTGTATCATCAACTGAGTTTCACAACTGGTCATTAAACCGTGACATAAAGCATCAAAGTAATATAATCTCAAACATCTAACTACTAACAATATCTCAAAACAATTGGAATAGAAATGTCATCAGGAGGGCCACTACATTCTACCTCTGACAACAAAAGAAAGTTTACTTGTTCACTTGCCTTTGCAAGCCTTCTTTTGGTCAACACTCCTTCACTCTTGTCACTAATGATATGATCTTCTAAATGGTTTCTTTAAACATACTTTGTAGGGGTCTTGCAATGCTTTTCTTCTATCTATTCTTTCTCTTTAGCCTCTTCTTCTTCTTCTTTATTTGAGCATGGAGGTACATCAAATCCACAATCCTCAATTTCATTCACATTCTGATGTAGATCTTCATCAACCTTCACATTAATACTTTCAACTATTCTTCCTAGTCTTTTATTGAAACACTTGTATGCTTTACTCTGAGATGAATATCCTAGAAAGATATCTTCATCAGCCCTTGAATAAAAAATTCCTAACATATCTTCATCTCTCCTAATATAGTATTTTCTTCCAAAGACTTTAAAACACCTGACATTTATAGGTCTTCCATAACATAATTCATAAGGAGTCTCAATACTATTTAGTCTTAACAATCCTTTGTTCTAAACATATACCACAACATGAAATGCTTCTCTCCAATGGACATAAGGAATATTTTCTTCCATCAACATGGTCCTTGCCATCTCTTGAATAGTCCTATTTTTCCTTTCCACAACTCCATTTTGCTGAGGATTTCTTGCAATAGATCAATGCCTCTTTATACCATGTTTTCCACAAAATTCATTGAACTCATTTGAAGTGAACTCACCTCCTCTATCATACCTAAAACATTTTATTTTTATATTCATTTCATTCTCAACCATTGATTTGAAAATATTGAATCTACTAAAGGCATTAGATTTATCTTTCAAGAATTTTACCCATGTCATCCTAGAGAAATCATCAATAAAAAGCATGAAATACCTTTCTCCTTTTAGGCTTTTTGTCCTGGAAGGTATGCAAAAATCAGTATGTACCAACTCCAAAGGTACACAAGAAGAATATTATTTAGACTTGAAACTTATCCTTGTCTACTTACCAAACTTACATTCCTTGCATACTTGTACTTGCAGGCTTGATTATCTTAGGCATATCTCTTACCACATGCAATGAGATGATCTTCAAAAAGATTTTCAAAGTTAATGTGACCCATTCTCCTATACCATATCCAAAATTCACTTGCTTTTTCAAAAAGAGAAGTTCTCCAATTGGAATCCCTTAAACTATATATATCACCACTTGTCCTAGAACCTTCAAAAACCAATTGTCTAATTTCACATCCACTTTTATTGAATAAAAAATTGTAACCATTTCTATACATTTGACTTACATTGAGAAGATTATGCTAGAGGCCTTTGACATAAAGTACATCCTATATTTTTCTCTTACCATCAATAATTATTAAACATTTTACACATATCTGCATAGAAGTATCATCTTTTAGCTTGACAATGCCAGCATTCCACTTCACAAGTTCGATAAACTTTATCTTGTATCTTGTCATGTGATTAGAACAAACATTGTCAATCACCTATGAATTTGCCTCATGTTTTGTATGAAAATGAGTACACACCATACTTGGATATTTAGCTTTATCTTTAGTCTTCTTGGCAGCCAAGAACAAGACTTTATCTTCATTATCAAAACCATTGGAGTTATCATATTTGCAAATAAGGTATCATCCATGGAGTAGATACTCTTCTTCACTTTATTTCTCCTAGGCTTTTTACTTATCTTAAGAGAATCTTCAAGGGAAATTTTGAAGAAAAATGGCCAACCTCTCCACACTTGAAACATTTGAAAGGTAGCTTATCTTTGTAGTTTATGGTACCTCTTTTTAGCTTTCTTTCAAAATTTTCTTCCTCTTCATTAGTGTTACTATCCAAACCAAATTCATTATACATCTTCTTTTTACTAGCTTTGAATGTTGCAGGCTCCAAAAATCTTTCAAAACACAAACAAGATGCAACAGGTCTAGAGCTCTGATACCATGTAGAAGTTGTGAAATCCAACTTCACAGACCCCGAAGATCACCTGCATGCAAATAACCTGTCACAGAAGAAGACATTGGAGACTAAAAGCAAGGGTGCTCTGAAAGCTCAAAATGTATTAATCAGAGAGTGAATAAAATACAATGAACAATCCTTATGAAAGGAGATTGTGCATCCCTAAAAGAAACCCTAATAGGAGGACATTTAATAATTAATATAATTATTAAATGTCACATTATGCAAACTAAAGTGAAATCTTAAGAGAGGAATAAAGGTAACTTAATTAACATAATTAAGTTAAAACCTTTACTCTAACACCCCCCCTTAAGATGAGCAAGAGTGCAGCTAAAAACATGTGCAAGAAAGCAAAGGTAACTACAATGCATGAAAGTAAAGATGGGTCTTGACAACTAGGCTTGATCAGGTACCCATTTACAAAAGCAATGCAAACTAAATGAAACAGGGTAAAGGAGAAAACTCAGTGGGAACAAAACTCCTCCCCAAAATAGAATGCAAAGAAAGGAATATGATGTACTAATGAAAGAAGGATAGGAGGTGGATTACATGATACCCCCCATAGATAGTTTCTATCATATAAGTACATGTACAATGATCTCCATAGGAGAGATAGAAAGAGAGAAGAAGGCCCCCCCACAATGAAGAAACTCCTGTCACAATGGTAGATGCTTGATGTAGAATCCAAAAGGAGATCCTAAAGTGGCAAATGATATTCCTCCCCTTGGGAAGAAACGGATCCAAAGGACGATGTCGAAGAAACCCTGTGAAGAGTGATGAACCAATCTGTCTCAAGATGTGTGCCATGATCGGATGCTGAAGAATCTCCCTGTCTAAACTGAAACAAATGATGTCAAATCCAAAATGATGTGGAGAATCCTGAAATGCAACCTATGAATGCACTAATAATGGTGGGCGTACAGTGATAACCTGACTGTCAAGGTAGAGGAGATGAATGTCCTCATAAGAATCCTCCAAATTTGCAATATAGGACTCAACAAACAAGAAAGATATGTCTGCAACATAAGAGTCCAAAGTAGCTATGTATGGAAGATGTATGATTCCCTACTACATTGAATCAGGAACAATAGGAGATGCTGATGAAGTATTAGTCTGAAGATTAGGAACTGTGAGACAAGCCTCTGATCCATCGAAAAATGTAAGGGTGTCTAAATAATCAAGCTCCTTTAAAGTATCATGATCAAAGGGTGTATTCTCTCTCCAAGCAATGGGTAAGAGACAATCTGAAGCAGGATCCTCTGAGAATGGAGAGAGATTGGGGTCTCCATAGATCTCCCAAAGACGTGTCCAAAGTGGGTGAGGACAATCAATGTTCGATATAGCCAACACAGTGTCATGATCAACACTAGACAATATAGGTCCTACTATGTGATTTCTAATGATATCCCATGCTAATTTTCCCTTTGAAGTGGCTGGTTCAGGTATGAGATCATACAAATAAGGCAAAATATTAAGCCACCTACAATGTGTAAGTATGCCCTTTGCCCATGACTCATAATTACCCCGTTCCAGAATTACAACTGAAGGGTGAGTAGAAAAACCCATGATAAATCTTCAAATGAAAAAAAACTAAGAAATCTGACCTTACTGCATTTAGATCAAATTAATATAACCCATCCCATGCAAACAAAACCCATGTGGGTGCCAGAAAGTCCAAGTAAATGAGCAAATTGTAAGAACACACAAAGCTGAATAAAATTTACCTGGTAAATTATTTGATCAAATAGAGTGTATATCTGGAAAAATCACTGCAATACCTTTCCAACGCCTATTCGTTTGCGCAAAATGGAGCTCAGATGCAAAAGATATGCCCTCGGGAGTGAAAACACAAGTTTTGACTTTAACTAGAAAAAACGGCATCATAACAAAAAAAACCCAGAAAATAAAACCTTCACCATTGGAAAGTTCTCGGAATCAGCTTTTCAACGATATTTTGTTTTCAAAAAACTGAGTTTGTATGCAAAAGTTATGGCAAAAATACCAAAACTACTCCAAAAAGGTTTAAGGGTTAAGCCTGGCGGTTAGGCTAACCGCTAGCATTAACCACTAGTGGTTAATTGATGGCGGCGCCCATTAACTCTGTGATTTTTAATTTTTTTCTCGGATTGCGTGCCATACTAGGCCGTACGACCCAAAAATGTTTTTTTTTTGCCTCTCGGAGTCACTATGTCCGATTTCGACGATTTGACAGTCGATTTAGGGGTTTTTGGGTGCTCTGAATGCGATGGTGAGGTTTGTTTGGACTCAAAAATCTCCAAAATTTCAGGTACGCTTTGGATCAGGATCCCTAAAAAAAGTTCAAACCCTCGCAGATCTAACGCCGTGAAGCCAAATTTGATGAAACAAAGGTCAATCTTGACTGAATCGAATGTTCCAAATGCAATGGTGAGGTCCAAATTGACTCAAAATTCACCAAATGAAAGAGGTATGCCTTGGATTAAAAAAAAACCCCAAACCCTAGAAGCTCCAAAAATCTTTCAAAACACGAACAAGAAGCAGCAGGTCTAGAGCTCTGATACCATGTAGAAGTTGTGAAATCCAACTTCACAGACCTCGAAGATCACCTACATGCAAATGACCTGTCACAGAAGAAGAGATTGGAGACTAAAAGCAATGGTGCTCTGAAAGGTCAAAATGTATTAATCAGAGAGTGAATAAAATACAATGAACAATCCTTATGAAAGGAGATTGTGCAACCCTAAAAGAAACCGTAATAGGAGGACATTTAATAATTATAATTAATATAATTATTAAATGTCACATTATGCAAACTAAAGTGAAATCTTAAGAGAGGAATAAAGGTAACTTAATTAACATAATTAAGTTAAAACCTTTACTCAAACACTGAGGACCTTCTTTATCAAAATCTCTCACTTCAAATTTAATAAGGGAACCATACAATTGATCCATTGTAAAATTATCTAGATCTCTATCTTCCTCAATAGAAGATTGTTATCACGAGGATTAGCACCCGAATGCAAAGCCAAAAGGCTCAACAATCTTGTGAAACATTCAAATACTTTTAGGTTGTGGGTACCTTATTCAAAAGTAAACCTACAGATTATAGGCTGACTTCCTTTTTGATATATGATAATTTAATGAAAAATGGTTGGGAAAAGGGAAGAAAGTGCTAAAATGGATGCATAAAATAAAACCGGGTGATGCACCTAATTGTAAATCTAAACTGCAACTTAATTCACAAATGATTACTCAGTACTTCTATTTGTACAACCTGATCTGATAGCCTAATCACTTGAATATTTTATACAAAGGTTTTGATTGAATATCAATCTTGAGGGAAAACTTGGTTTTCATGACTAAACTGACTAATCAATTACATGCACAACGTATAACTGGTGAGCTTAAACTTAGCTGCATACATATATTTAAGAAAGAGACAAAAAGATTAGAGGTTCTGAAATTGAAACACAATAACCTCTCGATCAGATCTAACACAATGATGATGCCTGAAACCTTGAAGGCAAAACTTGATAATACTGGAAATTAAAAGGATTTCTTTGCAAATTAACAAACTTGATTAGCTTGTAAAAAATGCTACATAATCTATTAAACTATAAAAAATGATTTACAAGAAGTCTCTTTATTGAAGGAAAAGGCAAAAAACAAGAACTAAGGAAAAAGAATAACTTTTTCCAATATATACAAAAAATGGCATGCATAATGCATCTAAAAGATGAAACTCCATGTGAATTGAGAGTAAGAAAAAGCATCAATTCCTCTCACAAATAAAATAAAAAATAGCTGAGAAATAGGCCCACCATGCTATGAATTGAACTCGAACAACATAAAACTTTGTTTGATACCATACGTAACTTAAGTGTGACTCAAAATTGGTTCCTGAGTTGACTAAAATTCAATAAACTGCATGGAGATGGTACTGAAAGTGAACTGAAGTCAAAACTCCTCGTGAGAAAAGATGAAAATCCTCAAAAAGAGGAGTCGAAACTGCATAATAATGAGTGCGAAAAGGCTCAACTCCTCCTTTCAAATAGTTGGACTAATGGAGATCTCAAAATTGCATGGAAACAACCTTAGTTTGACTCCAAAATGCATGAAAAATATCTCTAGTCACACCTCCTTTCTTGTATAAAAACAAATTCAGTTTTCTTTTTCTCCATTTTTGCATGAGCTTTCAAACTTCAATGATAGTTCACATATTGTTCTTGCATGATTTTCTAAGGAAAAGGTAACTGTATAGTTAAACATTAAAGATAATCGATGTGATTACCTTAATATTTAATTTGTAGTTGTCCTTCCTTCCCCAATTACATGTTAAATATTAAAATACCTTTAATATTTAACTTTATTGTTATCTTTTTAAATTAATTATCATGCAAATAATATAATTGAAGGAATCCTCCAATTAATTGTGGCTATAGAAGCTCAAAAGCTTTGAAAAAATATTATTAAACATTTATGCAAATGTATTAGTCTTTAAGCCTTAAGTTCACAGGCTACCAGGTCAATTGACTTCAAGTCAAGACCACAACACAATAATGTGACATAATTTTATTCTAAACAAAGGTCAAAATAACCTCAATTCTAATTGGGATATTGGGTAAAACACCCGAACCCTAAATCATTCCCTTTCATTGTTTCATTTTGCACTTTGGAGAAGCTTCAGCTGCATCACCATGTGAGGTTTTGGAGGTTGAATCTTCATCATTATTCTATGTTTCAATGATTTTCTTTGTAGGCTTTCACAGCGAAAGTGTGGTAAGTAACTTTTAGCCAATTTTTTTGAGATTTTTCCTTCATTTAGAAAGGCATTATTGGGATTTCAAGCCGGGGTTGTGAACATATTTCTGATAGTTTTTTCCTTTTCTTTTCTTTGTGGAAATTTCTTGATGTTTTTGGCCGCCATTGAGGAACTTCTGGAAAGCTTGAACGTGGCATAGTGAGTATTTTCCCTTCAAAACAGAAGAAGGCAAGCCTTTCACGAATCGATTTCTTCACCATTTCTTGATTTTAGTGAAAGAAGTGCTCGATTCAAGCTTAATGATAATGGAATAGCAAGCATTTATCTCTATTTTCACCTAGGCTCCATTAAAAAAAAATGCAATTCTCTTCCATTGTTTTATAAGGGTTTATGAAACCCACGACTGCGGCCTTCTTGCACTTCTATGTTTCTTTTGATTCTTTTCTACAAGCTGTGAATATAACTTTGCATTTCAAGGGTTTTAGAAATTCTGAACCATGGCTTGAAACGTGAATCTTTTGGGTCTTATTTTTCTCTGCTTGATCACAAATTTCATGGTCACAAGGTTTTTGTACTCTAATACTTCTTTACTATTCTGGAAAGAAAAGATAAAACCCTCCTTTAAATTTACTTGGAAATAACTCTACAGTCTTCTCAAGATTTTATTGCTTACACAACTTCAAAGCTCATTGTAAGTCGTAAGATTTTATTTTGGGCTTTCATATATCAAATGAATAACCTTCAAGAATTTGGGGCTTGGTTAAATAAATAAGTAGCACAGTAAGTATTGCTTTTGATGGAAGTAAGTATTATGACTAGAAGCACCTGTTCTGATGAAAAAATTAACTTTAGGGAATACTCAACATTTGCAAGTTATGATACTACATAATTTGATCTTCAGTTCCTTAAGACTTCCTCCAAATTAAAAATCTACCTTTCTTTGGCCTTTTACCTTGGTTGTCCCTTGGTAATCCTTTCATACTATCATGAACACTATCTTTTCCACCTTATTTAAACTATGTCTTAATAAACAACATAGGAATGAAAGTTATGTACCTTATCCTTTAGAGGGAACTGTAGCAATACCTTTATAATGGTTGGTCTTTAGATGTATTCCCTTTATGTGAATTTTAAGACCTTGTAAAGGAATTAACCCTGCCAACAAATGGTTTTGAAAAAAAACAAAAATATTTGATAGTGATTATTCCTCCTATACCTGACATTGACTTGTATAAATGACTATCCTCAAGATATGAGTTTTCTCTTTTATCATTTGATGGTTGTCTTGCTACAATGACTGCCCTCAAGAAACTAAGTGGGATTGTTCCTTGATTGATTGTCTAGACTCTGTACCTTCATAGTTGCTAGGCTCAACCCTTGTGGGAGCCACATTTTCTCCACAAATATAATGTCTTCAAATCAGGAACATAAATTTTTCTATACCTGCACAGTGAACAAACATGTTAGCAAAAAAAAATGAAGCTAAAAGCTTCCTCTTATGAATCTTTTGTCCTGTCAAATATATGTTCCTTTGTTAACTTGATCATGTGATGAATATCTCATAGGACGTGAATTATATTTTTGTTGGTATGTAAATATGAGACGATTTATGATTCTTCATTGCTCTAACAACACATTCTAATAATCTTGCAGGTGTCCTTGGAGCTAGAGCTAGAACAACTGGAGACGGATACATGAAGATACAACACAACCGTGACCTATGATTCATCATTCCAGGCAATGATGAATCACCTATCCTCTCATATTTATCTGTATCTTCAATTGAATCTCCTAGTTATTTCAGTTACTCCCACAAATTGTGTGGGACCTCGTGCTTTTTATAATATGAATAATACAACATTCATTATGCAATTATATAATATTATTTGAAGTGTACTTGCATAATAAAAACTGAAACTGACTTATAATCAACTTTTTGCACAATAATTGATTCTTAGCAGAAAAATTATGTACCTATTGTACCTTTAACTTGAATTTGGAATTTAGCTCAACCTATTTTGAGTTGTAGCTAAAAAATAGGTAACAATTTGGCGACCTCTATTGAGTGTTTGCTTGCTAAGAACCATTAGACCATTTGACTTGTATATCCATTGGGCATGGAGTCCATTCTTCTGTCCTTTTCTGACTCAAAGAAACCTGTAACTTAGCTACCGAATGCTTACAATAACAAACAAAATTGAAAGAAACTATTCATGACTCTATTTAAGACGAAGTCAGAAAACATGTGCAACATCTGTACTTATTGAAAGAAAAAAAATACTAAAATGAATACTACTATGTGATGAACACTTATTAAAAGAAAAATAGTTATTCTACCCTACACTAACCAACAATGTTAGTGCTTAAACATAACCATTCCCTAGTTGGTTGAAAAAACTCCCTTTTCTCATCAACTTAGGTCATGCTACCTTTTGAAAATTGTCCAATAGTGATGGAAGAAAAGGAAATGTTGCGTGCTCAAAAGAAACTCTTGTGCAATCATGAAAACCACCTCCCTTTCTACTTTAGACAAGATATGGATGCAACTATTTTTAATAGGTTGAGCAACCTGCGTTGATACCTTTTGATGTTCAATCTTGTACTCCCAAGCAGATACTTCAAGAGGTAATTCTTTTTGATTGCCCACCAATTGTGCTAGGTGTCTGATAGGACATCCTCTTGTCATGACACTCAATTGGTAACTTTTAGCCTCATGCTCATGCTCTATTTCCTTAGCCTTTTGTCATTATTTTGAAGAACATTAAATGAAGTTGAGATGCCCTTTTGTTGATCTCTGAAAACCTCAGCCTTTCCTTGAAAAGGTATTGACTAAAGGTAATATGTAGGTTGTTGATCTTCTTGAATGATTTTCCTATTACTATTCATAGGAGGATCAACTATCCATTCTTTCAAATCTTCAATGAAAAGGGAATCCTATTTCTTTGCATCATCTATAATAGTTTCTAAAAAGAAACCATTAATGTGCTCAATGGTTGGACCTTCTTCATCAAGGAGTTGATATCCCTGTTGGATTACTGAAAACAAGTCGTCAAACTGTTGTTCCTTATGTTCCTTGTGGATGATAGAATACAAATCCTCTACAAAGTGGGGAAGTTCATCAAATAAGTTCATACTGTACTCTTTCATAGGCTGAAAATAATTTACCTCTTCTTTGTCAATAGTCTCTTTGACCTGAATAGGTTGGTCACATGTTGTTGGTTCACATGGCATCAAACTATCATCAATGTTAGAGAAAAAATATTCTATGATATTTGAGAAAATGTTCTCATCTAATTCATAATCTTGAATTGGATTCAGATGAGTCTCATCACCTTGCTGCTCCAAGGTAGGAATTGATGTTAGTAAGCATTTGTTTTCTTCATTCTCATCAACAAATTCAGTTAATCCATCAAATAAATCAGCTAGATAAACATGTTCAGCCTGCTCTTGTCTACTATTTTCTTGTTGGTATTTTGATAGAAGAGGAGTTCTTTTTACCCCATGAACTGCCCTTTCCTGATGTCCCTTCTTATCTTTCAACTACTCCAAGACTTGATTACGACATTGATGGTCTTCAATCAACAACTCATCAGATTGTTTGATCTTTTCCTCTGCATCCTGCTTAATAAAGGAAGGTAATTCATTGAAGAAGAAAATGAAATCATTTCCTTTGATACCATTTTAAAGCTTCTCATCCTATTGTCCTGATTGAACATGTTCATTCACTTCCTACTGCAAGTTTGCTTTGCCATCTTGTACATCAGGTGTAAGCATATCAACTTCAGAAACTTCTGCTTGCTTCTCTTGAGATGACTGCTCATGATGATTCATAGCTTGATTTATTACATGCTCTTGAATTTGCAATAGAAGAAAATCTCTAAAACTTGTAATGGGAAGAGTTGCTTTTATAATTTTCTTGTACTTTGAAACTTCATCTTCTCCTTGATTTTGGATTGCTATTTTACCAGGAGCCTCTTGAACTAGATTTGGCATTTTGAAGTCAAGATGCTTGGTCCAAGAAGGTTACCATAACTGTTCAGTACTTTGATGACTTGGCTCAGGCTCTTGATATGAGTGAAACTGAGGATTAATAGACTAGTTTGATTGATTTTATTCATTCATGGGCTTTTGTAGGGGCTGATATTTAACATTGGCATGACTATTACCCCTATAACTTGGAATGTAAAATCTAGAAGAATTAGTTGGGGATTGTGTAGAAACCTTGGAAATCTCATGTTTGGAAAGGTTTAGCCTCATTTCTATATCTTTTGCAGCAAGCTATTGAGAAAGATTCTCTTCAAATTGCCTTTTTCTATATTTCTACTTCTTGATCATTGTGAAAGGACTAATCTAGAATAAAAGGAGTTGTTTCAATTAGATGATTTTGTGTTAGAGCGAGCGTAGCTAAATCCCTTTCAAGCATTTCTTCAAACAATATTTTTTGTCTCCAAATCCTACTCATGAAGGTAGACATGATAATCTAACTCCTGCCGTTGTGTATCAAGCTCTTGTTGCCTCCTGAACACTTCTATCTTCTTTGTGATGTTTGATAATATGTCCTTGGTTTCATTCATGCTATTCTTCATATTATCAACCTCTTGGAGATGAATCTAAGCGTATGTAGGTTGATATGGAGGTTGAGCAGGGGTGGGTGGGTCGTAAGCATAATAAGTATGCTGGTTATTTGCTGTTGCATGGCTGTTTGGGATAAAACCAACACCGTAACTGGCCTGATATGGCTGATAAGAATGTGAATAGGTAGGACTTTCATGAAAAAAAAGTGGGTATACATGTTGACTATGAAAACTTGACATCTTTACTCATATAATTAGTTGGAAATCAGAAATAAATCTTGTGTTTGAAACATACCAACATTGAGTCTTATTGAAACTAGTAAATGTGCTCAGAGTCACTAGGTATAAATAACCTCTGAAAGGTAAAAAACACTGCTGTATATACCATAACAACAACCTACAACTTTGAATTCTTCTTTCTTTGAAGTGTACTTTAGAGTCCAATTGAGCATGCCAAAAATTGTTATCATGAGGATTAGCACCTGAATGCAGAGCCAAAATGCTCAACAATCTCGTGAAACATTGGAATACTTTTAGGTTGTGGGTACCCTATTCAAAAGTAAACCTCCAGATTATAGGCTGACTTCCTTTTTGATTTTTTGATAATTTAATGAAATCTGGTTGGGAAAAGGGAAGAAAGTGCTGAAATGGATGCATAAATTGAAAATAAATCTGGGTGATGCACCTAATTGTAAATCTAAACTGTAACTTAATTACAAAATGATTACTTAGTACTTCTACTTGCACAACTTGATCTGATAGCCTAATCACTTGAATGTTTTATACAAAGGCTTTGATTGAATATCAATTTTGAGGGAAACTTAGTTTTCACGACTAAATTGACTAATCAATTACATGCACAAGGTATAACCGGTGAGCTTAAACTTAACTACATACATATATTTATGAAAGAGACAAAAAGATTAGAGGTTTTGAAATTGAAACACAATAATCTTTCGATCATATCTAACACAATGACGACGCCTGAAACCTTGAAGGAAAACCTTGATAATACAAGAAATTAAAAGGATTTATTTACAAATTAACAAACTTGATTAACTTGTAAAAGCTATTGCATAATCTATTAAACTTTAAAAAATGAGTTACAAGAAGTCTCTTTGCTGAAGGCAAAGGAAAAAAATAAGAACTAAAGAAAAATAATAAAATTTTCCAATATATACAAAAAATGGCATGCATAATGCATCCAAAAGATGAAACTCTATATGAATTGAGAGTGAGAAAAAGTAGCAACTCCTCTCACGAGAAAAATAAAAAATAACTGAGAAATGGGCCCACCATGCTGTGAACTGAACTCGAACAACAGAAAACTCCACTTGATACCATACGTAACTAAAGTGTGACTTAAAATTGGTTCCTAAGTTGACTAAAAGTCAACAAACCGCATGGAGATGGGACTGAAAGTGAACTGAAGTAAAAAATCCTTCTCACGAGCAAAGATGAAAATCCTTAAAAAGAGGAGTCAAAATTGCATAATAATGAGTGTGAAAAGGCTCAACTCCTCCTTTCGAATAGTTGGACTGATGGAGATCTCAAAATTGCATGGAAAAGACCTTAGTTTGACTCCAAAATGCATGAAAAATATCTTCATTCGCACCTCCTTTGTTGTATAAATACAAATTCAGTTTTCTTTTTCTCCATTTTTGCATGAGCTTTCAAACTTCAATGATACTTCACTTATTGTTCTTGCATGATTTTCTCAGGAAAAAGGTATCTGTATAGTTAAACATTAAAGATAATCGATGTGATTACCTTAATATTTAATTTGTAGTTGTCCTTCTTTCCCCAATTACATGTTAAATATTAAAATACCTTTAATATTTAACTTTAATATTATCTTTTTTAATTAATTATCATGCAAAGAATAAAATTGAAGGACTCCTTCAATTAATTGTGGCTACATAGAAGCTCAAAAGCTTTGAAAAAATATTATAAATTTTTTATGTAAATGTCTTGGTCTCTAAGCATTAAGTTCACGGGCTACCAGGTCAATTGACTTCAAGTCAAGACCACAACACAATAATGTGACATGATTTTATTCGAAACAAAGGTCAAAATAACCTCAATTCGAATTGGGATATTGGGTAAAACACTTGAACCCTAAATCATGCCCTTTCATTGTTTCATTTTTCACTTTGGAGAAGCTTCACTGCGCCGCTATGCTAGGGTTTGGAAATTGAATCTTCATCATTATTCTATGTTTCAATGATTTTCTTTGCAGGATTTCATAGGGAAAGTGTAGTAACTTTCAGCCAATTTTTTTGAGATTTTTCCTTCATTTCTAAAGGCAACACTGGGCTTTCAAGCCGCGACTATGAACAAATTTATGATAGTTTTTTCCTTTTCTTTTCTCTGTGGAAATTTATTGATGTTTCTAGCCGCCATTAAGGAAATTCTAGAAAGCTTGAACGTGGCATAGTGAGCATTTTCCCTTAAAAAAAAAAGAAGGTAAGCCTTTCACCAATCAATTTCTTCACCATTTCTTGATTTTAGTGAGAGAAGTGCTTGATTCAAGCTTAATGATAATGGAACAACAAGCATTTATCTCTATTTTCACCTAGGCTCCATTAAAATAAAAATGCAATTCTTTTCCATTGTTTTATAAGGGTTTATGAAACCCACAGTTGTAGCCTTCTTTCACTTCTGGATTTCTTTTGATTCTTTTCTACAAGCCGTGAATATACCTTTGCATTTCGAGGGTTTTAGAAATTCTAAACTGTGGCTTGAAACTTGAATATTTTGGGTCTTATTTTTCTCTGCTTGGTCATGAATTTCATGGTCACAAGGTTTCCGTACTTTGATACTTATTTACTATTCTGGAAGAAAAGATAAAACCCTCTTTTAAATTTACTTGCAAAGAACTCTATAGTCTTCCACAGATTTTATTGCTTACAGAGCTTCAAAGCTCATTGTAAGTCATGGATTTTTCTTTATAAAATTTTCTTTGATTTCTAGAAAATAGAAAATAAAAATCCTCCATATTATGTACTCGGTCTTTGAAAACACTTAACACAATAGTTTTGGAGGAAGATTAGCCCAATGACTTGTTGGATAAGAGGAGTCACAATCCCTTCATTAAAAAATTGTACTTTGGGACATTCTATCATGATGCAATTTCTCAACATCAAATCTTCGCCTGGAAAATATACTAATCCCACTTCTTACATCTCGATCAACAGTTCTACAAGAGATATTATAAGTTAGGCATTCCGGGCTTTCATATATCAAATGAATAACCTTCAAGTATTTGGTGCTTGGTTAAATAAATAAGTAGCACAATAAGTATTTCTTTTGATGGAAGTATTATGACTGGAAGCACCTGTTCTGATGAAAAAATTAACTTTAGGGAATACTCAACATCTGCAAGTCATGATACTACATAATTTGATCTTCAGTTCCTTAAGACTTCCTCCAAATTAAAAATCTACCTTTCTTTGCCCTTTTACCTTGGCTATCCCTTGGTAATCCTTTCATACTATTAGGAACACTATCTTTTCCACCTTATTTAAACTCTGTCTTAATAAGCAACATAGGAATGAATGTTTTGTACCTTATCCTTTAGAGGGAACTATATCAATACCTTTATAATGGTTGGTCTTTAGATGTATTCCCTTTATGCAACTTTTAAGACCTCGTAAAGGCATTAACCCTACGCACAAATGGTTTTGACAAAAAACAACAATATTTGATAATGATTATTCCTCCTTCTGTACTTGACATTGACTTGTATAAATGATTGTTCTCAAGATAGGATTTTTCTCTTTTATCATTTGATGGCTATTCTACTGTAGTGACTGTCCTCAAGAAACTAAGTGGGATTGTTCCTTGATTGATTGTCTAGAATTTGTACCTTCATAGTTTTTGGGCTCAACCTTTGTGGGAGCCACATTTTCTCCACAACTATAATGTCTTCAAATTAGGAATATAACTTTTCCTATACCTGCATAGTGAACAAACATGTTAGCAAAACAAAATGAAGCTGAAAGCTTCCTCTTATGAATATTTTGTGCTCTCAAATATCTGTTCCTTTGTTAACTTGATCATGTGATGAATATCTCATAAGAAATGAATTAAATTTTTGTTGGTATGTAAATATGAGATGATTTATGATTCTTCATTTCTCTAACAGCACATTCTAACAATCTTGCAGGTGTCCTTAGAATTGGAGCTAAAACAACTGGAGTTGGATACATGAAGATACAACACAATCACGACCTATGACTCGTCATTCTAGGCAATGAGAAATCACCTATCCTCTCATATTTAAATGTATCTTCAGTTGTATAGTTTACCTCTTATTACATATTTATCATATGCTCCTAGTTATAGTGTTACTCCCACGACTTGTGTGGGACCTCTTGCTTTTTACAATATGAATACTACAACATTCCTTATGCAATTGTATAATATTCTTTGAAGTGTACTTGCATAATACAAATTGAAATTCACTTGTAATCAATCTTTTGCACAATAATGGATTCTTAGTAAAAAATTTGTGTACCTGGTATACCTTTAACTTGAATTTGCAATTCAGCTCAACCTATTTTGAGCTATAGCTAAAAAATAGGTAATAAAGATACTTTACCACTATAATATTTAGGAAGAGATCTCAATACCTTTTTGAATACCACAAATTATTCAAGATATTCACCAAGTCCTCTAATTGTATTGACCACTTCATCAACCTAAAGCACATATCCAATAATATATTCATCCTTTGACATTCTTAGGTTCTCAAACTTGCCTTTGTAGATCTATAACTTTGCTTTATTTACTTTGATGTATCCTTCATAGATGCTACCAAGCTTTTCCTAGACTTCCTTTGTTGGATTACAATGCATCACCTTTACCAGGTTAGAATTTGATAGCCCACTCAATATATTATTCTTTTCCTTCCCATCAATCTCATAGGGTCTTATCTCAACTAGATTTGTTGGAGGAGTAGCAAGAACAACATAACGATCTTTGAAAGATTTCCAAACACAAAACCCTAGATAGGTTAGGTGAGTTTCCATATGGTATTTATAGAAGGTGAAATTAGTTCCATCAAACATAGGAACCTTGTGAGATTCTTTTTGTTCCATCTTAGATCTTCCTCAAGATGTTAAACTTGTCATAAGGAACCAAGATTCGATACCAATTGTTGAACACAAACTAAAATACTGAGAGGGGGTAAATCAATATTCAATCAAATTTCAAACCCTTTGGAGAAAAATGAACCTTAAAATTTACAACACATGCAAGAACATGAAAGGTAAAAGCCATGCAAAATACCAAAAAATACCATATGTACGTGGAAAACCCCAATGGGGAAAACCACAGTGAGAAAAGCTGATAGGAGCTACTATCCTAATTCTGTCTCACAAATAAATCATAGTTAAAACTTTGTTTTAGGGATACAACCCAAGGAAGCTACTACTTGTAAAGATTTTAATATCACTCCCAAGGAAGCTACAAACCCCTGTAGACTTTGTTTTAGGGCTACAAACAAAGGAAGAAAATAATCCCTAAACTAAGAACAAACTAAAAAAATATTACAACATGACAACCCTTCCACTGCCTGAATCTAACAATGAAGTTCAATCCTTTTGATGATTTCAATTTTTCTTTACCAACTTCTGCAACTTATTGGCTCATGAATTTCAACCTTCAAGAAGGTTTTCCTTTGGCTCACTACCTCCAAAATAAATTAGGCACACTCTTCACTTCCTTTCTGTCACAAAAATGTCTTCAAGATAAATCTAGACAAGATTTATGACTTCTTCTCTTTCTCCTTTAGTCACTTACATAAACATAATAATGCATTACACACCATCGACACACCCAATCCACCTAGATCAACTAGGTTTAGAATATATACATGATATTACATTACATGTCGACCAAAAATAACAAGTATTACAATTACAAGTCAGAAAAAGATGAAGCAACAATATGAAATGTAAAGAGGGAAAGCCCTAAAAATAAATACATGCAACAATAGGAAGAGGAAAAAACATTGTAGATTCCAACACATGCTTAACCTAGTCCTAAAAACTCTTCACAACTTTAGCCTTCAATGAAGAACATCTGCATTCTTCACACATTCAAAATAGGTCAAGCTTAAGCAAGAAACTATGAAACTTATAGCACATCAAACATTACAACTTCAATGATACACATGAATCATTAAACATTACTTGCACTTCACCCAGATGAGTCAACATGGACCATACTACAACTTCAAACACTTCTCAAACTCTACACAACATAAAAATTATGGCACATACCTTCAACAAACTTCAGTTGGCTAGGAATAAGCATAACCCAACAACACCTTAATTTCATACCACATCATGTTCCAAAGAAAACAAAAAACATCATGCAGAGAAACAAAAAAAATCATATAATGTTCAGGAACACTCTCATACAATCCTTTTACATCTTCATGCAATTTTTTTTTGGTGCAAGCCAACATATATTGAAACTAGCCACCAGATAATACAGTCTTGCACTCAATCATATACAACTTTATTTGTAGGAGGACTAATGCCATGAAAATTTGGATATAACAAATTCCAAACATGCCCAACATTGACCTTGAGTTCGTAGTTCATTATTTGACAATTTTCCCAATGTAAAACCGGTCAAAGAAAAGCTTTGTAAGATGTACCATCAAGTAGCCTTATTGGTTAAGGTGAAGTTTAAAAATTTGTTGGATGTAGGATTCATTAGAACTATTTGTAGATACTCATATTTGAATACAACATTCCTACCGAAACATCATCATTTTCCATCATTAGAAACCATCAATCTGTCTTCTATATTTATTAATTAAATAACCTATTTTATCACTTTTCATCTATTAATTAAATAATTTTTATTATTTAAATAATTTACTAATTATTCATCCATTGGTTAAATAATTTGTTAATTATTTAATTAACTCCCCAATTCTCAAATTAAACAATTATTCAATTCTTTAATTTTTCCATTCTTCAAATAAATAAATAAAACTATTAATTTATCTATTTTATACATGTCTTTAATAATTTATTTATTTATTAATTAATTAATTTTCATGCATTTCCACCTCACCTCCCGATTGAGACTTAATCTCATTCCACTCATCAATTAGACCAATCTTTTAATCCATCAAATTTGTTTCACTCCCACTCACTTAGAGTTCCATGATCTGTCAAATTAGTTAACTGAGAAATTAATCCTATCAACAACCTATTAGTCTAAGTTATCACTCCATTCAATCCTCTTAATTGAATCACACAATTAATAATCTAAAATAATGTAGTTAGTTACAATCAATCCAACCGAGTTGAAGCCGAAGCAACATATAGTGGTATTAAAATGCCCTATGATAAAGGTTATAAATTTTTTTGGGTTGATGCCCTTGCATTGTCCAATTCATTTGAAGAGGTGAGATATTCTCACATGTTTAGAGAAGGGAAGTCTTTAATTGATTATTTTTCCAATGAGGGCATCTTCCTAATGAGTGGTAAGACATGGGAGGGGTACAATGCAATACCCACAAAGGTCTTAGATTTATTAAGATATGACAACCTACACAAATTATGATGTAGGTCGGGATGGAGGAGTAATTATTTCCCTAAGTGTCACTCACTTTATGGGTTATTTTGAGTCCCTTTCCTTCACTTTCTTCTTCATTAGAAGTCTCTAGAATTTTATATGAAGGAATCATAGAGTGAGAATAGGTGGTGAGCATAATAGAGTTGAGCCCTTTTCGTGCGAAGGATGGAAGAAAAAAAATAAGGTCTTTAAGATATTGGAAGAGGGGGGTATCACCCCTTACATGGAGAAAATTCATGGTTTTGACCATGAAGTATCTAAGCTATTTGTGAAAGGTTGGAACACCATAATCTTAACAATTAATGTAGTAGAGTTTCCTATCACAAAGGATTTCATAGCTCAAATATTTGGGTTGCATCTAAAGGGGCGTAAGTTCTTCAAAGACATGAAGGGTAATGATGATGCAATGAACCAATTCTTCAAGGGCGATGAGAAGAAAAAAATGGTTAAGCTTTCATCTTGGGGCTATGAAAGGATCTCAATAAAACCCATTTGGGAAGAATTTTCATAGGTTATTATGAAGTATGTGACCCTAGACGGGTGGTTTATTACCATTCTTGGTCTACACTTCAATTTCTTAAACCATTTTAGGCACAAAATATTGGTTTCCTTCCCTTTCTTTTTGTTGGCCTCTTAGAGAAGTCGGTGAAATATCACTTGAAAAAACCCTCTAACTCCCATCCTTCATGAGGGTCATAGCCTACTTATTATAGAATATACCAAGACCAACTCTCCTGACAAGGCCATTAAAAGTAAATATTTTGTTGAATATTTTTCTCCTACAAACACTGATATTGATGATGGTGAAGATGAGGACTGGAAGATGGATTCTCAGGATAAGGATGAGGAGGTAGTAATTCTATCTTCCATTCCTTCAAAATTGTCTCAACATAGAAGGAGTAAAATTAGCACAAAGTCCCCTCCCAAAAAGAAGACCAAGAATTAATCCTCATGGTCGGGTGGTTCCCACACTGGGGAGAAGGTGGAGAATTTACTGTCGCAACAGGGGTTGGATACTGGGTGTGTTAGTAGTAAGGGAAAATAAAATTTTGATGAGGATGCTTGCAACAAAAAGGAGAATGTTCCTCATAAGGTGAAAGATGCTAGTATTGGGTCTAGCAAATGAAAAGAAAGGCTATTAGAGGTTGTCGTTAGATATGTGGGGAACAAGTCTGGTAAAGTCTGTCATAGCTTTGGTAACATTCACCCCCTTTCTGATGATTTTTCCTATCTTGATGATGAGAATGTGGATATGTTGGATATCTTAGTCATGGATAGGGAGGGGGAAACTTACAAATTCAAGTTGGGTAAGTGGATTATGAATGAATTTAACAAAACTAATGTTAAATCAAAATCCTTAAAGATAATTACACCACTCATAGTAAGGGGTCTCCTTCTGAGCTATTAATTGATAGATTTTAGATGTACAAAATTTAGTTTTTGACTTTAAAAAAGAATGTGAAGACTTCCTTCAAGGCATGGAAAACTATGAGGAGTTCTTGTAGGATGTGGAGACCAAGGTTAAAAAATTGATGATGACATTCATAAATTGGTGCATGTTAGTCATTGTTCCATCAAGAACTATGTAGAATCCCTCAAGGTTCTTTTGGAGAAGCTCAAAGATCTGAGGGAGGATCAACTGTACATTGTTCAAAAGGGGAAGGATTATCCTGCTAAAGATAAGGGTAAAAATTATATGCCAGATGATGGAAAGGTTTCAAGTGCTAGGACACGTGGGAGCATGAAAAAATCCTCTGAGGAGGAGAAAAATGAGTTGCTGTCTCTAGTTAATATGAACTACAATCAAGAATTAGAGGTGGCAAACACCTTGAAGAATATGAAGTAGTTCCCCATATTGTTTTCTTTTCTTTTTTGATCTTTTGTGTTGCTGCTGGTTGGCTACTATTTTCACTATGATATCCTTCATTTCAACAAATTTTGATGTAAAGGGCTTCGAGTCCCTTCAAAACCTATTTTTACCTATTAATCAAAATAATCAATCAAATCCTCTCATAAATCCTCCACCATTGATCCTTTTCAGTCTTTCTTCAAATCTAGACCATTGATTGGTGTCACCAAAAATCTATAAACACAACCATACTATCATTCATTCTTGATCTTAGATTCATGCATCGAAACTATAATTGAATTATGATAATGTTTTTTTTTTCTATTGTGCTTATTAAAAATATGAGAGAAAACATTTCAACATAATTCTCCAAGGTGAATAGAGGAGAGCAACATTTTCCATGTTTTTGGGTCTCTATGCAGAGTTGCACATTTTCTGCTTTGTTGGGCATAGCTGAGGATTTTTTGGGTGCAACCTTGAAGAGGATAGGTGCATCTGAGGCTCTATTCAACACATATTCTATTCAAAAGTTTGGATTTGAAATAAGGTATACAATTCTTCTTATCAAATTTGAATCAAAATCACACAATTGTCTATTATATTTTATGGTTACTGATCACTTGCTTGAGAAACTTGTGGCATTCATCAGGATGAAGACTAAAACATAAAATACTAACACTATCTATTGCAGGGATTTTGTTCTCTATTTTTTAAAATTAGGAACACTTCAATTTCATAAGGTGAATAAACATTTTTTGTTGTGTCTAGTGAGTCCCTAGGTACCTATGCTCTCTTCTCATGCCTAGTGCAATTTTGGAGATAAAAAACACATTAGTACTTGAATTTTTGTTTGTTTACTTGATTATATTGTTTGCATATGCTCATCCCTTGTGACTCCAAAGAATTATCTTGGGAATCAAAAGAAACATCTTTTTTGTTTGCTTGCAGTAGGAGGCTTGCCTGGATATTTTATCACCTCAAGGATGACCTCAACCACATTTTTAGGTGGGGAATGTATTTACACCTCACCTCCTGATTGATACTTACTCTCATTCCACTCATCAATCAAACCAATCTTCTAATCCATCAAAATTGTTTCACTCCCACTCACTTAGGGTTCATTGATTTATCAAATCAGTTAATTGAGAAATTAATCCCATCAACAACCTGTTAGTCTAAGTTATCACTCCATTCAATCCTCTTAACTGAATCATGCAATCAATAATATGAAGTCATGTAGTTAGTTAACAATCAATCCAATCGAGTTGAAGTTGAAGAAACATATAGTGGTATTAAAATGGCCTATGACAAAGGTTATAAAATGTTTGGGTTGATACCCTCATTAATGATGCCCTTGCATTGTCCAATATGTTTGAAGAGGTGAGATATTCTCACATGTTTAGAGAAAGGAATTCTTTAGTTTATTGTTTCTCCAATGAGGGAATCTTTGTATTGAGTGGTAAGACATGGGAGGGGTACAATGCAGTACTCACAAAGGCCTTAGATTTATTAAGATATGACAACCTACACAAATTATGATGTAGGTTGAGATGGAGGAGTAATTATTTCCCTAAGTGTCACTCACTTTATGGGCTATTTTGAGTCCCTTTCCTTCACCTTCTTCTTCATTAGAAGTCTTTGGAATTTTCTACAAAGGAATCATAGAGCGAGAATAGGTGATGAGCGTAGTAGAGTTGAGCCCATTTACTACAAAGGTCTAGAAGATAATTAAAGAGGGGGGTCTCACCCCTTATATGGATAAGCTTCATGGCTTTGACCATGAAGTCTCTAAGCTATTTGCTAAACCTCTTGGAACACCATAATCTTAATGGTTAATGGATTGGAGTTTCATATCACTAAGGATTTCATAGCTTAAATATTTGGGTTGCATCTGGAGGTGCATAAGTTCTTCAAAGACATGAAGGGTAATGATGATGAAATGAACCAATTATTCAAGGGTGACAGGTAGAAAAAATTGGTTAAGCTTCCATATTGAGGTTATGGAAGGATCTCAGTCAAACCCATCTGGGTGAAAGTTGCATAGTTTATTATGAGGTATGTGACCCTAAATGAGTGGTTCATTACCATTCTTGGTCTACACTTCAATTTATTAAACCATTTTAGGCATAAAATATTGGTTTCCTTCCCTTTCTTTTTGTTGTCCTCTTTAGAGAAGGTGAAATCTCACTTGAAAAACCCTCAAACTATCATCGTTCATGAGGGTCTTATCCTACGTATTATGGAATATACCATGGCCAACTCTCCTGCCAAGGACATTAACGGTAAATATTTTGTTGAAGATTGTTCTACTATGAACACTAATACTAATGATGGTGAAGATGAGGAATGGAAGATGGATTCTCAAGATAGGGATGAGGAGGTGGAAATTCTATCTTCCTGTCGTTCAAAATCATCTAAACCTAAAAGGAGTTAAAGTAGCACATAGAAGTTCCCTCCCAAAAAGAAGACCAAGAATTAATCCTCATGGTCAGGTGGTTCCGACACTGGGTAGAAGGTGGAGAATTTACTATCGTAGCAGGGGTTGGATACTGGGTGTGTTACTAGTAAGGGAAAATAAATGTCTGATGAGGATGCTTACAACAAGAAAGAGAATGTTCCTTACAAGGTGAAAGATGCTGGTATTGGGTCTAGCAAATCAAAAGAAAGGCTTTTAGAGGTTGCTTCCAGATATGTGGGGAACAAGTCTAGTAAAGTCTATTATAGTTCTGGTAACATTCACCCTCTTTCTGATGATTTTTCCTATATTGATGATGAGAATGTAGATATGTTGAATATCTTAGTCATGGATATGGATGGGGCACCTTGTAACTTCAAGTTGGATAATTGGATTATGAATTCAACTTCAACAAAATTAATGTTAAAATCAAAAGTCTTAAAGAGAACTTCACCTCTCATAGTAAGGGGTCTCCTTTTGAGCGATTAATTGATAGGATTTTGGATGTGGAAAATTTGGTTTTTGACTTTAAAAAGAATGTGAAGACTACCTTCAAAGCATGGAAAACTATGAGTTCTTGTAGGATGTGGAGACCAAGGTTAAGAATTGATGATGGAATTCATAAATTGTTGCATGTTAGTCACTGTTCCATCAAGAACTATGTAAACTCCCTCAAGGTTCTTTTGGAAAAGCTCAAATACCTGAGGGAGGATCAACTATATACTACTCAAAAGGGGAAGGATTATCCTGCTAAAGATAAGGGTAAAAATGCTATGCTAGATGATCGAAAGGTTTGAGTTATAGGACATGTGGGAGCATGAAAAAATCCTTTGAGGAGGAGAAACATGAGTTGCTATCTCTAGTTAATATTCAGTACAATCAAGAATTAGAGGTGGTGAACACCTTGAAGAATATGAACTGTTTCCCCATATTTTTTCTCTTCTTTTTTTATGTTTTATTTTGTTGTTGTTAGCTACTATTTTCCCTACGATTACCTTAATTTAAAAAAAAATTTGATGTAAAGGGCTTCAAGTCCCTTCAAAGCCTATTTTTACCCATTAATCTAAATAATCAATCAAATCCTCTCATCAATCCTCCACCATTGATCCTTTTTAGTCTTTCCTCTAATTTTGACCATTGATCGGTGTCACCAAAAATCTATGAATGCAACCATCCTATTATTCATTCTTGATCTTAGATTCATGTGGTGAAACTATACTTGAATTATGATAATGCTTTTTTTGCTATTGTGCTTATTAAAAATCTGAGAGAAAATATTTCAACATCATTCTCCAAGGTGAATAGATGAGAACAACATTTTCCATATTTTTGGGTCTCTATGTAGAGTTGCACATTTTCTGCTCTATTGTGCATAATTTAGGATTTTTTAGGTACAATTTTGAAGAGGATAGGTGCATCTGATGCTCTATTCGACACATATGCTCTTCCATAGTCTACATTTGAAATAAGGTATACAAATTCTTCTTATCAGTTTTTAATCAAACTCAAACAATTATCTATTATATTTTATGGTTACTAATCACTTGGTTTAGCAACTTTTGGCATTCATCATGATGCAGACTAAAAAATAAACCACTAACACTATCTATTGCGGGGATTTTGTGCTTGATTTTTTTAAATTAGGAACACTTCAATTTCATAAGGTGAATAAACATTATTTGTTGTGTCTGGTAAGTCCCTACATACCTATGATCTCTCCTCATGCCTAGTATGATTTTGGAGATAAAAAAAACATTAGGATTTGAATTTTTGTTTATTTACTCGAGGATTAGATTATTTGTGTATGCTAATCCCTTGTGACTCCAAAGAATTATCTTGGGAATTAAAAAGAAATATTTTTTGTCTGCTTGCAGTAGGAAGCTTGCTTGGATATTTTATCACCCCAAGGATGACCTCAACCACATTTTTTAGGTGGGGTGTAAATTTCCAGCCCACCTCTCAATCGAGATTTTATCTCATTCCAATCATCAATCAAACCAATATTCTAATCCATCAACTTTGTTTCACTCCCAATCACTTAGAGTTCCATGATTTGTCAAATTAGTTAACTAAGAAATTAATCTTGTCAACAACCTGCTAGTCTAAGTTATCACTCCATTCAATCCTCTTAACTGAATCATGCAATCAATAATATGAAATCATGTAGTTAGTTAACAATCAATCCAATCGAACTGAAGCTGAAGTAACATATAGTGGTATTAAAATGGCCTATGATAGGTTATAAAAATGTTTGGGTTGATGCCCTCATTAATGATTCCCTTGGATTGTATAGTACATTTGAGGAGGTGAGATATTCTCTGATGTTTAGAGAAAGGAATTATTAAGTTGATTGTATATCCAATGAGGGAGTCTTCTTATTGAGTGGTAAGACATGGAAGGGGTACAATGTAGTACCCAAAAAGGCCTTAGATTTATTAAGATATGACAACCCACACAAATTATGATGCAGGTCGGGATAGAGGATTAAGTATTTCCTTAAGTGTCACTCACTTTATGGGTTATTTTGAGTCCCTTTCCTTCACCTTATCCTTCATTAGAAGTCTCTAGAATTTTCTATGAAGGAGTCATAGAGCGAGAATAGGTGGTGATAATATCAAATTTGAGCCCATTTTGTTTGAAGGTTGGAAGAAAAAAGGTTTGGAAGATCTTGGAAGATGAGGGGCTCATCCCTTACATGGAGAAACTTCATGTCTTTGCCCATGAAGTCTCTAAGCTATTTGTGAAAGGTTGGAACACCATAATATTAATGGTTAATAGAGCGGAGTTTCCTATCACTAAGGAGTTCATAGCTCAAATATTTGGGTTGCAACTGGAGGGGCGTAAGTTCTTCAAAGACATGAAGGGTAACGATGATGTAATGAACCAATTATTCAAGGGTGACGTGAAGAAAAAAATGGTCAAGCTTCCATCTTGGGGTTATGAAAGGCTCTCATTCAAACCCATCTAGGTGGAAATTGTATAGGTTATTATGAGATATGTGACCCTATACGTGCAATTTATTACCATTCTTGTTTTACACTTCAACTTCTTAAACCATTTCAGGCATAAAACATTGGTTTCCTTCCCTTTCTTTTTGTGGGCCTCTTTAGAGAAGTCGATGAAATTTCACTTGAAAAACCCTCAAAATCCCATCCTTCATGAGGGTCTTATCCTACTTATTATGGAATATAGCAAGGCCAACTCTCCTACCAAGGACATTAAAGGTAAATATTTTGTTGAATATTGTTCTCCTATGAGCACTAATACTAATGATGGTGAAGATGAGGACTAGAAGATGGATTCTCAAGATAGGGATGAGGAGGTGAAAATTCTATCTTCCTCTCCTTTGGAATCATCTCAGCATAAGAGGAAAAGTAGCATGAAGAAGTATCCTCCTAAAAAGAAGACCAAGAAGTAATCCTCATGGTCAGGTGGTTCCCACACCAGGGAGAAGGTGGAGAATTTAGTGTTGCAGTAGGGGTTGGATACTAGGTGTGTTACTAGTAAGGGAAAATAAAATTCTAATGAGGATGCTTGGAACAAGAAGGAGAATGTTCCTAAGAAGGTGAAAGATGCTGGTATTGGGTCTAGAAAAGGAAAAAAAGGCTTTTAGAGACTACTTCTAGATATGTGGGGAACAAGTCTAGTAAATTCTGTTATAGCTCTGGTAACATTCACCCTCTTTTTGATGATTTTTCCTATCTTGATGATGAGAATGTGGATATGTTGGATATCTTATTCATGGATAGGGAGGGGGAAACTTGCAACTTCAAGTTGGATAAGTGGATTATGAATTAATTTAACAAAATTAATGTTAAAATAAGAAGTCTTACAGAGAATATCACCACTCATAGTAAGGGGTCTCCTTTCGAGCTATTAATTGATATGATTTTGGATGTGGAATATTTGGTTTTTGATTTTAAAAAAGAATGTGAAGACTGACTTTAGGGAATGGAAAACTATGAGGAGGGCTTGTAGGATGTGGAGACGAGGGTTAAAAAATTGATCATGACATTTATAAATTGATGCATTTTAGTCACTATTCCGTCAAGAACTATACAAACTCCCTCAAGGTTCTTTTGGACAAGATCAAATATTTGAGGGAGGATCAACTGTATATTGCTCAAAAGGGGAAGGATTCTCTTGCTAAAGATAAGGGTAAAAAGGTTGTGCTAGATGATGGAAAGGTTTTGAGTGCTAGGACAAGTTGGAGCATGAAAAAATCCTTTAAGGAGGAGAAAAATGATCTGTTTTCTCTGGTTAATATGCACTATAATAAGGAATTAGAGGTGGAAAACACCTTGAAGAATATGAAATAGTTCCCTGTCTTTTTTTTTAATCTTTTGTTTTCTTTTTGGTTGGCTACTGTTTTCACTATGATATCCTTCATTTCAATGAATTTTTGATGTAAAGGGCTTTGAGTCTCTTCAAAACCTATTTTTACCCATTAATCAAAATAATCAATAAAATCCTCTCATCAATCCTCCACCATTGATCCTTTTTGTTCTTTCCTCCAATCTTGACCATTGATCAGTGTCATCAAATATCTATAAATGTAGCCATCCTATCATTCATTCTTGATCTTAGATTCATGCGGTGAAACTATACCTGGATTATGACAATTCTTTTTTTGCTATTGTGCTTATTAAAAATTTGAGAGAAAATATTTCAACATCATTCTCCAAGGTGAGTAGAGAAGAGAAATTTTTTTCATGTTTTTGGATCTCTATGCAAAGTATTTTTCCTTGTTCTTAAAAAATATGGAGAAGTCTTGCCATTAAATGTCCTCACATACCTAAAAATAAACTGGTGGAAATATTCATTATAAACTTGAACCCTGGAATATGGTTTCATCTAAAGATCCAGTGCTCTAGAACATATGACAAAGTCATAGAGAAAAGGTTAACTATAAAAAATCCCTAATAGCCAAAGGACTTGTGAGAATATTTAAAGAGAATAAAGATAACCAAGGATCCTCTAATGAAAAATCTTGGTTTTTGTCAAAGAACAAAAACATGGTCAACAATGGTGTGGTAGATGCTAAGATGGATTCAAATGTTTACCCTATAGTGAAATTACAAGCTCCACCACCTCTTTGAACACACAAGAAAATAAGAAAATAGGACCCCCATGACAAAAAAATACTCCTTGACATAAGTAAACACCATTAGGAGAACCCATCGAATCAGAACTAAAGAATTTTTTTCAAGCCAACTGTAACATGCCCAATGTTCTACTCAAAAAATTTCCTAAGTTTTAACCCACAAGTGAATAAACCATGAAGCCATAACATAGCAATAAATTTTTCTTTTCCATAATGTAAATTACATGCACATATGAAATAAATAGTATTCCAAACTTCCATTGCATTTCATTGCAATTTCACAAATCTTTTCATAATATTGATTTCATATCGAATAAAATCAAGTTTAAAATTCATGTTACATCCCTCCATATAAATGGGTACAAAGTACATATACAACACTTCTGAGCTTCCAACACTAGAAATACATATGTTCTAGGTAATCACCATTCAAATCTTGGCAACCAACTGATGAGGAGAAGAATCACTCAAGCACTTTTCTGCCAACCACAGACTTACTGCGATCCCCCATAGATCTACCTATCACGTAAGATGGCCCTAACCTTCAATGAATAGATTTGGTTTGGTAACCCCATAATACTAGCTTTCCATGAGCTTGGTGTTGTGCCCTAAAAAATAGAACTTAACCATGCAGTGGCTACAACCTACATGTATGAAAATATCGAACTGGAATGCATAACTAGATCACTGTAGTGAATTGACAATGTAAATATTGGCTACTTACACTACTTTGGCCAAAGAATTCAACACTCACTTCGAGTGAGAGTCAGCTTATTCACACACCTTCCTAGCTCAATTTGTAATGACCACACATATTCTATGCATAGGCTATCCCCTTCATTGGATTATCCTAACCCCATGAATAACCTATTTTCTCTTACTAAATCATTACACAATGGTAACTAAATTGAAATATAAAACAAATTTTCACAAACTTCCTTATAAATGAAACTCTAACTATTTAAGTATAACTTAAAAAATTCTATAGTAGAAAACATAAGAATTCATATCAACATACATAATATTCTAAGATAATCCCCCTATATGGGTTAAACAAACATAAATAAATCTCTTTTCCTCTTTCCAAACAATTCAAGAAACACTCATAAAAGCAAGTAATCTTTTCAACTTAAAAAAAAAAGTGAAGTAGAGAACTAGCATGCCTATAATCAGATAGCTCCAATTTATTTAACAAGTTTCCTAGCACAAATTCCACTAAACCATTTGCAAATCCTTCCCTTGATCAATTTTCACAAATAAATCTCTCTAAAAACCTCACTAATCTCACACTAAAAACCTCTCAATTCACAACTCAATATTGCAGCAGAGTAACACTTAGAAAATCAGAAAACTAGAAAGCAAGAATGCATCCCATTTGGAGTGAAAGGAACCTCTATTTATACGGAAAGAAAAAAAACTAAAGGCTATAAACAAGGTATCAAAATTGACACTTCTCAACTTAGAAAGTTTGACTCAACAAGAAAAATAAAAGGTGGCAACTTGAATTGATGTACAAAAAACACATACTCAGCTAAAGAGAATGAGTCGCCCCATTCAACTAGACAACAAGAATGATAAGTAGAAATGAAAGGTGATGGTATCCTGTAGGTCGACTCATTTGGCCAGCTCCCTATTTGACCAATTCATATATTTCTCGTTGCTTCACAATTTATAATTTGTATTGCAGGTTTAGGCTTCTACTTGGTTTGTGCCATTTTTAGTTTGGCGCCACCAAAACACCATGTTTCCTATCTCTTTGGTCTACTTTATAGCTTTAAGACTAAGTCAAAGTTATTTATGCATTTAGATAGCATCGCTTCATAGTATTGAATTTGTCCACATTTTATTACCACGTATTACTTGGCTTTATATTTCTGTGCATAATATAGCATTGCAATCTCTATTTGCACAACATGTTTAAACATTAAATATTGCCTATAGTTTTATGCGCTTTCTCTTTTAATTTCTACGCTTTACATAGAACATATATGAAATGAGTTCCATACATTCCATGCACTTTAATGTATAAACAAGACTATTTAACATTTATAATCTATATAATATATAATATATATAATATACATATATATACATTTATATATATTAACAGCATTTTATGTTATTATATATATATGTGTGTATATATATACAAATATATCAACTTACATGATTATAGAATGCATATTTTGATATTAAAATGCATATACTTATATTTATTTATTCCATAAAATAATAATGCACATGTATAAATATACATGCATATATACATATGTATATATTTTTATATAAATATATTAATACACTCATATGGATGTTTCCATTATATCGATACATACATGTATATCAATATATATATTTATTTATGTGGGTGTGTGTGTACACATATATATCGTATATTTATTTAACATTTCCTTTACACATACAATTCCAACAACATCCATTAACATATATACATGAAGTATATATGCATATGGGTAACCCGTTCCTAAGCATACGTAGATATGTCTATCTATGCTTACTCATGTGCGTGAGTTCATCGTAGACATGTACATGTACATGTACATATAAATTTTATGGATATATCTCATCGATTAGATGTAAATACATTAAGAAGAATCCTCAATTGACAAAAAACTCAAACACTTACACTAAATCAGGAATTCTCACAAACAAAACTACACCCTCTCTTAATTCATACACTAACAAGACTAAGGTAACTTAACATTTCCTAGGCCATTGACTTGACTCGACTATACTTAGAAGTGAGTGTTTGAAATCTTAGTTAGACTAATTAAGGGTTACCATACCAACTCTCTTCTCCTAAGTGATACTTCCCCTCTCTTCTAGAGGATTTAATCTTTCCCTGCATCCAACTTAGTACATAGAAAAAGTAGTTAGATGAATCAATTACAAATTTTTGCATCATATATTTCATAGAAAAAATCATTACATAACTTCATTTTGAATCAAACATTCATTTATTATATTTCCAAAATACATAAAGCGTAAACACACACATTTAGAGAATTTTCACATAGTTAGGTAAAGTAAATAAGTAATAACACATTGGGGTGTAACACAAAAATTATAAAACTTCTAAAAATTCATCAATATGAACCACAAGTTAAACCTATATGGTGGAAGGATACAAATCTTTGTGAATATCATAGAGAAAAGTGACATACCACTGAAGGTTGCTATAAATTAAAAATCCTTATTCAAGATCTCATTGATATGGGAGACATCACTGTTTAAGATCATCCTGAAAAATCATCACATTAATAATATTCATGGCTCACATAGTGAGAAGCTAGGCATATATCGAGACACTTTTCTCAAGCATGATCAAAACCATTCACCTATATCTAGAAATAGCCATAACATATCCACCTCATTTGACTTCATAGTAGGTCACCTTGGAGGAGCATCACCATAAGAAGCATTCATCTCTCCTCCCATTCCTTCATCCTCTAAAATTTTGCAACATCAACCCATATAAACCCCAACTCATCCAATAATAATGCCTTTTTAGGATTTTTCATAAGGGCTATTTGCAATAAATAATCCACTATTTGATGCTAATCCAATCTATAATCAAGATATCTTGGACAAAACATCATCATCCATCCCATTTCCCATCGTTCCACTCTAATGATTCCTACTCAAAGTCAATTATCACCATGCAAACATACTAAGACTACCCAAGAGTCCTTTATTCCTACCACATTATCAAAACCTAATCTATGTGAAGAACACAATCCAAAGCATCAAAAAGAAATCCATAAAATGAATCAAGATCAATTTATACAAATGTGGCAATCTCATATTATCCTTGATCAAGATCCTATTATCCCTTTCCATGCAATACATTATTCCAAAATCAAAATTGATCCAATCCATATGCCAATAGCATCCACTTCCACAAATGAGATAATTACTTTCACTGGACACATAGGTGATGAAGTTATAGCTAAATTCATAAGATTCCCTGAGAACATCTCACAAAATGACGAATCAACAAACACAAAGAAGAGAAAGATCTAATATAATATCAACTTGGATCACTTACTTTTGTTAGATCCAACTTTCTTATTGATGAGGAGATAACTACTATTGATGATTCACAACAATGCAAAGAAGAATTAGCATCTTGTTACCAAAACAACAAATATCCTATTACAAAAAAGATATGTCAAAGAATGTAGTATAAAGGAAAAGGGTTAGGCCTAAATGAATAGGGTATTTTGGAACCAATACAACTCTTTGACAATCATAAATATCAAGGAATTAGTTATTCATCGATCAAGAAATCTAAGGATGTTAGTGGTACCTCCATTATATCAGGGGCAACTTCATCTAATGCAAACATCAAAATAGGGGCCATGAATAGTACTTACCATAAGGTTTTTTCCAAAACTCATCCAGTTCATACCATAGATCATCATTCCTAAACCATTCTATCCACTAATGGGGACCAATATAAGAAAAATATTTACAAAGAAAAAGATCAAAGTCAAGAGATTGAAGAAAATAGATAAAAAATTCATAGTGGACATCTAAAGTCAAAATGGATCCCAAATAAAATTAGATCATGCAAAGCATCAAATATAAAACCAAATCTAAAAGAATGAAATTATGGAGCCATCTCAAAAAAGGCTTTCCATCACTCAAAAGTGTCCACTTTATTAAAATAGTCTTTAATACCAACACATACGTTGTATAAAGCTATTGGTCCCAAACACACGCAAAATCCCACATCCATACTCCATCATTGAAAATACAAAGTTTGGAAAATAAAAAATACTATATCCAAACTAAAAAAAATTCACCCACATCTTATATCCCCCATCAAAATAGAACATCTCACTTAAAATCCAAAAACAAAAAATCCTACATTCACTATGTCTTGGTAGTAATAATTTATCATAAGGACTCTAATGGTATTGTATCACAATGCACACAATTAGACAAAGCCAACTCTAGTATCAAAGAGGATCAAAATAATATCCATGGGCTATAGACAAGCGCTCTTATCTTGGCAAAGCAACTCCTCAAGGCAGTACATTATTGGCATATTATGATAGCAACATCTACATCAACACTACTAGGTGGTCCAACATAGTTGATGATCATTCAAAACTTAATAAAAAAGAAAAAAATAAAAAAAAAGTAAAGAAAAGTAACCCATCTAATAGTGAAAACCATTGTTATGGAACTTTGGATAAGTACCATGATTAAAACCTGGAAAACAAGTGTCATGTATAAAACTAGTTTCTATGTGCACTAGTCTAGTTGGGAGTATTTTATCTCATATGCCACCATTTATCTAATCGATTCCATTTTCATCTATATTCCATATCCAACTTTATCATGATAAAGACTAGGAGCATATACTGCATAACATGCTTTTGTAAAGATCTTGACATGGTCATTTCCTTCAACCATATATTATCCTATATCATACCCTCACATACATAACACTATCCAAACATTCATCTTGGTTCAAACATGTTATCCTATTGCACAATAGTCATTGGTGGTGAAATATTTTATCATATATCACTTTGCATAATGCATATCCTCCAATCCTTTGCATATCCATTTCTATCACACTAGTCCATTCATCCACTCATACCGTCCCTTACATTGCTAGACACTAGGGGTAGGTGATTATATCCTATTGTGAAAAACATTTTGATATATTCTTTCTAACTCACTTGGTGATTTGGACACCTTTGAAAAATCACAAAAAAATCAAATACCCTAAAAAATCTAAAAAAAATCTCGTGCATGTTCCATCATCTCATGAATAATTTTTTCATAAATCTCCTCCATCAATATCAATCCAAACAATACTTGTCAATAACATATTGCCTACACTCTAATTGGTTATGAAACCATATAACTAATTTCATTCCTAGCCTAGCTACAAATTTTGATCTATCTTATCCAATCAATCATCATCAGGATGTATCCTTTCCAATCATCATGTTGTTCCTATCTTAACAACACTATCTTTACTTTCTTATTGTCAACAACATTATCTTATCATCAATCAATCAATTAGATCAATCAAATTTATCTTGGCTAGCGAAAAGATCTCAAAAGGTCTTTGATATCCCAACACACATATATATATATATCTTCATCAATCATCCATATCATCATTATTAAAATCCAAAAAAATCTAAAAATATCAAAAAATATCAAAAAATAAAAAAATATAAAATATCCACAAAATACAAAACATCAAAAAATCCAAAACATTAAAAAAATTTAAAAAAATTTCAGAAAAATATAAATTAGGTGTGCATGGCGCAGATGAAGTATGTCACATTGGAAGGTAGATATAAAACTTGCTTCTTTGATCATTTCCCTCTGTTAAACCACCTTAGACACAAAATGCTGCTTAGTTTCCTGTTTTTCCTTCTAATGGACCTGGAAAGTTCTGTTGACAAGTGTAAAGAATTGGCTAGCCGAAATCCTTGTGATCTCTCACCGCTCCCACTCCATCAGGGGCTAATCCTTTGTCTGTATCACTTTCTTCTTACCCTTTGCCTGCCTAAAGCCATCACTGCTATCCGCGTAGAGAACGTTGAACCCCTCTCTTCGGTGCATATCTCCCCGGCCGAATCCAAGAGTCCTTCTAGGAAGTCTAATATTGACAATGTGGGGAATGCCAAAACCAAATTTTCCACCAAAAAACATAAGGGTGGGTTGGGCAAGGCCCATGCCAGTGCGGCAGAAGGGCTCTGTGAGCTAAAAGCCACTCAGGCCGACACGACTGTTAATGTCACTATGTCGAAAAAAGGTAAGGAGAAATGCATGCAGGCTACGACTGTTAAAGATGGCAAGGGTAAGAATGCGGTTAGGAAGGATTCCAGAGGGGAAACAGTTGTGGGGAACACGAAGATGACCAGAGGGTAAAGTGTTAGGAGGAGATTTGGGAGGCTAGCCAAGAACAACAAGAAGAGGTTAATCATTGAGGATTCGGAGGAGGAGCAGTCAGACAACAAGGGTTACAAGGAAGAAGAGTTTGAAGATGTGGAAGAAGATATTGTGGAGAGGCCCCAACTTACTCCGGTGGACAACAAGCTTCCTTTTGATGGCTCTGGCTCACACTCTTCGTAGCCGCTGGTGGATGATCCTGGTGAGGTTCAGGGTGCTATGGATGTTGGGGTGGATTCGAGCAAGGTGGCGAAGAGATTGGACACTTTGGACAAAAGATTTTGGGGGCTAACCTACTTCACCATGAAATTGGGTCACTTTGTTATGAGCACTCTATCTAATGCCATAAAAGAGGAATTGTAGGGGAACAATAGCCAGGAAAACAAAGAGTGGGTGGGAGACGAGGTGGTGGACCTCCCGATTAAAAACTGGGATGATGCTAGTTAGCTACTCCTAGTGCCTGTCTGTCGGTTGTTTCTCGGTTGTTGTTGTGCTGCCTTTAGGCTGTCTCTATTTTTTCCTATTTATGTTAGCTGTTTAGGTCTTGTCCTTTTTTGGCCCTAGTGGCTCATTGTATGGGGTACAATGCCCTGTAAATGCTGTTTAACTTTTCAAAAACATCATCTCACCGTATCCATAATAATTTTCCATTTCTTGGTCATGTCACTTCAATAAAAAAAAAACTATGCACTACCTGATGACATTGAGCTTTCATGCAACAATCATAATTAAAGACTCATTTTGAACTATCTACACTCTATTGATCTATTGCCAAATCAGATTTAAACATCTTATCACAACTATCATGCCTTAATGGATGCATCCTTCCTACAATGGGAATTTATCCATCTTGAGCACATATCTCTTGGCAAGAAAATCTACTAGCTATTGATTTCTTTGGTTAGTGAGTCTTTTTATTGATTGATTTATTCCTCAAGGATATATTCAAATTATTAGAGGAGTAAGAATGGGGCAATACCATTATTTTGTATGCTGTGTTCGTGGAATGTTATCATTGCATTAATGGGGCATGTATGTTCCTTGTGTGCGTGGGAATGGATTCTAGCATGAAAATCTTCCTTTAATACCTTTTTGTACTAGGGTTATCATGCTTTAAGATCATTTCCCCTACATATTCCAACAAGGTTCTATTATGCCTCGTATGAATGAGAAAAATCCTTCTTATTTGTAGAGTCAAATTCCATGCAAGGGATACCAAAGTCACATTGGCTTGCCATACCTTGGTGCACATATATCCATTTTCCACAATAAGCTCTATGATGATAAAAGCACAAACAAAAGCACACTATCTATCATTCTCATATCCATCTGTATCAACCTATCTCATATCTATCTATTTCATCCCATCCATTATATTTTTTGTGACATTATATAGATCAATAATCATCATCATCCTATGTTTTCTTGTACCATACTCACCCACCCCCTTCGCCACATTCCTCCTCAACCCACTCATTTCATCCATATGACTATTCTCCTACTTTACCATTTTCTTCATTCATTTCACCATATTCACTTAAGTTACATAGGTTATCATTTTGTAAACCTTGTGCCCATTCACCCTACAATTACACCCACATAAGGCACAATGTCACCCATCTATCATGAAATTTAACCAACCTAAGGCACAATTGGCCATTCTATCATGAAATTACACCAATATAAGACACACTTACACCAATCTACCATGAAATTGTGCTCACTTAAGGCACAATTGCGCCCACTTAGACCACAATTGCACCCACCTACCTTCAAATATGCCATTTAATTCTCCATTTGCACCCATTTCCTTGTCATTTGTTCCCTACTTCCTCATCCTCATCCCACATTTTCTTCTACAATACTAACCTATTTCCTTTCCCACATTCCTTCACATATCTATCATTTCGTCCACCTTACTTCTTATCACTTAATTTACCATTTTATTAATCTATTCCTTCACACTATATATCAATATCTATCCACATCAATCTATATCCATTTCATCTGCTTCATTATCCATCCAATTATGTGATACAATCAACAATAACCATCTCATCACTATATTACACCATCTTAACCCAAAATATCTTGCCTCCTCTCGCCCCACTTTCCTCCACATCTAAATACTTCTTATCCTACTATTTCCATTTTCTTCATCCCTATCACATCTCTCCAACCCTTTTCGAGAGTTTGACCTAACAATTTCATTCTTCTGTCAAAATCTTTAGGGGGCATCCTACCTTCATTTTCTTCATTTCTTAATTCAAACTAGGGCATCTCATCACAATTATTTCATACCTTCTTTGAAACATTGTTATAACAATGCATTGTATCAAAGAGGGGTAAAATGTAGGCACTCAAATTTGGCTAACACCATCCTACCAAAACACCATTATTTTTCATCATTAGGTATCATCAATCCATCTTCTACATTTAATTAAATTACCTATTTTATCACTTTTCATCTATTAATTAAATAAATTTGACCATTTAATTAATTATTAATTAAATAAATTTGACCATTTAATTAATTTATTAATTATTCTTCCATTAATTAAATTTTCAATTCTCAAAATTAAATAATTATACAATAATTTAATTTATCCATTCTTCAAGTAAATAAATAATTATTTTTTATATTTTATTTTATTGATTTTGTACATGCCATTAATAATCAATTTTAATTAATTTCCATGCATTTCCACCTCACCTCCTAATTGAGAATTACTCTCAATCCACTCATCAATCAGACCAATTTTCTAATCCATCAATTTGTTTCACCCCCACTCACTTTGAGTTCATTGCTATGTCAAATCAATTAATTGAGCAATTAATCCCATCAACAACCTATTAGTCTAAGTTGTCACTCCATTCAATCCTCTTAACAAAATCATGCAATCGGTTATCTGAAATCATGCAATCAGTTAACAATCAATCAAATCCTCTTATCAATCCTCCATCGTTGATCCTTTTTAGTCTTTCTTCTAATCTCGACCATTGATCAGTGTCACCAAAAATATATAAATGCAACCATCCTATCATTCATTCATGATCTCAAATTCATGGTGTTTATTAAAAATTTGAGAGGAAAGATTTCAACACCATTTTCCAAGGTGAATAGAGGAGAGCAACGAAGTTATGCTCAGGTGAATTGTGTGTTTCAATGTTTGTATTTTGCATCTTGTTTGGATTAGTTTACCTTATTTTCTCTATTATTGTGATATTTTGATTGTGGATGCTAAAATATTATTGCTTGCTTTTTAGTTTAAAATTATATTTTTACATCATACACTATTGACTATCTCGAGTGGGTTTCCAACCTATTTCCAATTAAAAAACCCATCGGGGGAATTTGCATATGTACATAATTCAGAGATATAAACTTGAAGCTTGTCCTAAAGATGATTTTACTCTACCCAAAATAGACATGATTGTGGATTTAACAGTTGGACATGAAATTTTATCCAAGTAATGGATATATTTATTGGTTATAATCAAATCTAGATCACTACTAAAGATAAACAAAAAAAAAAAATTCACTTGCTCTTGGGGAACCATTTGTTAGAATGTTATTCCTTTTGGTTTAAAGAATATAGGGTCTACCTATCAAAGAGGAATACAACAATATTTCATGACCTTTTTCACGTCATCATGGAAGATTATGTGGATGATCTATTAGCAAAATATGTCACAAGAGATTCTCACTTATCTATCCTTGCAATAATCTTTGATAGATTGGAAGAATATAAAATGAGATTGAATTCAAAAAGTGTGTCTTTGGGGTAATTTCTGGGATATTAGAGGCATTGAAGTGGATACCACTAATTTAAAGCTATAATTGATATGCATTCTCCAATTAATCTAAAGAAATTGTGTAGCCTTCAAGGAATACTTCAATCAATTAGGAGTTTCACAGTTCAACTGGTAGATAAGTGTCAACTTTTCATGCATCTTTTCCATAAAAATGTCAGATTCAAATGGGATGAGAAGTTTCAAAAAGCCTTTCAAAAATTAAAGGATTATTTGGCCTCACCCCAGTGTTGATTCCACCTATCTAAGGGAAACCTTTGTTATTATAGATATTGGCTAACTACAGTTACATTAGGTACTCTCCTAGCACAACATGATGATACAAAAAAGGAGAGAGCTATCTATTATATTAGTTGTACATTATGAGCTTAATTACACTCCAATTGAAAGGGCAATGTCCAGATGTTATTTTTACATAACAAAAATTGAGACACTACATGCTTAATCATCAAACAAAGCTCATCTTTAAGGTGGAACCTTTAAAGTAACCTTTGCCTAAGGTTAATCTAACTGGTCAAATAGAAAAATGGGTTAGATATTAGGTGAAATTGACATTGAGTATTTAGACTATGAGGCTATGAATGGACAACTCATATCAATTAGCAGATGTGCCATTAGATGTGGACCATCCCCTTTTTCAGAGTTTCCATATGAGACAATTTTTAACATTAGCTCTTCACATTTTTGGAAGTTATTTTTTGATTGCTCCCATACTCAACATGGATCCAAAGCTAGAATTATTTTTATCACTTCACAAGGTGATCCAAAAATCATGTAGACTTGATTTCCCTTGCATGGACAATATTGTACTATATGAAGCTTTAGTCACCTATCTTAGAATGAAAATTTAAAGGAAAATAAAGGAACTTAATGTTTATGGAGATTCACAATTGGTCATAAGGCAAGTGAATGATGATTATTAGACAAAGGGTAAAAAACTCTACAAGAGAATAGTAGATAATTTTACACAATAATTTTCAACTATCATTTTTGAACAAATTCGAAGGGAAAATGTTATGGTTTCTATTGGATCTCTATTGGACATGCCTCATAATACTCATCATTGTGAATTACTTGTAGATTATCTTTTGGTTCCATATTTTGATGTTCCAAAATATGAACTGGTGTGTGAGCTTGTTGGTACTAATTCTCCTTGGTATCATAATATTTATACCTATCTCTATGATAGTACCCTCCCTCTTAATTGATCTAGTGATCAAAAGATAACGTTCATTCACCGATCTCATTTTTCATCCTTGGTGATACCCTTTAATGAAGGAGTTTTGATGGTGTCCTCCTTAGGTGTCTAAACTCAGAAGAAGCTAAAAGCCTAAAATTGCCTTACATGAGGTACATTAAAGTATTTATGGGGCTCATTCTAGTGGACCTACCCTTGTCAAAAAATGTTTAGAACTACATATTATTGGAAAACTATGGAACAAGAGGCACAAAAATTTACTAAGAAATATTGTTAATGTCAAAAACATGGAGACTTGATTCATGCACCCGCCTAAGAGTTACAATCGATAACTATTCCTTGGGCTTTTCACAATGGGGAATTGAATGTGCAAAAAAAATCTATCCCCCCTCATCTAATGGTCATAAGTTCATTATCATTACCATTGAGTATTTTACAAAGTGGGTTGAATCCATTCAATATTCACTATTACTAGAATCAAATAGCTAAATTTATCCTAAACTATATCATTTTTTGCTATGGTTTTCCTCATGATATCATTACAGATAATGTAAAACCTTTTAAAATCAAGATGTTCATGATATTTTTTTATCAATTTCATATCCAAAATTTCTTTTCCACTCCTTATTATCCACAAGGGAATGGTTAGATTGAGGCCTCAAATAAGACTACATTGAAAATACTTAAGAAAACAATCAATGAAGCAAGTTGTGTTTGGCATTTGTAGCTTAATCCTACTTTATGAGCCTACCATACTAGTATTTGCACACCTAAAACAACCACTATGTATTCCCTAATCTTTGGAACCAAAATAATTTTTCCTATTGAGGTTGATCTACCATCCTTAAGGGTGTCTTTAAAGCATTTCATTGATTACAAAGAGAATTGAGTATCTAGATTAAATGAGCTTGAGTTATTGGATGATAGAAATCTTAATGCATTAAATCACTTACAAGCTTATTGAAACTACCTTGTTTGCAATTATAACAAAAAATCAAAAGTTGATGGCTTGAAATTATATACATGGTCCTAAAAGAGAATCAAAAGAATCAACAAGATATAGACAAGAAAGGAAATTTTGAACTTAACTGGTTAGGACCCTTCATTATTATTAAAAACTATGGTTCTAGAGCTTATAAACTTCCTATACCTAAAGGAGAACCTTTGGAAGATCCTATAACAAAATTAATCTTAAGAAGTTTTATGCTTGATCCTCAGGGTATCCTAGTAGTTTATACATACTAGTATCATTACTACAATTTAATCTTATATTTTCACCTATCATTTTCCATCTGCATGTCCTTTTTCCTTGTCTGCAATGGATTTGCTGCATATCTATTGTTTTCATGTCTTTTACTCATGTCAATTTTAATTTTATAGTTGGTGTCACCTTGCTCCTTGACCTTGGTTATGGGATGGATTATTGTATCTTAATATCACATAGAAATCCAAAAATATTGTGTTTTAATGAAAATCATGAGTAGAACAAATTCTAGATTTTGAGCTAAATCTTTGGCTAGCATGGCTTGTTGCCTATCTTTCGGTATAACTATGAAAAAAAATTCATATCCTAACATAATTGTCTTTCCTGTGATGGGAATCATGAAAACTCATCTATGGTCCTAATGAATGCATCCTTCCTACAATGGACCTTATCAAAACTAAGCTTATCCTTTTGGAAAGAGATATGTTGACTATTGATTTTTATTTCTCAATTGATATTCTTTTGATTTCTTTATTTTATCTTTTCTATCCCATTTTCTCAATGAAATCCTATCTTAATATTCTTAGAGAATCTTGGGTCATACCATGAGTGTCTTATTTGTCATGTTTGGCTTTCTTTTTTTATCCCATTTTCTCAATGAATGCCTATATATTAATGTGCTTAGAGAAGCTTGGGCCTAGACATGATTTTATTTATTTATATGTTTTCATGTGTGTTGTGTGTATGCAATATGGGTAAATTAAAAGTGATATCCACTTTCTAAGGTTTCTCTTCAAAGTAGCAACGCGTCTTGTTTCTTTTTGGTTGTCATTAATTTGTATATCATTATTTTGTTACATCTTCTATTTATAGGTTTAGTTTTGACATTTGATCATTGGTGGAGATTGATTTCATTGCATCCACAAGTGTTAGTATGCATCATAGTATCATAATCATAACATGCACATCATAATAACCCTTAATCATAATAAACAATAATATTACATTTTTCATACATTTGCATAGTCATAATAATATCCTCTCATCATAAACAAATGTGAAAATTGTAAGTAAGAATTGCATCATAATAACTTAAGATAACCATCACAATGAATCATGAGAATATCATATATCAAATCATAATAGTGTGCAATATCCATCATCTATGTCAATGTAACCAAATACCATCATATAATACAACAATATAATACAAATGTCTACAATGGGTTACATGAGCCATATGAATACAATATATAAATATAGAATGTTCTGTAAGCATGGTTTTGACATGAATAATGTACATGGAGATAAAATAATACATCATATGGTATATAGGTTCAAGTGATATGCCCTATCCAAAAATCCCCTCACTTGAATGAGCTAGATATCCCCTAGTCCTAGTGGTGGTCGTGGCCTCATACTCCCCATGTTGTATGATCCCCTAATCAAGCCCTTGAATAGATCTACATCCATGTTTTGGAGAAATAGGGTGGAGCTTGTTGCTCCCTTGGTACCTCTTTCTTGTAGAGGTTTTGATAGTAGGTCACCTCCTTGGTGATTTGCCTCACCTTGGACATAACCTACTATGCTGGGATCCACGTGCTGGAATCAACCTACACTCGTTGTGCTCTCTCAAAATCCCTCTCTAATGAAATCTATACAAGTTGAACCTTAGCATGCTATGTCCATGCCTACTCTGTGTCCTACTCCATTGTCACCTATGTGAGCTAAACATGTATCGATGCTAGTTGGATCGTAGCTCATCTCTCTCATTGGTAACCTAGGTAGCATGTGATTGTAGGTTATACCTCTCTTACTTAGCCTAATTTGTGTCTCTTTTAGCTCTTTAAAAATGCCTCCTAGCCTCATCTCACTTAAACTGTGTCATATCCACATGTGTTGAGGAATATTCCTCTATCACCCTTTGATCCTCCTCTCCCTATCCTTGTACCTACAAAGGTCTCTTCTCCATTGAATGATCCCCCTATTCATCCTATCTATCTTGAGGCTTCTATGTAATGATTCTTATAGGTGGATCTCGTTGGTCCCTCCTCCTCCTCCCCCATATCCTCCTATGACTACCTGTTTAACCTATTGACTAGGTCCTATCATCTACACTAGCTTGTGTTTCACGCACCATGTATCATACTCTACGATAGTCCTCGTGCCTAATATATACTATGTGATCCCGTGGAATTGGGGAAAGCACCTCTAGATAGATTTAATATTTGTGTCTGTAGTGATCATCATCCTGGTGAAGAGTGCTATCTCTCAAGAGCACATTTTCTCTTTCTAAGACCTAATCTTTGGCCTCCCTAGGGTATGATTCTCTACCCTACTCAGGGATCACTCCTAGGACCCCTATCTCCTTATAGAACTCTCCACCAATTTCAAATACTCCCCTTACTCAGCACCTTTGGCTCAATTTTGCCTCAATGTTCCCCAGGCCATTCTTGGGATTAGGAATGGTTCTTCCACCTATTCCTAGGGTGTTCTTACTCCACTCTGATCCTTCTTGTAGGATTCTTTATGCATCTTCCTATCGGATTCCTTTAAACCTTGTTTTAGGCCTTGTAGCCTTTTTGGCCAATTAGGCCTCCTAAAACCAATATACTTGGAAAACCTCCAAACCTTCCTTAACGAACCCCCAAAATCTTCATGGATTCTCACTATAGACCTCCTAGGATTCAAGATTTACTAGGTTTCAGTCCTCCATGGTGTCCGTACATAGGACTTTCACCAAACCCCTATTTTCAAGGGTTTCTAGGGTATGTAACACAATCCAGTTTCTTTTAACTAAATTAAGTGCTCTAATGGCCTCCTCTACTCTTCTCCTTGCACACACATATCCAAGAAAAATACACCTACACCCCTACACCACGAATTGGCACAAACCAATCCATTTGGCAAGTCTTCTTGCTGCTGTTCTGTCCAAGCAACTTGCCAGAATGCCCCTGCACTTGCCTAGAGCTTGATGGATCTACCAAATCTCCTGCAAAAAAAGACTCCTAATACCATATATACACTATATACACAGTCCCCTACTTGGTTCCAAGTGGCCATGGAAGATTTTCCATGGGAAGTCAAGTGGGGATCATTATTTACAAAACTGTCCCTGAACCGGGCAGTGAAACCAAGAACCCAAAACAAATTGCAAAACCTTAACCAGTTGAACTAATTGACTAAAAAAATGCTACACAAGGTAGGAATAGGTCACAAATGAAAGTCTCAAATCATTAGTTCAGTCCTTTCAATCCATTAATATACTGGATGAAGGCTCTGTCACATAAATCAAACAAATTTGCTCTTTTCCAAGTCACAATCTCTTGTTTCCAAAACTCAATCCGTACAATAGCTTTCCCACATGTCATATTAGGGTTTTTATAACCTTATATACTTAATTCCCACATGTTAGGACCCTTAGGTCAGGCTTAGAACATCATTATTGCCATTTTTGAGCTTTTAGGACAAATTTCCAAGACAACATCGTCAAGATTTGCCTAATCTCCTCTTTAAAGCTTTCCCAAACCTCAAGGCTCTAAACTAACCTAAATTTTCCACCACACACACATCAATTCAACCTTGGGACTTTATAACTTAGTCCTTATTACCTTGGTGGTTGGCTAGAACCACCTACAAGCCAAAATTTGTAAAGATCTCTCCAAAAGACCTTAAGGTGCTTCTGCACCATTCTCCCCCTGCAACAAAGAAGTTAAGGAACCTATGGTGTTAAGAATTCCTCACTGATACCATGCTTCTTGAAGTCACTCTTTGCTATCCAAGTAGCCTCTAACTTTGGTTGGTGTCTCCACTTCACTAGGTGCTCCATGTATGTCTTGTGCCTAGTCTTCTTCTTCACCCTTGAATCCAGAATCTTGTCAACCTGTGGTCTGATCTGATCAGGTACCTTGAGTCCTTCCACATCCTTACCCACCTTAGCACTATACTGTTCCTCATCCATTTCTGGTCCTTTATACTTCACCAAGTCCTTCACATTGAAGATAGGCGAAATGGACATCTCCTTGGGTAAATCCACCTTGTATGCATTTGATCCATACTTAGCCAACACTTTACATGGCCCTATCCTTTTCATCTGTAGCTTACTTGGTATGCCTTTCTGTAGTCTTTCCTTGTTCAAGTATACCATCACCAAATCACCTATTTCAAATTGTATTTCTCTCTTCCCTTCATCTCTTTTAGCCTTCAACTTCTGGTTAGCCTCCATTAATGTCTTCTTTACCTGCTCATGAACCTCTCTCATTGACTGAGCAAAATTATCAGCATGTCCACTAATTCCTTCATAAACTTTTAGGTCTCTTAGCTCAAGTACACCTCTTGGATGTAACCCATATACAATTTCAAAGGGACTCTTACCAGTAGACCTGTTTGTGCTATCATTATAGGCAAATTCTACCCGTGAAATGACTTGTTCCCATCCTTGTCCATACTCCTTAGTTAGACACCTCAACAAGTTACCAAGTACCCTATTTATCACCTCTGTCTATCTATCCATTTGAGGATGATATGCTGAACTATGAGACAAGTTGGTTCCTAAACTCCTCCAAAGAGTTTTCCAAAAATGTCCCATAAACTTCACATCTTTGTCTGCAACTATGCTCTTTGGCAACCCATGTATCCTTACTACCTCCTTGAAGAATAGGTGTGCAATCTGACTTGCATCATGTGTTGTTTTGCATGGGATGAAATGGCTCATCTTGCCGAATCTGTCCACTACCACAAACACACTGTCAAAACCAGTTGGTGTCCTAGGTAGCCCTACTATGAAGTCCATGCTTATGCATTCCCATTGTCTATTTGGGATGGGTAATGGCTGATAAAGACCCACATTTGTTGATGTTCCCTTTGTCTTTTGACACACTCCACATTTCTCAACATACCTTCTTACATCTCTTTTCATCTTAGGCCACCAATAGAACCTCTCCACTAAGTCTAGGGTATTGTTCAATCCAAAGTGTCCACTCAAACTGCCATTGTGCTTTTCTTGAATAAGATTCTCCCTCATGGAACCTCTTGGAACACATAATTATTTCCCTCTAAATAATAGTCCATTCTGAAAAGTATAATTTGCATATTCACTATGAAAATGGTTTTCAAAATCAGTACATACCTTGTAGATCACTGAGAAATCAGAATCTCCTTCATATAGGTCTTTGAATCCTTCAACCCCTATGCTCTATAGATGTATCTCTTGAATGGTAAGCAATCTGCTACTAAGGGCATCTGCAACCTTGTTATTAACCCCTTTCTTGTGCTTGATAGTAAAGGTGTATGACTACAAAAACTCCATCCATTTGATGTCCCTCAAACTGAGCTTCTCTTGAGTATTGATGTAGCTTAAGGCCTGATTGTCGGTGTATACCAAAAATTCCTTGGGAAATAGGTAGTGCCTCCACTTTTTAAGATCTTGTACTAAAGCATACAACTCTAAGTCATAGGATGAGTACCTAGACTTTGCTTCATTTATCCTTTCACTAAAGAATTCCACTGGCCTACCTTCTTGGCTTAGGACTGCACCCACTACTATATTGCTTGCATCACATTCCACTATGAATGGTTTGTCAAAACTTGGTAAACTAGGATTGGTTGGGTAGCTATCTCCCTCTTCAATCTTTAAAATCCTTCATTGGCTTCTTTGGTCCACACAAACTTTGTTTTCAGTCCTCCTTTGATGGTGTCAAGGATCGGTGCACAGATTTGACTAAACCTTCTAACAAACTTTCTATAGAATTGTGCTAATCCATGGAAACTCCTAACTTCAGTCCCTGTCTTGGGAGTAGGTCAACTGAGAATGGCTTCAACCTTGCTCTTGTCCATCTTCAAGTTCCCTTGAGATACTACAAATCCTAGGTAGACTAGCTCTTGCTTCATAAACTCACTCTTCTCAAGATTTATGGTGAGCTTCTCCTCTTGAAGTTTCTTCAACACAAGTTCTAGGTGCTTCATATGTTCTTTTATTTTGCTAAAGATGAGGATATAATCTAAGTAGACTACCATAAAGACTCCTATATAGTCCTTCAAAACCTCATTCATCACCCTCATAAAAGTGCTAGGTGCATTTGTAAGCCCAAATGGCATTACTGACCACTCATATAACCCCTCTGTAGTTTTAAAAGCTGATTTCCATTCATCTCCCTCTTTCATCCTAATCTGATAGTAGCCACTTTAAAAATCAATTTTGGAATAGTACTTAGCACCCCCTAAATAGTCCATTAAGTCTTCTATCCTAGAAATAGGAAACCTATATCTAATGGTTATCCTATTTATTGCCCTAGAATCGGTACACATTCTCCACTTATCTCCCTTCTTAGGTGCCAACACCACTAGAACATCACATGGGCTTATGCTTTTCCTGATCAACCTTGGTCCAAAAGTTCTTGAACTTGCCTTGCTATCTCCATGTTCTGCTCTGGTGTCATCTTCTATGTAGCCTTGTTAGGAAATGTTGCTCCTGGCACAAAGTCTATTTGATGACTGATTGCCCTCTTAGGTGGTAGTGTAGCTAGTGTGCCTTCACAAATGATATCCCTGAACTGATCCAACAGTTGCTTCACTTCTACTGTCATAGGTAGCCAACTAGGTGACTCCTCCTCCTTTAGTTTCAACATGATTGCATAGACAACTCCTTCTTCCTCCTTCACGTCCCTTAGGAATTCCTTTCCACTCATCAAAAGTACACTAGATTCTGCCTTCTCCACTGTGCCTTCTTCTAACAAAGACTGGATTTTGTAAGTCACTCCATCCTTCTTGAATGAGTACTTGTTCTCCTTGCCATGGTGTACTGCTTCCCTATCATATTGCTATGGTCTTCCAAGCAACAGATGGCAAGCATCCATTGGTAACACATCACATAGTATCCTATCTTGATACTTCCCTATAGCAAACTCAACCCATACTTGTTCATTGACCAATATATTCTGCCCCTTATTCAACCAAGTAACCTTGTAAGGACACACATGGGGTATCTTGATGAGGTTCAACTTCTGTACTGCCTCCTCTGATATGACATTATCAGTAGATCCTGAGTCGATGATGACCTTGCAGACCTTACCTAGTATCTTGCACTTGAATCTAAAAAGAGCTCTCCTCTGTTTGTGTTCATCCTTGATACGTGCTTTGATCAAGATCCTTCTCAACATGAGATTCTCTCCTTTCTCTAAATCTAAAATCACCTCTGAGTGCTTGGAACAGTCCTCTTCTTGGACATAAGTGATCTTCTTCTCACCTTGTGAAGATGCTAGCTTGTCAGGACACCTATAAGCCGGGTGACCCAACTATCCACAACTATAACACTTCATGGAAGCAAAATGAGAACTTCTCCCGAATCCTCCTGATCTGCCTCTTCCACCATTGTTAGAGCTTCTACCTCTGTATCCCCCTCTACTATTTGTCTCATGGGATTGTTCACCCATCTGAGAATCCCCTTGGCTTCAATTATCATTTCTCCTTCCACCAAAACCTCCTCTATGTCCACCTCTAGGGTCTCTTCCTCTTCCTTTACCCTTGGTATTAGAATCTTGATTCTTTTTCAATTTCTCTTCCACTTTAAGAGCCATCTGATAACAACTATGGAGGGTAGTGAGTGTAAAGAGACTCAAATCTTCTTGTATGTTCCATCTAAGGCTGTTTAGATACCTAGCAACCTTAATGCTTTCAAATTCTTGCACTCTAGACCTAAGGATTAGCTTTTGGAACTCTTTTGTGTAGGCAGCTACATCTAGTTCTCTTTGTTTGAGATTTTGCCTCTTCTTATGAAATTGGATGTCATAGTCCTCAGGTAGATAGTTTTATTTTACTTTAGCCACCATTGTTTTATAATTTCCTATTGGATTCTTGCCTTCCTTCCCTCTTTCTTCTTGCAAGAACTTCCACCAAGTTAATGCTTGTCCTCTTAACCTTGATTTGGCTATCTTCACCTTTTGTGCCTTTGTAATCCCATCACATTCAAAGTGGTTCTCCATTACCTCAATCCATTCTTCCTATGAAAATAGGGATGCCTTCGAGTGCCTTGCCACTTAATGCCTTTGGTGCTTTGAGGAAGGGCTCCTCTGCTAATGGAGGGTCAGGTTCTGGCTCTATGTCTTCCTCAACGTGGTCCTTACCCTTGTCTTTAACCCCTGCTAACTGCACTTCCATCTTGCCTGTAGTCTCTGCAACCTCTTCTAGTTTGTGCTTCATTTCTTCCATAGTTTCTTCAAGTCGTCTATTCTTTTCTTGTTGCTCTGTCAGATCTCTTGCCAATTTTGCATTGGTCACCATGGTGCTTTCCCCTATGGATTCACTTCCCTTTGACATTCACTTCTCAATTCCCAAGCCTTTTAATGGCTCTGATACCAATTTGGTGAGGAGTGCTATCTCTCAAGAGCACATTTTCTCTTTCTAAGACCTAGTCTTTGGCCTCCCTAGGGTATGATTCTCTACCCTACTCAGGGATCACTCCTAGGACCCCTATCTCCTTATAGAAATCTCCACCAATTTCAAATACTCCCCTTACTCAAAACCTTTGGCTCAATTTTTCCTCAACGTTCCCCAAGCCATTCTTGGGATTAGGAATGGTTCTTCCACCTATTCCTAGGGTGTTCTTACTCCACTATGATCCTTCTTGTAGGATTCTTTATGCATCTTCCTATCGGATTCTTTTAAACCTTGTTTTAGGCCTTGTAGCCTTTTTGGCCTATTAGGCCTCCTAAAACCAATATACTTGGAAAACCTCCAAACATTCCTTAACGAACCCCCAAACTCTCCATGGATTCTCACTATAGACCTCCTAGGCTTCAAGATTTACTAGGTTTCAGTCCTCCATGGTGTCCGTACATAGGACTTTCACCAAACCCCTATTTTCAAGGGTTTCTAGGGTATGTAACACAGTCCAGTTTCTTTTAACTCAATTGAGTTCTCTAATGGCCTCCTCTACTCTTCTCCTTGCACACACATATCCAAGAAAAACCTACACCCCTACACCATGAATTGGCACAAACCAATCCATTTGGCAAGTCTTCTTGCTGCTGTTCTGTCCTAGCAACTAGCTAGAATGCCCTTGCACTCGCCTAGAGCTTGATGGATCTACCAAATATCCTACAAACAAAGAATCCTAAAACCATATCTACACTATATACATATTTCCCTACTTTATTCCAAGTGGCCATGGAAGCTTTTCAACGGGAAGTCAAGTGGGGATCATTATTTATAAAACTGTCCCTGAACCGAGCAGTGAAACCAAGAACCCAAAATAAATTGCAAAACCTTAACCAATTGAACTAAATGACTAAACCAATTCTACACAAGGTAGGAACAGGTCACAAATGAAAGTCTCAAAGCATTATTTCAGTCCTTTATATCCATTAATATACTGGATAAAGGCTCTGTCATAGAAATCAAACAAATTTGCTCTTTTCCAAGTCACAATCTCTTGTTTCCAAAACTCAATCCGTACAATAGCTTTCCCACATGTCATATTAGGGTTTTTCTAACCTTATATACTTTATTCCCACATGTTAGGATCCTTAGTTCGGGCTTAGAACATCATTATTGCCATTTTCAAGATTTTAGGACAAATTTCCAAGACAACATTGTCAAGATTTGCCTAATCTCCTCTTTAAAGCTTTCCCAAACCTTATGGCTCTAAACTAACCTAACTTTTCCACCACACACACATCAATTCAACCTTGGGACTTTATAAATTAGTCCTTATTACCTTGGTGGTTGGCTAGAACCACCTACAAGCCAAACTTTGTAAAGATCTCTCCAAAAGACCTTAAGGTGCTCCTGCACCACATCCCCTAATCGATGATCTCTCTCCTAGTCCTCACAAATACCACCTCTCTGATGAGTACATATTATCTTTGGCCAAACAATAACTTGTGAATGTATCTCTCTATGATACAGATAGTCCTTCCAATGAAGTATCATGGCTATCTACAAATGGGAGCTACTTAATGTCCTCTCGTACCTTGCAATCCCTCCATAGTTTCCATATGAAGGTATCCAAGTCATCTATCTCTTGCCACTAATACCAAGACCCCACCAATAATCCTTACTATCACCAAGGGAATTACATAAAAGTGACCCATGGTCCATCATAATTCCATATCATTATCCTCAATTCCAAGGTCATCTATCAAAAACACATAGCTAGGTGCACTCTCACTATTAGATCACTCTCTCCCAAGATGGGAATCCAAAGGATCCTCCAAACATCCTCTAGAGTGATGAAAACCTCCTAATATGAAGCATAAATTTCCCATGGTCACTGTGCCATCTCTTGAACAATATTGTCATCATAGCTCAATGGGCTCAAATCTTTGGCATGTGAAAAATATGCCATAGGCCTATGTTTCCTAGAAATTCCTCATCCATCTCCATCAACTAAAGCACTAGCTGCTTGGTCATGAGATATCACTCCCAAGATTGAAGTCAGTCGCCTTCATCTTGCATCCTTTAGTCACACATCATTAGTTTGCATAAGAAAAATAAAAATAAAAAGATAGAAATTTGCATTCATTTTAGCTTCTTAATCTAACCTTAGCCAATTTCCCAATTTTGTTTCCAATTGTGCTATATTTTCATCTAGTTACATAATTTTTAATTACACCACATTTCTTGCCATTCACACTATATTTCTAGCCAATTGTGCAATTCTATTAATTACATATCTTTATGTCCTATTTGCACTAAAATGCTTTACATTTACTCAACTTTACTAGATGCACAACATTTCTTGACAAGTGCATCACATTTTTAGTCATTTTGCTTTGTTACTAGATGCACAACTTTATCATCCACTTGTGTTATGACTTTGACCATATGCGCTGCAAGCCAATAACACAACATTTCCTACCAATTGCATTGCATTGGGTGATTTGTACAATATTTCTAAAAAATTGCACCACATTTCCCCATATACGCAATGCTATCCCAAAAGGAAAATTTTAGTTTTTCCTACTTCTACCCCCATTAATGACCCTAAACCTACTTGATAGGTTCCCAAGGTTAGGTACTCACTGGCAGTCCTGTGCCGACTGGTCGTTTGAACAATCAAACTTGCTCTACTCTATGTGTCGCCCTAGGAACACCTGCCATATCACCTGCTACTTTGCTCTGGGCTGCTTTGGAGGCTCTTAATTTTGGAGATTGTGAGAGTGCAAATGACTTATTTTGGCCCTCCCAACCCTATATTTAGCCTTTCCAAACCTCACATTTTATCCTCAATCCTTTTTTGCTTTGTTTTTTCTAGTCTAGTGTCTTTTTCTAGTCTCGTGTTGAGTCTATTAGCCTAATCATTATTTTCATGAGCTCAACCAAAAAATAATTTTATTTGGTTGATATCTTGAGTGGACATCATATTCTCCATCCCTCGACACTAGGGCATATCATCAATCCTTTTTCTTTGAAATAACACTTTAAAACACATTGTCTCAAAGAAGAGAAAATATATAGAAACCTAAAAATGGCTAATGCATTTTCATCTAATCATTTCATAACTATCCTTATCATTTCTTCTATCTATATTTTATTTAATTAAGATAACATTTTCCTCTTTTCATCCATAATACTTTTATTATTATTTAATAATCTCAATCTTTTTATCATATCCATATTAATTAAATATATATTTTTAATTTTTTTAAGTAATCATCTATTATCATTTTCCCTCCATCATTAATTAAAATTAGATTCAATTTATCTTTGGTCCTCTATAGTTAAATATTTTTTCAAAAACTATTTAATTAGCTAACACTCCTCTTTTAAATAAATTCAAAATAATTTATTTAAATTACATATTTTATTCTTAAATAAATAATTAATATTTATTTATTTCTCCAACTATAATTTTGAATTAAGTAAATTTATTTATTTAATTCTAATTTTCCCTCCATCAAATTCAAAATTTGGGTCTTACCCTATCTTGAATTTTCCTACCCATTGATAGTACAAATCAATCTCCACCATTGATCAAATCCTAAGTGAAAGATATAAATAAGAAGCTTTCATTTCATTCTATTAGGATTAAGGTGTCTCAACCTTAAAGTCCTAATATTTATTAATTTAGTATTTATTTATATTATTTAATTGCATATGGTGTCATGTCAAAAATTGGGACCCACCGATTGGGTGGCATCCCCATTAGAAGTGACTAGATGAAACATCATCATCCCAAGTGGAAATAGGCATACCACTTTGGGATACTTGACTTATGATAGATTCTATGACACATCATAAGGCATCTTTATGCATGGAGAAAGTTGGCGACCAAGTTGGGTTATGACAGGTTGTAAGAGAATCAAATATTTTGGTTAGTTATGATGGATTATCTTACAGATTCTATGATAGATCTTGTGGTAGATTTTATGGAAGATTTATGACAGTTGTAAGGCATCTTTCAGTCTTTTATGAGAACATTTTGGGTTCCCAAGCTTGGAGAGAGAATATTGCATGTTATGATGGTTGTAAGGGGTGAGGGAATATCGTACATGTGTCCAAATGCATGTCTATGGCATGGGATATCATGACATGTGTATTTAGACACCAATCCTCTTTTAGATGCTTCTCTTGGCTTGTATTCTTTATACATTGTATGTCTTGCATTGTAGAATGCATAGTTTTTTTTGTAGGTGATGAAGTGCTAATGAATTCACTCCACAATAGGTGTTTGTTTCAAAGCACTTGTTGAAAAAGCTTTGTACTTGGAGCTACATTGTAAGCTCTATTTAATTTAATACAATAGTATTATTATTTAGGAGGGTGGGGTATTTAATCGAAAGGGTTTTCCCCACATATATTTGGTGTTTGTTGTTTATGTGTTCTTTCTATTCTATCTCATTCTATCTATGTGTTTCTCCTCATTGTAATTGTATAAGGTGTTAAAAAGAATTCTTTTTGTAACTCCTCCCTAATTAGATTAGTGTAGGAATATCTTTCTGCTCACCTAGATTCCTTTTAGTTGGTATTAGCTCCTAGCCAACCTTGATTCCTTTGTTGGGTTAGAAGGCTTTTTTGAGCCGATCTTTGTTTCAATGGGTTTTGCAGAAGTGTATATCATGACCTTGTTGCAAGAAAGAGATGGTAACCACATCTAGGAGGATTGAGATGGAGAAGTTTAATAGTGGTAGCTTTGAGCTTTGGAAGCTCAAGATGGAAGATATGCTTGTAGATCATGATCTATGGGTTGCAATTTATGGAGCCAAACCATCAAGCATGAAACAAGAAGACTAGGAGCTCATGGATCGAAAATACAAGGGTATCATTAGACTTTATTTGGATGATTTCATTCTCTTGAATGTTCATGAAGAGAAGACTACTGCTTCTTTGTGGAAGAAACTTGGAGATGTTTATCACACTAAATCCCTTGTAAACAAACTATTCCCAAGGAAGATGATGTATTCTTTGAAGATGGAAGATGGAGGATCCATGGCAGACCACCTAAATTCCTTTAACATGTTGATTGCTCAACTGGGTTCCCTTGGAGACAAGATTGACAAACAAGACTATTGCATGCTCTTATTGTGTTCATTGCTAGACTCATGGGATCACTTGGTGATTGCTATTGGAAGCAAAACAACCACTTTCAAGATGGATGAGGTGGTTGCTTTGTTGTTATTTGAGGAGATACAAAGAAATTATTTCGAGATGGCCAAGGAGGCCCTTGTTTTTCATGGTAGATCGAAGGAGAAATGCAAAAAGAAGAAAAATAAATCTAAGTCAAAGTCTCTAGGGAGATATAAGTCTCTTGGTAAGAAGTCCAAGGAAAAATGTTGGAACTATGGTGAAAGAAGTCACTTTCAAAAATATTGCAAGAAGGAGAAGAAGATGAAAAAAAAGTCTTTCTCCAATTTTCAATCCAACAAATCATCCCAAGATGAAGCAGGAGCATTTGTTGCAGCCTTAGAAACCCATGCATTGAAAGATGTGTGGTTGATATATTTGGGTGCATCCTTTCACATGAACTCTCATAGAGGTTTGTTTTTAAAGCATGAAGAGTATGATGATAGGAAGGTGTACCTGGGTGATGAATCTCACCTAGAGATTGTTGGATGTGGAAGAGTCAAAATCAGATTTCCCGATGGAAGTGTGAAGGGGATTGATGGTGTCTTGCATATCCCGGGTTTGGAACGAAACCTACTTTCTATAAATAAATTTAATGATTCGAGAGTGCAAGTTGTTTTCTCTAGGGGAGGATGCAAGATGAAAAGAGGAGATATGGTGTTGGCTAAGGGTGTTTGATTTGGAACTCTATACAAGCTAGATGCATGCACAGTATAGTGCAATATTTCTTTTGATGTACCAAAGAAGAGACCTTTGGATTCTTCATCCTCACCATCAGATCATGCAATGAAGAAGTGTGTTTCAGCTACATCTTATGGTCATGCATTTTGGATACCTAAGGGTGCTCATTCCATCGAAACAAAGCTTCTTGCAGAGAATACAATTTTATGGCACCAACAACTTGGTCACACTAGTGAGAAGGGTCTTAGAACCTTGAAAAATAAGAGCCTTGTTGAAGGCCATGATGATTACAATCTTGAGTTTGAATTCTGTGAACATTATGCTTATGGAAAACAACATCATGTTTCTTTTTACTCTAGTTCTCACAAGTCTTTTGGGGTTTTGGACTATGTTCATTCAAATGTGATTGGTCTTGTCAATGTTCCTTCATTATCAAAATCTATATATTTTGTTTATTTCATAGATGATCATAGTAGGACATTCATTTATTTTCTCAGAAGTAAAGCTACAACCTTTAGTTGGTTTAAGGAGTTTAAGGCCTTGGTAGAAAATGAGACTAGCAGAAAAATTAATTGTTTGAGGACTGAAAATGGTGGTGAGTTTTGTTTAGCAGAGTTTGAAAATTTTTGTAAAGAGCATGTTATTGAATGACATAAGACTACTCCCTACACTCCACAACAAAATGGGGTTGCAGAGAGGATGAACAAAACATTGATGGAGAGGGCTAGGAGTATGTTGTGTGGTGCTAGACTTGAGAAGAAGTTCTAGGATGGAGTGATGGCCACTACATTTTGTTTGATCAATAGATATTCTACATCAGTGCTCGTGGAAAGACACACATGGAGGTGTGGTATGGTAGAAATCCTTCAATGGGACATCTCAGAGTATTGGGTAGTGAAGCTTATACTCATGTTCCGATTGAGAAGACGTCAAAGTTGGAGAACAAGGTAGTTAAGTGTATCTTTATCAACTATGGTGTTAGTGTGAAAGGATACAAGCTTTGGGATCCAACAGCTTAGAAGGTTATTTATAGCAAAAGTGTGATTTTTTAGAGAGACAAAACCTTCCATTGTTGAGATGCAGCTAGAGAAAGAGGAGAAACAAAATAAGGAGATAGTTTAGATTCCACCTACTCCAAAGAAAGATGAACTACACACTCTTGTTGGACCTGATGATGAGGAGAGCTCAAGCAACTCAAAAATTTATAAAGGAGAAGAAGAACCTTAACCTCAACCATTGAGGAGGTCTACATGAGCTAGGTGACAACCAAAAAGGTTTGGTTATTCATTATTGGATTCTAGTTGAATTTTTTATTTTGATAGCTAACACTGACGAGCCTAGGACTGTTAGAGAGGCTATGGGTATGAGTGATTCAAATTATTTGATGAAAGCCATGGATGAGGAGATGATTACATTAAAGAAAAACAAGACTTGGGATCTGGTACCTTTTTTTGTTGGACGTGACGTAAAATTATTGGTTGTAAATGGGTTTTCAAGAAAAAGTGTGGTCCTAATGGTAGAGTTTAGAAGCATAAGGCATGGCTGGTCAGTAACGGGTTTTCATAGGTGGAGGAAATTGATTATGGGGAGATATTCTCTCCTATTGCAAATCTGACATCTATCTGGTTCTTTTTATCACTTGCAGTAGTGTATGATTTAGAAGTGGAATAGATGGATGTGAAGACAACATTCCTTCATGGTGACTTAGAGGAAGAGATTTTACATGTCACAACCAAACAATTTCATTTAAAAAGGTAAAAAAAAAATGGTTTTCAAACTAAAGAAGTCTCTTTATGGTTTGAAACAGTCACTTAGAATGTGGTACCATAAGTTTGATACCTATGTGTTGTCATTAGAATTTAAGAGATCTAAATCTAACCATTGTGTGTATTATAAATCTAATAGTGGTCACATTCTCATTATTATTTTATACATAAATGATATGTTGTTTATTGGGAATGGTAAAAGTATGATTTCAAATTTGAAGTTTCAGTTGTCAAAACAGTTTGAGATGAAAGACCTAGGTGTAGCTAGGTACATTATAGGAAATATCACGAGAGACAAAGTGAACATAAAACTATGGTTAAGCCAAAGAAAGTATGTGAACTCTATGTTGGAGATATTCAACATGGAAGATTATAGACAATTAGTTGTTCCTGTGATGCAGGGGATGAAGATTTCTATGAATTATTGTCCAAAATATCCTACTAAGTAGTGGACATAACTAGAGTACCATATGCAAGTGCAGTTGGTAGTCTGATGTATGCAATGGTGTGTACAAGACCAAATATTTCCCAAGCAGTGGGAGTCAACCATTTTATGGCTAATTATGGACAGGTGCATTTGGATGAAGTTAAGAGAGTGTTCAGATATTTATAGGGTACATTTGAGTATGCCTTGTGTTTTCATGGTTATCCTACTATACCTCAACATGTTGTGAGTATTCATGAATATGTGGATTTAGTTTGGGCAGGAGACATTGACAATAGAAGATCCAACAATGATTATGTGTTTATGATGTTTGGTGGTGCTATCAATTGGATGAGTAAGTGATAGGCTATAGTCCTATTGTCCACACAAAAAGTAGAGTACATGGAAACCACTCATGCTTGTAAGGAATCCATTTTTCTTATGAGTTTGAGTTCTAATAATGGTTTAGATGCAAGAAAAATTACTATTTGTTACGATAGTTAGAGTGTGATTTACCTAGCAAAGAATCCTACCTTCCATGCCAGAACAAAGAAAATCGATGTTCAATACCATTTTCTTCATGATATAGTAGAATATGGAAAGATGAACTTAGAAAACATTGACACTTTGGTGAATGTTGCACATGCATTGATGAAACCAATGAGCATAAAGAAGTTTAGATGGTGTTTTGATTCCATGGGCCTTGGAGCCCTAAGTAAATGATTCTGTATGACTCTCGATAGGTCTTTGAAAAGTGGGAGAATGCTGGGATTAAGGTTTCTCAACCTTAGAGTCCTAATATTGATTGATTTAATGTATTATTCTATTTATTTGTATTATTTAATTTCTAATGGTGTCATGTCATAAATTGGGACCCACTGACTGGGTGGCATTCCTGTTGGAAGTGACTAGATGAAACATCATCATCCCAAGTGGATATAGGAATCCCACTTTGGAATATTTGACTTATGAAAGATTCTATTGAACGTCATAAGGAATCTTTATGCATGGAGAAAGTTGGTGCCCAAGTTGGGTTATGATAGGTTGTAAGAGAATAAGATATTTTGGTTAGTTATGACAAATTCTCTTATGGATTTTATGACAGATCTTCTGGCAGATTTAGGGCAGATTAATAACATATTTTATGACAGTTTTAAGGCATCTATCATAGGCTATTATGAGCACATTTTGGGTGCCCAAGCTTGGAGAGAGAATATTTCATGTTATGACGGTTGTAAGGGGTGTAAGGGAATATTGTACATGTATCCAAATGCATGTCTATGGCATGGGATATTGTGCAATGTGTATTTGGACACCCATCATCTTCTAGATGCTTCTCTTCGCTTGTATTCTCTATATATTGTATTCCTTGCATTGTAGAATGCATAGTTTGTTTTGTAGGTAATGAAGTACTGCCGGATTCACTCTAGAAAAGGTGTTTGTTTTGAATAACTTGTTGAAGAAGATTGTACTTGGAGCTGCATTGTAACCTCTATTTCATTTAATACAGTAGTACTATGCTTTTGGGGGGTGGGCCTTTTTACCCAAAAGGGTTTCCCCCATGTATATCTGGTGTTTTTTGTTTATGTGTTCTTGCTATTCTATCTCATTATTTATACATGTTTCTCTTTACTATAATTGTATAAGGTGTTAAAAGGATTTTTTTTTGTAACTCTCCCCTACTTAGATTAGCGTAGGAAGTTGTTTCCACTCACCTAACTTCCTTTCACATTCTATCTCTCATGTTATTAAAATCACTATAACATTTTTATCATTTAAGAATTTAAGCATTATCAAGAATTATCATTATATTTGAGTATTTATATTTATCATTGCATCATATCATTATCATTGTTTCATAGTTTGTTACTTTGAGGAACACACAACAATGGAGAAAATCAAGATCTTACCTATGATAACTTTGATTGTTATCTAAATTCTATTCTCTAAGCCAAGATATTGAACTTCATTGCATGATTATGAAGGTGTGAGTTTTGCACTATTATTATTTGTGATTGGAATTTTTATTATCCATAGTGAAAAGCCAAAGATGAAAAATCTTATCACTACTCTCCTATAAGAGGAAACGAGAAGAAAATCCATGCATGTTGGATCCTAAGATGCTTTACATGTATGAGGAAGGTTCAAAGAAAAATGAGGGCCTAAAGGGGACAAGAAGAAGGATAGATCTAAGTCTAAATAATGTTATAAAACCATAGGGAAGAGAAGAGTAACTTGTGTTGAAACTATGGTAAAAGGGGACATGTGAAGAAGGAATGTAAGACCAAGAACAAGAGTATAGATTTACCTAAATAAAATTCCTCTTATGACAGTGATAATGGTGCTTTATTTATTTATTCTAGCACTATTAGCAATGATTTTTGGCTTATTGACTTAGCTTGCTCCTGTTGGACTCAAGGGAACACTGAGAGGGGTGAATCAGTGTTTAGAAAATATCAACTGTCATTAATCTTAAGCTTAAACCATTCAGACATTACATTAAAGAAAAATTCAAGAATTCAAAGGAAACATTCATAACACCATAACACATAGATTTTTGCATGGAAACCCTGTTAGGGGAAAAACCATGGTGGAGGTTAATCCACAATTTGAGTACTCAAAATATAATTGTTTACAAAGGGAATGCACTTGCATTCAGGCACACTGCCTAGAGCTCACTGCTCAAGAGAAAGGCTCACTGCCTTACAAATTTTAGATTAAGACCATATAAAGGGTGAAATGAGATAGTAGCATCTATTTATGCAAAGTTATAGTTCTGTTGAAGCTCATAGATCCAGTTCTGGATTTTCTTTCTGATTCTGCACTTCGCTCTACTTTGTTATGCTCTTTTCTGCTCTTCACATCACTTAGAGACAAATTCACACTACCACTCTGCTGAATTTCACACTATATTCATGCTTCATATATTTGCTACCTTTACATACTTATCCACATGGCATACACACCAAAATGATAGAATCGATCTCATATATATATCCACAATCAAGGATTTATTCATCCATCAGTCGGCTTCATAAAGTATTAAGCTACTTTTGTCTTGTCGGCCATATCCATGACTAAATATTTATGTGCATCCTCCAAATTCAGTTAAGACAAGGAGAGGAACCAAATAACACTTAATTAGGAATGAAGACTTTTAATTAATTACATCTTATACATCTGCAATTACTATCCTTGTCGGGTTGGCCTTTTAGCACAAATAATCAATAAATTAGTGCATCAGATCTTCTAGATCAGAAAGGTATTACAAACATCAACAAACCTTCCTCAGATATCCTCAACTCAAAATATCTATCCAGTAAGGTGTTTAGATCAACTTTTATGCTTGCAACCGGATGCCCTGTTCTTTACTCTATTCTGCCAGAACTATACTGTACATTTAGATGCAAAAATTAAGTTGCATGACTTGGGTTGCCATCAATGACAACACTTAAAAAGCCATATGCCAAAAATCTCCCCAGCCATATGCCAACAATCTCCCCCTTTGGCATTGTTGGAAACACTTAGTGAAAAATGACTAAGTGTCAGAATCATTATAGGTACACTGCCAAAATTTTTACTACACTTTCTCCCCCTAAGATTTATAAGGCGTTCTCTCCTCCTATACTGCTTTGCTTTCTCCCTCTATGGGACATTTTTCACTGCATTCTCTCACCCTTTGACATCAATGATAAAGCATGGATGCCATATTCCAAAAAGATAAAAAGTGATATTTGAAAATATGGAGACAAAACATATGTTCAAAATCCTCAAGGATTCAAAAATTTAACACATATATGCCTATAGTTCTCCTCTTTTGATCAAAATTTCAAAAACTTGAAAACAATTAACTGCTATCTTTAGAAGATTATCTTATGGTTTTTCTTCACTTCCAGAAGGAACTTCTTCCAACCATCTATTGTAATTCCAATGATAATGATCAAGCTATTGTTCTTGGAAGTCTTGTTAATAATATCAATGAGAGATTCATGAATTGTAATTGATTCTTCCAGTTTCTCACCATTTTTCAATATTTCCACCATCTACTCTAGCCTACATTCAATTAAATCCTTTACCTTATAAAAAGTATCCACAAGAACATTATTAGAGAGTTGAATTTTTGTGTATTTTAACTGTAGCTCCCAGATTATTTTCTTGATGATGCCATCTGAATCCTGAGATATGTCAAAGCTTTTGCCAATGTCATTCAATTCTGTTTCAATCTGATCCAACTTCTCTTTGTAATTGTTGACTGCATGGGGCCAATAGATGCAATAGTTGTAGATGCCTGTGGCTGAGTTTATGCAATGTCTCAACTCATTCATTTTTTTCTTCAACTTGGAAAGGGACAGTCTGAATTGTTCCTTCAAGTGAGAGACAAATTCACCTTCTTCTTTGCCTTTGTCCTCAGAGCCCATTGATTCTTTGCTACACTCAATCATCTCTTCAGGTAGAATGTCCTTCAGAATTTCCAATCTTATCTTACAGTGCTCAATATGAGCATTTAGAACTTCCAGAATCAAGTCCCGATCGTATGATGGTATGGCTGACCATAACTTCACAATTTTTTGCATGCCACCTACACCTTGAATAAGCTGATGTAGCTTTTCTTTTGTCAAATCTTCTTCTTCCTTACTACCTTTTTCTAGTTTAGATTCATTTTCTAGTGGATTCTCAACTTCTTCATCCAGAATGTCCACAATTTATTTTTCTTTTCCTTTTCCCTTAATCCTGGGAACTTTGCTTCCCAGAGGGCTATATTCAATAATTTCCTTTTCTCTTTTCTGTCCTTTATCAGTGCTACCAGAAGAGGGACCAACTTCCATTGTTCTTACTAGAGGGGAAATATTGACTGATCCAAAATTTTCAAGCACATTGTTAAAGAAATTTTTGAATTCTAAATCCTAGTTAGCCAAGCTCTTAGAATAAGAGTATATCTGATTGCATACCAGTTTGTTTGATTTCCATATTACATTATCAATTTTCAGCAAGCAATTCGAGAAATACATTACTAGACATATAATTAAAGTTCCAAACCTGAATGAATAACCTGATTCCTTTGTCAGTTGAACATTCTCCAAAAGCTGATCCTTTAACAACCCACATAGGTTAAAGTCCCGACCTTCAATTATCATTTTGTGAGCAATGTACACTGCGCCATCTGATGTAGCTCCTTCACAATTTCATTAGAAGATTTTATATGTTATTCCATGTGCAATGTACTTCATAACAAGATTCTTGATTGTTGCAATCATCAAAGCTCTATGATCTCCAATTATTCTAGTTAGGGTTTCAACCTCTTTGTTCCAAATAGATTTCTTCCTGGGAACATCTTTGACTTTGCAAAATCCAATTAAGTTCTCAATTGCCTCTTTTGAAATGATGTAAGGTTTGTCCAAAATTAAAACATCATTATGTAATCTACTCAATATGAATTTCATGAATTTTGCATTCTCAAAGTACGAAAACTCACTCCACATATCCAAATTTCCATGCTTAGCTTCGCTCAATTGCTTTAGTTCATCAGGCAGTAAAAAATTCCCCATAGATCTAATCTTTGCACTACTATATTAATCTAGAGTGATTGAGCCTTTTATTTGTTCCATTTCTTTCCGTAGCTAGGGTTTGCAACCGAGCACCAAGTTGTATGAAAATTTTGAGAATAATTTGAAATGCCTGATATATTTTGAGATTTTCTGATGAATCAATTTTATTGCTTCGTAATCTGCCTATCAAGTGCTCTCCTTCTCTTCTTTGATGCAAAGTGACAAATGATGGTTCCGAATTGACTTTTATGGCTTCCACATGTGCAATAAATGTATTTGCCCTAAGTTTTCAGAGACTCTATTTTCCAAACAGCGATAGAAAAATCTTCTGTGGACCTATGAATTGTCTGAGTTCTCTTTGCTAAAGTTATCCAAAACTTCTGTACACCATAAGTACAACTTCTTGACTATTCTCTATGTTTTGGTACCATCCAAGACAAAGGAGGAAGGGTTTTCTTGAAGAACTCCCCCTAGGCCAGTGGCCTGAGATCAATTACTAGAAGAGTTACCAGAGGCAGGTTATGATATGGAACCATTTCCAGTATCAAAATCATTTTTCCTTACCCATGTCTTCTTCATCCGATCTCTGATTTCACCCATAGTTACCTTTTCTTTCCCTTTATCATTTTTCTCTATATTTCTACCTCTATTTACCGAGCCTATTCTCTCTACATTTTTGTTTTTGCAGAATCTTGGAATATGACCATACTTATTGCAGTTGTAACACACAATGATTTCTTGTCCTGACTGATCATTCCAATGACTTCTTCTAGATTTGCATTGATTAGCAATATTCCCAAGTTTTCCACATGTTTATCATTCAACATTTCTTCTATCAATAGAGTAACTTGACACATTTCTGCACTCAATTGATTTATGACCAAACTTTTTGCAATTGAAACACTGACCAAAAAATGATGAGACTCTTGAATTCATATTACTTCTACAGTGAGCAATCATATGACTGAACTTATTACATGAAAAAAAATATCCATTAAACTTTTGTGCATTAGGTTGTCTTACCAGATATCTTCTATTTTTGTTATGTCTGAAATTCTTTTGTCCTGATATGGAACTTTCTCCTTTTTCATATCCAAGTCCTCTCTTATCATTTCCACTCTTCTGTCCTTGAGTCAACTTATCAAGTTTTACTGAATTGATCTTAAAATTTTCTCTATATTCATTTGCAATGACAAGATCATTTCTAAGAGTAACAATCTACTTACCAAGTTCTTCATTGTTTCTGGTTCTTTGAAGTTCACTTTCCAACTGAGTGAGTTAAATTTTCATTCTGTTGCATTCATCAGATTTCTCTTTCAAGGTTTGAGCAATATTTTCCTCATTTCTCTTCCTTTATTCAATTTCTTTAGTCATCTTCATCATCATAGATTTCATCTCATGTTTTAGGTTTGTATTGTCTCTAGCAAGCTTTTCACATTCTTTAGTTATCTCCTTCAAGGTTTGATTTAAGTGAGCATCATCCATGTTTTCACTTTCTTTTTGTTTAATCTAATCACAAAGATCTTTCCTCTTCACCCTGGATTTAACTATCTGATCTTTCAATGACTGGATGAATTTCTCAACATCTCTAAGATTTTCTTTCAATTCGTGAACTTCTGCTTTAGAATGATCAAGGTCATCAAGTTTCACTAGAAGCTACTATTGAATACTACTAGAGTCCATCACATTCCAAGATCCACCTCAAGCTGCAAAACTTCTTCAGAGGAACTAGCTCTAATACCAATTGTTGGACTCATGGGAACACTGAGAGGGGGGATGAATCAGTGTTCAACAAATCTTAACTTTCATTAATCTAAAGCTTAAACCATTCAAACATTACATTAAATAAAAATGAAATCATTCAAAGGAAACATTCATAACACCATAACACACATATTTTTGCATGGAAACCCTGTTAGGGGAAAAACCACGGTGGAGGTTAATCCACAATTCGAGTACTCAAAATATAATTGTTTTCAAAGGGAATGCACTTGCATTCAGGCACACTGCCTAGAACTCATTGCTCAAGAGAAAGGATCAATGCCTTACAAAATTCAGATTAAGACCATTTGAAGGGTAAACTGTGTAATGCCTGACCACGAAACCCTAGAGGAAGTTGCATTACAATGCGGAAGCATACAATTTTTTTTTCTTAAAAAGTGCATTAATAACAAGGAAGATGCACATCACTACTGCAACAACCTCTAAGGTACACGAGAAAGATTACTTCTAATAACGATAACACATACATTACTCTTATAAAGCTTCTATTTAAATTATAAATCATACATTTAAATGCACATACAAACAAATCATTAAATATACCAACACATAGAATATGATATAAGAAATTCCAAATTACAATACTTATTCCCGGAATGAGGTAGTTCATACCTAACTATTACAAGTTACAAGATTCCTCCTCGATTACAACTGAGGAGTGAATTAAATACATATAACAACTAAAATAAAATACATCAAGATACTGGAATGAAACCACTGGCATCCACGAGCTCTCCAACTTTTAGAGCTCACCATCACGAACTGAAGATCAAGGGGGACCCAACGGTGTAGGGCACACGTTTCTTCCAACGAAGTGGTACCCAAAGGCCCACCCCCCATGCTAGGAGATAGTAACAATCACTACAACCTCTAGACTCAAGCCGACTCATACTGACTCGACCAAACATATGATTATACAAATAAAAGGTCACACTGCTTCTAGTCAACACAATCCATAACTTAACAAAACCCACATATAATTGACCTGGGAGAAGTGTCACACAAGGTACTTGAGTTACCCGTAAGATCTTTCCAGATCTCGGCCCCCATCAAGCTTCACCCTCCTACTGTCCACCCTTGGAACAAGACCACTCCAACAATGGAGAAAACCAATAACCAAACTACTCCACCCAAAGGAGGAACAAAACATCCCCGTTCATGGAAATTGGGTAACATACTGCAACCATAAACACATTGCCCAAAGGAACTAAAACAACTAACTTCACAACACGAAAACCCCCATCCAACTAAGAACCTCAGGAAGACTTAAATATTAAAGACACAATCAACCCATTATTTCCCCAAAACGTAACCAAAAGAAACACAAAGGCAATCAACACGATAAATAAATCTAAAATTTGGATTTACTAAATCCATTCACATTGAGTGATAAAAAGGAATACTAAAAGAAGTTACTCAATCTTCTCTAATTAAATAAGAAACCCTTATAAAGACGAAGGAGAAAATACAACTGTCTAAACTTCATTTCCATGATTATTTTATAAAATAATACTTTTCCCCTATTAACCAAAAATACCCATTTCTCTAATAAAATAAGCCATGCATATAGATAATTCATTTTTAAATCTCCAATATACAAATTGCATGCAACTATATATATAAAATAAAACATTAAATATACATTTAAATGTATATATGCAAAACATATTCATACACAACTATATCTATATACTTAATTGTATATATAAACTAATATACACATTAAATATTTATAATATATTTTACAAAATAATTAAATTATTCTAATCAAAATTTAACATATTAAAATAATATTTAATATCTAAATACCACATATATATATATATATCAAATATATAATATATACACATTATATATATTCACTTATATATTTCAAAACCTTATTAAACAAAAAAATAAAAAATAAAAATAAAAATAAAAATAAAATAAATAAATAAATAAATATATATATATAAACCATATAAAATATTATCAATCTCCAAAAAGTCGAAATCCATTTATGTAAAAAAAAAGCGGACAAAATTATTACATGGTCGCAGCCTTACTAAAAATGCAAACCCCATTGAATATGGGGAGGTTCGGCTAGGGATTCCCCAGCCGAACCTCCCCATATTCAATGGGGCTACGACTGGTAAAGGAAGGGAGGGGAGGAGACTGCGAAGGCCTCCCTCCATAGCCATCCCCTTATGGGGGCAATAGTGGAGGCAGTGCCTTCCAAGCCCCCCCCAAATATACATAATACACAAAATTTTAGCCATTAATGAATGCACCTAGCAGTATAAGATCCGTCCGCAACATTCAAAACGGGTTCGCCATACGACGATATTTAATATTAAAATAAAAAATAAAATCAAAATATTTATATATATCTAATATATAAATATATGCATTTATATATACTTATAAATATATGTATATATGTATATATTATATATATATGTATATTATATATATATGTATATATTATATATATATATATATATATATATATATATATATAAGTTTAAATCTATATAAATAAATTGGGAATAAATTTTTGAAAAACCATCTACAATTAAAATAGAGCAAATTTTCGTGAAAATTCAATTTTCACAAAAGATTTCCAAAAACTCAAATTTCACATAAGATTTCTAATATCTCTCTTATTTCCTCTGGAATTTTCTATTGTTTAAATACAATTTCTTTAGAGAATTTTTCTACAATTTTCATTAGAGGCTTAAAAATAAAATTTCCTAATTCACATATTGTTTTCCTCTAGGTTTTTCCATGACAAATCTACAAATATAGAAGAACAACTAAAAGCTTCTACTAAAAATACAAAATCTTCTTACACACGCAATCTTTCAATTTCTTTTTAATCAATTTATACAAAGCTTCAAGACAAACTTTCTAAATCAACTAAATAAATTAAACAATAAAAGAACCCGTTTTCTTGAAGCTTGAAGAAATGAAGGGTTTTCTAAATCAACTAAATAAATTAAATAATAAAAGAACCTATTTTCTTGAAGCTTGAAGAAATGAAGGTTGAAGCAGAGCCTCCCCTTCAGAGTTCAATTTTCAAAGCTTTTCCCAAAATCACCACTTCCAGAAAGATGTAAATATACAGAAGCCACCAAAATTCTCGAGAACCTCTTTTTTTAATTTTCAACCAAACAACCTCTGAAAAATATCCCTCTTTTCATTCCCGTGAAGTAACTTCTTACCTCACTCAATTATGACAAATATTCTCTCTGAGAATAATTTCTCAACAAGAGTGATAAATAAATTCTTCTCACACACATGTCTAATTCAAAATATCTTCTCAACAACTCACATATACTTCCTCCAAATAATTTTTGCATTTTAATAATTTCAAACCACAATTTAATTTTTAATTAAATTTAAATCAATTAATTCATTTGCTTAATAAATAATTTGATCAGTTAATTTATTTACTTAATAAAATAAATTTAATCTGAAGGATTAAATTAATTTACTAAATAAATTAAATAAAATAAAAGATTCCAAAAATATTATTTAAATTTAGTTAAATAAATACTAAAATCATTTAAAGCATTAATTTAACATTAATTTCCATAAAATAAACCTTGCATAAATAAATAACAATAAACAAGGCAAATGAAGACACAACGAAGATGGACTGACGACACACTGTGGCTACGGTGTAGACCTGACACAGGTAACCTAGCTACTATCTCCCAATAAACATACCGTTGGGTCAACACGCTCAAACCTATGAAGCTAGGTGGATTCGATTTCATGTACCTACAAACCTGTATCCAAGGCATCAATAACACATGTATATAAAATCATCATAAAACACACCGCGAAGAGGAAATCGCAGAATCATAGGGTGCTCACAAGCGAGTGATGCAATCCCATCCCTTCACCAATACAACATCACCAAACTGACACTTCCATCATTAATAAAACTCATGAGCAATAATCATGTTATAATAAACAAACATTATTCTTAATCAAATCATGTCATGTATAACATCAAGGAAAGTACATCTCATCACACACATAGTCCATGTGGCTCTATAAGAAATGATAAAACAATAAAGTATCATAATCTAACATAAGAGAAAAATAGAGGGGTGTTACAAATTGAGATAGTAGCATCTATTTATGCCAAGTTATAGTTCCAGTGAAGCTCATAGATTCGATTCTAGATTTGCTTTCTGATTCTACACTTTGCTTTGCTTTGTTTTGCTCTTTTATGCTCTTCGCATCACTTAGATACAAATTCACACTACCGCTCTGCTGAATTTTGCACTATATTCACGCTTCATATATTCGCTACCTTTACATACTTCTCCACATGGCATACACACCAAAATAATAGAATCAATCTCATATATATATCCACAATCAAGGATTTATTCATTCATCAGTCGACTTTGTTGGATGTTGTGGTTGTGTTGCTGATATGTGTTTGTCATTGATATCGACACTATTAGCATTGGTGATTCTGAAGGTTGTATATGTCAAGGATATTGAGAAAATTGTAATAAATATATTATAGGCAGCCAGTAAAGTTGAGAAGGTTAGAGTGGTGGAAAGTGTTGTAAGTTTATCAGGTGGTGTGCATTAAAGGGTTTGTTGCTGAGTCTATTTGGTGTGTTGTTTAAAAGTTTTAGTGATATGCATCAAGATTTGAGAAAGTTATGAAGTTCTATGTTCCTACAATCATTTTTTTACTGTAGCAGGTGTTCTTGGAAGAAGAGGATGAAAGTCTAGCAATTTTAGTTGTTGCGCATGTCCTTGTGACATTCATTGATGAGTCTAGATCGTGCTTTATCAGTTCTATATGTATGCATTTATCAGAGTGTTCGTGATCAGATATTTTTTTGATGTGTGCTCAAGTTTTCATGTTCTTAGCTGACATGATGGTGGTAGCATGTTGCAGATCCATGAGGATTAATATTTTATTGTTTGGCATGTTCAAAGGTGTTTATTTGAGTCCTCACTATGTTGTGATTGACTTGTGTTGGTGTGAATTAAGATTTATTTATGTTTTGAAGCCGACACTTGTAATTTATTCTTTATTTGTGGCTGACAAAGTAGTTGATCTAAATCCATGTAGTGGATATATAAGAGTGGTTGTTTTCCTCATTTTAAGGTATGCTCGGTGTGTGTGTATGAAATACATGTGCGAATAAAGGTCAAATAATTCAGGAGTAGAGCATAGTGTGAAAGAGATTGAGTAGAGTGTGAAGAAGGTTGAGAGAAGTGTATTTGTGCCTAATCGAAATTGTAATCAGGCTTGTGAAGAAGCTAATTTCTCAGTTCATGTTCATCAGATGGATTTAATCTGATTATTGTATGTAAGGTAGTGAGCCTTCCTCTGAGCAGTGTGCTCTAGGTAGTGTTTCTGAATGCAAGTGCATTCCTTATTTATTCTTCATTATACTTCTAACAGGGTATAATCTTATGGACTAACATCCACCATGGTTTTTCTCCTAACAAGGTTTCCACGTGTAAAATCTTGGTGTTCATGTGTCTCTAGTGTGTTATTGATTTATGCTTGCACTGTTAATTATCAAATATGTGATTAAAGGTTGATTAATGTTGAATACGTCTGATTTTGGTAACAATTGATTCACCCCCCCTCACTTGTCTATCCTTGTTTTTCCAACATGCTTCATAAAGTATTAAGTTACTTTTGTCTTGTCGGCTAGATCCACCACTAAATATTTATGCGCATCCTACAAAGCTGGTTAAGACAAGGAGATGACCCAAATAACACTTAATCAGGCATGGAGAATTTTAATTAATTACATCTTATAAATCCACAATTACTATCCTTGCCAATTCAACCTTTTAGCATAGATAATCAATAAATTAGTGCACTGGATCTTCTATCACGTACTAGTAAGTGCGCATCAAAAAAATACTTCACCAAGGTATTACAAACATCAACAAACCTTCCTCAGAGATCCTCAACTCAAAATATTTGTTTGATAAGGTGTTTAGATAAAATTTTATGCCTGTAACCAGATGCCCTGTTCTTTACTCTATTTTGTCGAAACTATATTGTACATTCGGATGCAAGAATTAAGTTGCATGAATTGGGTTGCCATCAATGACAACACTTACAAGCCATAATCCAACAATCTCCCAAGCCATATGCAAAAAACTCCTACTATATAAATCATCACAAGTAGTGGTTTTCTACATATTCAACTTATTATGGAGGAGAAGTTTTCCTTGGTGACAACAATACTAGGCAGATTGTTGGTAAGGAAAAGGTAAAGTTGCGTTTCTGTTAAGAAAATGTTAAAACTCTTGATAATATTTTGAGTATTCTAGCACTCACAAGAAACATACTTTATGCATCCAAGTTAAATTATTATGGAGTACATGTGATATTTGGAAAGTCTGGTTGTAGGTTGGTAAGAGGGAATTTTGTGATTTCTAAAGGATCTTGGATTGAGACTTTGTTTAGGCTTAATTCCGCCACTTTTTGTAATTCTACCAATATAAATGGTACAAAAAATACATGTATGATTGAAATAAAAATGAGGAAGGTCCAAAGAAAAATAAGGGCCTAAAGGGGAAAAGATGAAGGAAAGATCTAAGTCTAAGGGAAAATTCGAAACTCTTGATAATATTTTTCATATTCTAGGACTTGTGAGAAACATACTTGTTGAATCTAAGTTAAATGATTCTCGAGTGCATGTGACATTTGGCAAGTCTAGTTGTAGGTTGGTAAGAGGGAATTCGGTGGTTGCTAAAGGATCTTGTATTGAGAATTTTTTTAGGCTTAATTCCTCCACATTTTATAATTATAACAATATAAATGACTTTGAAAATGCATGTATGTTATGGCATCAATGTTTGGGTTACATAATTAAAAAATTCTAAGGATCATTATTAATAAAAATTTGGTCGATGGTCTTTTTGATTATTTTATTGGTAAGAATAATTTTTGTGAGCATTGTTTTTTTTGAAAATAGAATATATTATAATTTCATATTGGAAATAATACAACTAAGATATTTGGAATCTTCATTTTAATGTGTTTGGTCTAGTCGATGTTGATTTTATTGGTAAATATTGATATTATGCTAATTCTTTGATGATGTCTCTAGATACACCTGGATTTATTTTATGCATGATAAATCTAAGGTTTTTAATAAGTTTAAGGAATTTAAAGGCTTAGTTAAGAAGAAAATAGATTATAAGATAAGAGTGTTGAGATTTTATGATGGTGGTAAATAGTATTCTAGGGAATTTGATGAGTGCAAGCATTTTTCTATAGAAGGATAGACCTTATACTCCCCCAAAAAATGAGGTAGCAAAAATAATGAATTGAACCTTAATGGAAAGAGCTAGAAGTATACTAAGTGGAATATGGATTGATGCTTTTGGGTAGAGGCTGTATGTATTTCTTGTTATTTGATTAATAGATCGACCTGTTCAACTCTTATTGATAAGACTTCTTTAATAATTGTGGATAGGTACAAAACCTTTTGTTCACATTTACAAGTATTTGGTTATGAGGCTTATGCTCATGTACCTCAATAAAAAAATCTAAATTAGATCCAAAAGCTTAGAAATGCATCTTCATAGGTTATGGTGATAATGTTAAAGGTTATAAGATTTAGATTCCTTTAACTCAAAAAATTATTTATTCTAGAGATGTGTTTTTTCTAGGAGTTTAGAGATTATTCAACTGAAGAACTATTGCAGGACTTTTTTTTCGTGAAAATAAAAGGATGTAAACTTTAATTTAATTAAATATTATTATTATTGTGAATGGGTGTGACTATTGTAACCACCCTTGGAATATTATATAAACCCGTAAGTTAATGGAAATGGGAACAAATAGAGGAAAAAAAAGAAAAGGAAAGAGCAATATGAAAATTTGAAGCCACACAAGAGTAAAGGTTTGGGTCTTGGATGGAATTTAAACATTTGGAGAAGGGGCACACAATGTGTGTCCAACTTGTGGTACAAAATACACCCGAGAGTGTCCTAGCTAGGGTTGTGTTTATACCATGAAGCTAGGTTGGTTTTGTGCAAGAACTGGTTCCTCCGGGGGTGTTTGTGCCAAGAAACGTTGGGACCGATAACCATACCTCTATGTGTGAGATATCAATGCTGGAACACAACTATCTACTAAGAGGGGGGTGAATCAATAAACCAATTAAAAGTTTTATTTTAACCCTTGTTATGCAGATTTAAACAAATATACAGAGATCACAAACACCAATACTTATAACACCAGATATACATGGAAAACCTAATATGGGAAAAAATCACAGTGAGAAATGTTGCTAGGATTTACTATCCTAATCTAGCCTCACAATAGAACCCCACTGGTTACAATGTTTAAGGGCACCAAACCTAAGGAGACATTGATCCCTTGATTTAAGAGTACTAACTCTAAGGAAGAACCCACTCCCTAATTTGAGCACCAACCAATCAATTTTACAAATGAAAGTATGTGGAACGATAACTCCAGTCACATATGATTCAAATGAATCCAATTCTGTATTATAGACTCAATCTAGAACTACTCAATCTTTGCTTTGCTTTGCAAGAATTTCCTCTACTATCTTCACTCTTCAGCTAACACATTGTGTGCTCATTGAATCTATACACATTAATTTATTATTTAGCACACACAAATCTTATACATTGCATTCTTTAATCTTAGAATAAATCAATCTTAGGGTTTCATATCGTTTGATGCTATTCATGATTGATCAACCTCTTCCATATTTTGTGACTGTTTGTGCATTAATGAAGTCATCCACTTCTTCTAATTAATCAACAAACATATTGTTGGAGTAGGTACAATGATCAATTTCATTTTCTATGTCATAATCAAATTCGCCTAACTAGAAGTTCCACCATTTTTTTTCCTAGCCATTGTCAAAAAAAATCTTTAAATGCAAGCCATTGATCGTTCCATGATCCATTGATTAAAATTTAAATACCTTGAGTTACTTCAAACAATCAACAATCACCATGTGTCACTAATCCACATACTTGCACTGGTCAACCCAAGTCAACACAAGCTTCATGCATAATTACTCCTTCATTTTTGACGACCTTGTCTTTCCTTTCCATTGGTGGTTGGGAGTTGCTAATCTCCCTTACCTTATGCTTGAATTTCATTGAATACCTTAACAATTATTCTTTGAAGTCCGAGAATCTTTATACTTGTTGCCGAGGACATGTGTCATCTCCTCACAAGCCCACATTGACCATCGCTGGGTCCCACAATCTTTCCATGGAATGGTTGTAACATGCCACCTATTCCACACTTTTGGGTTTTGACCATCGAACTTTCCCTTTGCCACCTTCAAACCATTCGTAGACCATCACACCAAACACCGAAGCATCAAACTCCCAAATGCTTTTGAGATGTCAGAAGTTGGGGTTCACTCATCCTCCTTAATTCTTTCCATTCTTTCACTTCATCGCAAACCATTCCACCAAACTCTAAAATATACATTAGGTTGTTGGATGTCGGATGTCAACCTTTCATCATACCACTTACCTTCCTTTCAGTAAGGCATAAGCCTCCTTACTAAACTACAATACCCAAAACCATTTCGAGGGTCAGGGTTCAAGTTATCTTCATACCCTTTGCTTAACCATAAGTTAAGGCATAAGCCTTAACTATGACCAATGAACACCAAAACCTTTTCAGGGATTGGGTTTGAGTATCCACCATACTCCTTTCTTTGAACATTAAGGTAAGGCATAAGAACATAGTTTGAAGCTCGATGTTTGAATTCTTTCAGACTTAACTTAATTTGAGCTTCACACATGGTAAAGGGTGCGCTCGAAGTACAAAGTCTGAAACCTTTCAGACTTAGCTCAAAATGACTAACTCCTTCCTCCTTTAGCGAGTGATATAAGGTAAGCGCGAGGTTAGAAGCCCAAAATTTAAAAAAAAATAAAGGCTTGGTTTGAAACTTCAACTATATCATCCTATGATACATTTTTGACATCAATGAGCCAAAAATATCCTTAATTGGATATCATTCAAATATCTTCTTTTGACATCAATGACAATCAAATTACCAAAAATCTCCCCTTTGGTATTGATGGCAAAACTAAATTCTCTGACCAAAAATCTGCTCAACAACCATTCTCCCCCTTAGGCATGTCTCCCCTTGTGACAAATACAAAGCATTTTGCTTTGTTTCTCCCCCTTTGACATCAATAGCAAAGGGATAGTTGAACACCTTGTTGCTACTGATTTTCTCCCCTTTTGACATATCATGCAAAGTGAAAGAATGTATATCTGTAACCATCAATTCATTAGAAAATTTTGAAATTATACATGCCTAACTTTCCTTTTCTCTCATCTTCCAAGGATGAATAAAGTTTCTATAAACTCCCGTAGACTCATGCTTTATCACTAGGATATAGTGATATGATGTGGGAGAAACCACTCCCGACTGTTGCCTCAAGTATTAAAATTTCTCTTTGAGAAGAGGCTTAGTAAATATGTTTGCAACTTGTTCCTTGGTTGGCACATATTCTATGTTGGCTTTTTGATCTGCTAACTTTTCTCTTTAAAAGTGATACTTGATTTAGATATGCTTGGTCTTAGAATGCATCACATCATTCTTTGATATATTTATGGAACTTTTATTATCACAAAGAGATAGGTTATTTGTATTGTACTTTGATGTATTTAAGTGTTTATTTAATCCACAACACTTGAGTACAACATGTTTTTGCTGCAACATACTTTTGTTTGTTTCAAGTTTGAAAAGATTGGTGTTGTCATTGATGTCAACAAGCTTTTGTTGTCATTAGTTTCAACTGCATAAGGAGGAATAAGATCATTATTGGGGGAGATTGTTGTGAGAGTAGTTGATGTTATCCATGCTTTGATTAGTTATATTATGTTGTCATTAGCAAAGCTACTAATGTCAACCTCTAGTGTTCAAGCTTGTAGGGTTATGTTCTTCTATTGTTCTACATTTCTTTTAGGTTAAAGATCTGCTTATGCACTTTGGATATGTTGATAAGAGATGTTTAGAGGTGTTGAATATAGAATTTGGTGTGTTGGATCACTATACAGAAGAATTTGTGTTCACCAGAGTGTGAGATGTGTATTGCAGAGGGAGAAATGTTTCTACTCTACATTTCTTTGCAGTTATGTTTCAAGTCTTGTGAATCTGAAGGAGTGTTGATAATGTTGATATCTTTCTTTAGTTGAAGTGGTTCGAGGTTTGGTACTTTAGAAGTTAGTTTCTTGAGTTATAATGTATGACAAAGTTGTCTTGATCTACTGGGTGTGTACATTCTTTAGGTGAAAGTTGTTACGAAGGAGTTTGTTGGATTTTAAGATGTTTGTGGAATATTCTAGAATGTGTTCAAGTGAATTTTTTTTTCCGTGAGTTATTGATAGATTAAAGGAAGTGTGTACTTAAAAATTATAATGGTGTTTACATAGGTAACGATTGAACTTAGTGTTTACACTACTTGTGAAGGTTCTTAGTTATTTGTGGAAACGTGACGTGGCATGTAGGGATGGATTTGGGTCATAACTAAGAAGTTTCATGGTCTTACTTAATTCCTTTCCATTGTGGGAATTTTTTGGTGCCAACCTAATTTGAATTTACATGGTTGAGGTGAATGGATGACCTTGGAGAAAGGTTTGAAGGTTGAAGATAGTATAAATATGAGTTGAGTTGTTGATGGATTGTGTGGTAGAAGATATAGACAAGTATGATGTGAATTGAAAAGTTATAGATTGTGAATTTGAGAAGTGCAGTGTGAGATTTCATGTGTTAGATTATTGGATTCAATGATAAAACAGTGTCTACAATTATTGAATTAGGCTACGAAGGTGTTGGCGACATTGTGGTGGATTCCCTTTGCATTGAGATAGCTTTTTCTATGTAGTATTTTTTCTCCATCTTCTTTTCTATTCTAGCAGTAAGCCTTTGTAATCCGTGTTGTTATTACTTATAATGTGAGCTAATCCTCACCATGGTTTTTCCCATCTCAGGTTTTCCACATAAATTTGGTGTTATCTTGTGTATGGTGTTGTGTTTTAGTTTCTGTTATTTTCTTTCCATGATAAATCATCATAACAAATTTAAGGGTTTATTGAATGAATGTGGATCTAAATGTGTATAAGGGTTTTGAAGGTTTAAGGTATAATTGATTCAACCTCCCTCTTAGTTTTCTTGTGCATTCAACAATTGGTATCAGAGCAAGATTCCTTGAAATAAAACTTAACCACTTGAGGTAGATCTGGGATGGTGAACAAGAAGGATATCCCCATGTTTGATGGCACAGACTATGCATTCTAGAAGACAACGATGTAAGGTTATTTGGTTTATCTTGGATTTTACATCTAGAAGGCAGTACAAAATGATTATACTATGCCTACAAATGGTTTGAGAATTGAAGGTGAAATCAAGGACTATGAATGTAATGGTAAAGCAAGGTATTCTCTCTTGTGTAGTCTTACAAATTTTGAATTAGTGAAAGTTATGGATCTGAAAATTGCTAAAGAAATATGGAAAAAGTTGGAAATCATTTATGAAGGAGATGATAAGGTTAAACAAGCTAAGATGTAGAATATGAAGATTACATTTGAGAACCTGCAGGTGTCTAAAGATGGAAACATTACAAGCTACATGCAAAGGGTAGATAAAGTGGTCAGTTCTATCAGAGGTCTTGGTGGAAAGGTCAAAGAATCAAAAGTGGTAAAGAAAAGTCTCAGAACTATTCCTAAAGCATATAGTCATAAATTTTATACTATTGAGGAATTTTCAAATATAGATTTATACACTAGAGATTAGTTGTATGGCTCCCTAACTACATTTGAAATGAGAGAATTTGGTGTAAATAATAGTGCAAAAGTTGAGACTGATTTTAAGGCTGGAAAATTAGAGAAGACTAAAGAATTAGATCAAGAGGATCTTGATGATGTGGAAGCTAACTTTGTGAGAAGGATGAAAAAGGGTACTAGTAAGTACAAATGTAAGTTTCCTTTCAAATGTTTCAGTTATGGAAAGATAGGTCACTGATGAGCCCATTTTTTGGCATATTTTAGGCTATGTTTTTAGTATCTTTATACCTTTTATTATGCTGAGAAAGACATTAAGTAGTAATTATGGAAGTAATACATAGAATTTATGCTTAATATAACAAATTTATTATGATAAGTCTTTCCATAGTTATTGCTTGATGTTTTATTAGTTTAATGAAGGATGTGTGCCTTGTGACTCTATGAGATAAAATGCCTTTCCTACAACCACTACTGTTCACCTTCTTGCAGCCATATGCGAAATGTTGTTTGATCGAAGTCCATACCTAATGAATCTATGAATAAGATAATGGATCATTTAATGAGTTGAATGTGTTGAGCTGAACCTTTGCCACATGAATAGTTGTTAGTTATTGCAGGTACCAGGTCTCAAGGAGAAGATTTAGCCTCCACTAGATCATTGCAGGTTCGATTCAAAGCAAACCAATTCAGCAACAAGAAATAAGGAGACAACTAAGAAGTTGTTTGCCATGCAAGGAAGCGTTCTAGGAATCTAGCAGAAGGCGTCTTGATGACACACAAATCCAGGATAGTGGTGCATTAATTCTTTCAAACTGATTTGACTCAGTTCTCTCTCTTGTGTCCACTTCTTCAATGTAAAGGTCGTGATGTAATAAAGGTTTCTTGTTTGTGTGGGAAAGGTTAGTTAGTTGTTAGGTTTCAGTTTTAAATAAATAGCTACGTTCTCCTTCAGAGAAAGAGCTGGAAGTTTACTATTGTAATAACTTTAGTTTCAAGTAATACAGTTGCAAGTTGCAAGTTGTGAGAAATGTATTTTTCACTTTCAATTCAATAAAAACATTTCATAGAGTTTTCAGTTTAATCTGTTTTGTACTTGAGACACTACTTAAGGGGGCCCACTTAGGGACGCTATCTATCTTTTCCATTTCTACAATTAGAGAAACTATACTTCATTTTCCTAGAACTTCAGCGTGATTGTTCCTACAACTGGAAGAATTACAGAGCTGTCAATTGTTCCTATAGCCACTAGGGACATAGTAGTTCCTGTCTTCAAAACTAGGTTTAGTTTTTATTTTGAGAAGACTTAGTTAGCTAAAGTTAGTTTCCAACAATTTCAATTCGAGCATGGTATTTTCAAGGAAGAATACATGTTTGAAATAAGGTGTTAGTGCATATACTGTGTAGGCCCATTTCAAGTCTAACGTCCCTGGGTTGATAGTTAAATGACGTCGTTTAGTAGATTATAACTGCCAGTTGTGATATCTAATCCCTGAGTAGATGAATATATGTTCCTAGTTATCAACCTAATTAAGGACACTACATTTTTGGCACCGTTTCTGGGGATGGTGTCAAACTAAGAACCTGTTGCAGGCATGGTAGTAGGAGTTTGAATTTCATTCCTAGCATTTAGCTTAGAATTTAGCATTCCAATATTTTCCATAGTTTAGACTTACTTTTTGCTGTATGCTTAGAAGAAGAGATCAATTTGGAAGATTCCTTCCTGGAAGATTAGATACCCAAGAAATTGAACCAGAGTTTTTCCAAGAAGAATCATATTTGGATGCTAGCCGGGACTTAGTTACCTCATCTTCTTCGTCAGAGTTAAGTTTGAACTTGTTTGATAAGCCCGATGACCTTAATCCACTCATTCAGCATCTAAATAATCTACAAAATTTCAACAACCAGGAACCATATAATAATCCACTTGCCCTTGTAGTTTATCAACCAAGAGCTAACCTAGGAGGACCACCAAGGATGGCAAGGCCTACTTTTCCATTTCCAATTCCTGACCTACATGACAATAATAACCTCAAGAACATCTCTGCCTCATTACTCCCAAAGTTCTATGGACTTATTATAGAAGACCCTCATACCTTCTTGTTTGAGTTTTACATCCTTTGTAGGAGTTATGACTACACCACTGATGCACACAAGCTGAAGTTGTTTCCCTCTACCCTAAAGGAGTCAGCCTTGAGGTGGTTCATGGAATTGGGTGGCAATATAGTGACCACTTGGGATGTAATGAAGAATCTGTTCTTGGGAAAGTATAAAGAATATTTTAGGGGAAATGATTTGAGAGGAGATGACATCTTCAAGATGTCACAAAAAGAGGATGAAACCTTGGAAGACTATGTGTCAAGGTTTTTGTTCAGTGTGCAGAAAAAAACTTAGCACCGGCTGAATGAGCAGTCTCAAAAACTTCTCTTTATAAGAGGAGTTAATTATGATTGCATGGAGGCACTAGACCTCATGGCCGAAGGGGATATCACCCAAAGTAATTGGGATGATATCAAGAAGATCTGTCTCAACTACTCCGTAGCAACTGTGAAGAAAGGCAGAGAGTTTAGATCCTCTATTGCAAAAGGAAATGGCTCAGGAGTGTCTAAGGGGGAGATTTCTAATCTCTTGTATGACTTCAAGAAAGATATCATCAATGATGTCACTACTCAACTGGAAATTATGTAAGCTAGGAGGAAGCAAGATGAAGTAGAGGAAAATCTAGCTGAATATTGCCCTCACTGTAGACAAAAGAAGAGGGATTGCAAATGCAAGGCGGTGGCTAATTTGGTCATGCAACATCTTCCCACTGATTTCAAAATAATAAAAGGAGATGAAGAAGTGTTCTTTGTTCCTCAACGCAGGCCTTGGGCCCCAAGACAAGGTATACCTCAGGACCCTTTGCAAAATTTTGGTTCATATAATAATCAATGGCAAAACCAGTACCCTCCAAATTATGGCCCATATTCCCAACCTAATTGGAATAATCCTTGGCCAAATTCTCAGCAAAATCGGTGGCAACCACCTTAGCAGAATCAGTGGTAGCCTCCAAAAGGAAATTGGCAGCAGTCTAACCAGTGGAGGGGAGGCCAACAATGGTCAAATCAACCCACTAGTTTCCTTCAACAACCCCAAAAACAGTCAATCATGCCACCTCTTACAAAAAATCAAAGCCAAAATCCTAAGCCAACCCAGCTAGCTACTCAGGCAACACCTAACCCAAATAACCTGCCTCAGCAACAACAACAAGTTTATTTCACCGATCTTGATCCTAATCAACAACCTTCTTATTCTCTCAGCTTGAGTAATATTAACTTATGGTCAGGGACAATGTTACCTACACCTTCTCCTCCCATAATCGCAGAGTTTCCATTTGAGGAGAATGAGCAAGAAGATATTAGTGACCTAGTTCCATCCAAAGAGCCCATGCAAAATCCATCTTTGCCTAAGGTTTCCAATAAAAATTCACCTCCTTTTCCACAAAGGTTAGAAGGTGATGTTGTTCAAAAGCATGAAGAGCCTACCTTTGACCTTCTTGAACAACTGAAGCAAATATGTGTAAAAATACCCTTGTTCCAAGAAATAAAGGAAGTACCTATCTATAGCAAAGCTATTAAGGAAGCATGGTTGAAGAAATCGGGTAGGAAAAAGGACCCTCGAAATGTTCATGTATTAGGTCAACTCTCTGATTTGATGCTAGGGAAGCTTACCATCCCAAAATATTCAGACCTTGGCAGTCCTGTTGTGGAAATCATTATTAATGGAGTTCAAATCAAATTTTTTTTAGTAGACCTTGGAGCAGCTATTAATGTCATGACTAAAGACCTTGTGGTACAACTAAGTATTTCAAACCTAAGAACTACACCTACAGTCCTACAGCTCACTGATAGTTTAATTGTCAAGCCTGATGGAGTAGGTGAAGACCTCATAGTCACCCTAGATTCATGGGAATATCTTGCTGATTTTATGGTCTTGTCTCCAAAGGCAACACTAGGAGGATATCCTATAATACTAGGAAGGCCTTGGCTAGCCATCGCACATGCTTACATAGGATGTAGTTCTGATAACATGACTATTTATGATGGATATAACACCAAGAAGCTTACCCTTTATGCTCCAGCCTAGCCTCAACTTGAGTCTAGACAAGCAATCTTGCCAGATTTAGGAGAAGAAGTAGAAGAAATGAATTATGTGGAAAACTTGATGATGATTAGAAGAGAGCCTTTTATTGAAAAGAAAGAAGAGGAAGAAGTATTGTCTAATGTCCTTCAAAACAACTATGGCATAGAGTACCCCCTTTGTGAAGAAGTTCCATGTTCCTTGTAGACAATTCTTCCCCCATCTACTTCAGCTCATTATCCTGCAACAACTGATTGTTTGCACACCTTATTGCCCCATGAAGTAGAAATGCCTTTTCTATCAGAATTATCTATGCTAGAATTGACTTCACAAGTGGAAGTAGCTGCAGGAAAAACCTTGAATATCAATAGTAAACTTACCATTGAGCAGCAAGAGTCAATTGTCTAAATGCTTACTACCCACAAGACAACTTTTTCCTGGGATTACAGTGATATGAAGGGGATAGATCCAAAGCTATGTACATACCAAATTTTCATCAACAATGAGTTTAAACCTATTAGACAACCCCAAAGGAGAATTAATCCAGCCCTAAGAGAAATAGTTAAGGAGGAATTGCAAAAATTGTTGAATGTTGGCTTTATCTACCCAATCTCAGATAGCGAGTGGATTTCTCCACTGGTTATTATCCCTAAGAAAGGGGGAGAATAGAGAGTGTGTGTGGATTATAGGGAGCTCAAATCAACAACTAAGAAATATTATTTTCCTCTACCCTTTATTGATCAAGTCTTGGATAACTTATCAGGGAAAAAGTATTTCTCTTTCCTTGATGGTTTTAGTGGATATAATCAGATAAAGATTGCTCCAGAGGATCAAGAAAAGGCTACCTTTAGATGCCCCTGGGGAACATTTTCCTATTAAGTCTTACCTTTTGGTCTTTGTAATGCTCCTGCAACTTTCCAAAGAGCTGTGATTAGTATTTTCTCAAATATTTCATATGATTGCATGGAAATATATATGGATGACTTTACTGTTTATGGTGCAACATTTTAGGAAGCCCAAGATAATTTGAAGAAGGTACTACAAAGGTGAGAGGATCCTAATTTTTCACTCAATAGTCATAAATGCTTCATGATGATGCAAGAAGGAATAGTGTTGGGTCACTACATTTCTGTTGTAGGAATATAGGTAGACCCTTCCAAAATTGAAGTCATTTCCAGTCTACCCTTTCCTACCAAGAAAAAATAACTTAGAAGCTTTCTTGGACATGCTGGTTACTATAGGATATTTATTAAATATTTGAGTCAAGCAACAAGACCTCTATATAGTTTGTTAAAGAAGGATGCAAAGTTTGCTTGGACAACAAAATGTGAGAAAACATTCCTTGATCTTAAAACCACCCTCACACAAGCACCTATTTTGAAAGGACCGGATTGGTCACTTCCATTCCATATTCACACAGATGCATTAGATTATGCTATTGGTGCTATCCTAGGAAAAAAGAGTGGTTCGACAGAGCATGCACTTTATTAAATCAGCAAGAACTTATAGGGGTCTGAACTCAACTACACAGTTACAAAAAATGAGATGTTAGCAATCATCTATGCCCTCGACAAGTTCAGGAATTATATCACAAGCTATCAAATATTTTTCCACACTGATCATGCAACAATCAGGTATCTCATGAACAAAAGTTCAATTCCAGGGAGACTAGCTAGGTGGTTGTTGCTGATGCAAGAATTTGATATCACAATTGTGGAAAAACTAGGTAAAGCCAATGTGGTTGCTGATTTCTTGTCTAGAATCCAAAGGCAAGATGATCTTGCACTCATAGAATATTCCTTCCCTGATGAACATTTATTTTCCATCAAAGTCATTCATCCATGGTATGGAGACATAGAAAATTATTTAGCTGTAGGAAGAACTCCTCCTCACCTCTCACCTAAGGAGAAGAGATTTATAGTAGAGAAAATCTTTAAATTCTCTTGGATTGAAGATTGCATGTTTTACATAGGGCCAGATCAAGTAATGAGGAGATGCGTGAGAGAGGAAGACACTCATGACATATTGCATGCAAGCCATGATGAGCCTTGTGGTGGAAATTTTGCTGTTAAGAGGACAACCATGAAGATCTTAAATATTGGATATTATTGGCCAACACTACATAAAGATGCAACCAAGTACACCAAGAGGTGTGATAGATGTCAAAGGATGGGGAGGCCAACAAGATCAGATGAAATTCCTTCATTTCCACAAGTTATTTTTACACCCTTTGATAAATGGGGATAAAAATGGACCTGCATAGGAAGTAGTGGGCTTTGAGGTTACCTAAAGCTATATGGGCCTATAGAACCACTTGGAAGACTATAACAGGTTTTACACCTTTTGAAATGGTGTATGGGAAGAAAGCTATGATGCCTATAGAGTTTGAACAAAAAACTCTTAGAATAGCTTTAGAATTAGATATGGATTTAACAACTGCATAGAGAGATAGAATCATGCATCTCAATACCTTGGATGAGCTAAGTAAGAGTGCCCTACAACATACAAAAATAATACAAAATCAGAGAATCAGATGGCATGATAAGTACATAAAGGAAAAGAAATTCAAAGTAGGAGATTGGGCTCTGCTATATGATTCAAGATACAAGGAAAATCAAGGGAAGCAACATACCAAATGCTTAGGGCCATACAAAATTGCAGAAGCATTTGATAATGGTGCAGTTTAGCTGAGCACAATTGATGATGTCAGATTCAAATTATTGGTCAATGGGCATCGACTGAAGCCTTACCTAAAGCCCATTGATAAGGAATAGTTCTTGAAGTAGTTTCAAGTTGAGTAGGAGTTCACAGATCCTACAGCTAAAGGAGTTGAGTCTTGACTCGATTCCCTAAGCAATGCATGACAAGTGCATAAAATACCATAATAAAGGGGTCATCCTTGTTGATCCCCATTCCATACCATCATTTCATCTGCTATTTGTACCATTTCCTCTTCTGCCACCTCATCCATCATTCATTCATCACCATTTCCACTTTTCCAAAAATCAACTTTTGCAATAAAAGAAGTGGAGTCACATCAGTTAGTTGTGGTGCATCATGGTAGGTAAGCTCCACTTAACTCAAGAAGTGATTAATTATTTTATTTATTATGTTTAAGTAGGTATTAAATTAGATGACAGATTTCCTATATGGTTGCAATAACATTTAGTCTTTTCTACACGTTGAACCATTTTTCTTAACTCCTAACTGATGGGCACACCATTATCTTCCGCTACTAGGAGACTTAGTCACATAAAGTCTACTGTCCTTTTTTCCAGAACTCAAGATTTTGAGGAAATTTGCAAATGAATTAATAAACTTCCATAACTTCTTACAATGATGCCCTGATGTGTCTTTAGTTCCTCTCTATAAATATTTTTGTGTTTGAACTGTGCATTTGGATGTTCAAAATTCTTCCTTCATTGACTGAATTTGTTGAAAGAAGTTCAAAATTTTAGGTTGAGGGGAGAAAGGGGAGTTAGTTTGAATTGCAAGAATTTGAAATTGAGAAAGGAAGAGTTTGAAATAATCAGGTTGAATTCTTGGTAGTGAGCTAAGTTTCAAGGCAAGCATTAAGAATGGGAGGCCAACCCATTAAGCATGAGCCAAAAGACCAACATGCCTTGTTGCAAGACACACGACATTTTCCACCATTCAGGCAATATGGGTGGCTCGATTATTTTCTCAAACTTGTCATGTTTGATGAAGATATTGTTGAATAATTTACTAGGACATTTCACAATGGTAAGGCCAAGGTCAAGGGAGCGAAAATTGATGCCACATTGGAAAGAATTGTAGAGGTGACGAGGTTACCTCAAACTGGTGAATTATTTCCCCGAAAAAAAGATGCATGAAGTGCTAGAGAAAAATTTACTCGACCTGGAGATCCTCCTCTCCACATAGATAAGAAAGGAACTCAATGAAAGAGTCTGCCACAGGATTGGATCCCACGGGAAGGCTATGTCATCAAATACCTGACATGTGAAGGTCGGTTCTCTATTCTGTATTCTCACCATTTCAAACTGTTGTCTCATTTGTGTCATAGATTATTGATGAATATACCAGATTTATTGTACAATTTATTTTCTAATAGTGCTATAGAGTATAAGAAAGGTAGAATAAATTCTGTATCCCATCATTGCCTCATTAAATTTCTTGTAGAGATATTTGTTAGGGATGTGTCATCCATGCCCTAGGAGGAATTTGTTGTTATTTTTGAACTAGAGGTTCAAAATGTAGGACCTAGGGGTCAACCTCTTACTTTTAAGCAACAAACCTCTCAGTCAAAGGCTGAAGCCTCTACGGCCGCACCCCCTATGCCTGAAACCTTAGACTCACAAGACAATGTCCCTCTGTTTGAAATAATTTCCAAAGTGCTAGTACAAACCCCTGTTGCTAAAACTAGGACTTCTTCTAAAAAGAAAAAGGAGAAGTCACCAATGGTGTCACCTTAGTAGAAGACCCCTAAATCTGCTCCTAACTTCATCAAGAGAAAAAAAATGGGAGAATCTTCTAGTCCTGTAGCTAAATACCCAAAGAAACCAAAGAAAACCCCTACTCCCATACAGAGAAGCTCCAGGATTCAGAGATAGAAAACACCACATTCACTTAGTACCTCTCAATCCTCACCATCACCCTTAAATCCTCCTAGTCCAGCACTTGAGGAAAAGGAGCAATTTGTTGGTGAGACTGAGCATATTTCTAAGGGGGCTAGCCTTGAGGAATTGGCAACTGTTGCAAAGCAGATGCAAGAAGGTTTATCAGAACAACTGTAGGAAGGGGCAGTGTGGATTGAGGAAGAAGGAAAAATAGTAGCAGATCAATCAAATGAGGGAGGTAAAAATGATGACGAGATGGATGAGTCACCAACTATTCCAAGAAATACACCAAAACATCAGATGCCACATGAACAACAAGAGAACAGGCAACAGGATGTCGAATGGAACTAGAAGTCCCTAAACAATCAAATAATAAGGAAACAATTGAGACAAAAGAGCACCCTGTTGATGCCTTAGAGAATCATGGAGATGCTGGTGTACCTAAAGAAGTTCAGGAACCATTTGCAGCAAATCAGAAGCCAAAAGTAAAACTTGAACAAAAGGAGCTACAAGATGGAGGTCTATAGAAGGCAAAAGAAACACAACAAGATGGTGCATCGATTGTTTCATCTTCTGCAGAGGTACCAAAATGGAATAACCATAAGCCTCCTCTTAATTTCATGAGTTTTTCTACAGGGGTGTCATGCTATAAAGAACTTGAAGATCAGAAGACTGCCTATGAATTGGAAATAAAGAAATTGAAAAGGGTAATCTAGAACAAAGATGTAGAAATTCCTAACCTTACGGACACCCTAAATCAGGTAGTCAATTTTGTTCCACAGATAGTTCAGTGTAGGAATCCCTCTCTAGTTTATGCAATGTATTTAAGGGAGTTGTATTTGAATTTTCAATTAATAAGGATTTGGCAAGGTCAGAACCTTTCTTTGAGCACTCCCTAGGAATTCTATGATGCATACCAGGAGTCACCACAACATATCAGACACCTCCTGTGTGAATTCTATTTACACAATTTGGCTATGCCTCATGATACAGATTGGAATCCTCTATGTTATATAGGAGACATAAACATTAGTGCTTTGATATCTTGGATCATGAATGAGATAAGCAGAGGAGAATAGTTTGATAGTTATAAACATGACGAAGCTAACATGCCACTGGTAGTAAGGAATGAATCCAAGAAGGGGATGAACATTTATTTTGACTTGAAGAAACTATGGGCCGATGAGAGGGCTAGACCACTAATAGAACCCTTGAGGCAAGATGTGTTTGCCTAGTACTCTCAGATTGTGAATGATGACCTTGATGTTGCTACACAACACAGTAGGACAAGATGGGAGAATTTTCCATTGCATTTAAAGAGGGCAGAACCACTACCCCACACAACCTATATGCAGCCACTAGAAGAGAAAAAAGGTACATGAGGAATGCAAGGACAAGGAAAGAGAATTGGCTACCACTAGTCATGTAGCCACCCATTCTCTTATGGCCACTTCTGGCCATGCAGGGAGAAAATAGTACCTATAACAGAGAATCAGAGGACAACAAGTGGCAATGGTTGGAGTCTATGAGGGCTCACTTCTGGAGCTTTCAGAATTGAGAATGTGGACAGCAGCTGAATGCAGACTTAAGAGAATTTGCACGTAGGAAGAATGTCAGACTTGCTGAAGGGACCAATAAGTAGTGGGTTGAGGGGAATGGTGAGCCCAATTTTTGGCATATTTTAGGCTATGTTTTTAGTATCTTTATACCTTTTATTATGCTGAGATAGACATTAAGTAGTAATTATGGAAGTAATACATAGAATTTATGCTTAATATAAAAAATTTATTATGATAAGTCTTTCCATGGTTATTGCTTGATGTTTTCTCATTTTAATGAAGGATGTGTGCCTTGTGACTCTATGAGATAAAATTCCTTTCCTACAGCCACTACTGTTCACCTTCTTGCAACCATATGCAAAATATTGTTTGATCAAAGTCCATACCTAATGAATGTATGAATGAGATAATGAATCATTTAATGAGTTGAATGTGTTGAGATGACCCTTTTCCGCATGAATAGCTATTAGTTATTGCAGGTACCAGGTCTCAAGGAGAAGATTTAGCCTCCACTAGATCGCTGCAGGACCGATTCAAAGCAGACCGATTCAACAACAAGAAATGAGGAGACAACTGAGAAGTTATCCACCATGCAAGGGAAGCGTTCTAGGAATCCAACAGAAGGTGTCTTGATGACACTCAAATCAAGGATAGTAGTGCATTAATTCTTTCAAACTGATTTGACTCAGTTCTCTCTCTTGTGTCCACTTCTTCAATGTAAAGGTCATGATGTAATAAAGGTTTCCTATTTGTGTGGGAAAGGTTAGCTAGTTGTTAGGTTTCAGTTTTAAATAAATAGCTACGTTCTCCTTCAGAGAAAGAGCTGGAAGTTTACTATTGTAATAGCTTTAGTTTCAAGTAATACAGTTGCAAGTTGCAAGTTGTGAGCAATGCACTTTTCAGTTTCAATTCAATAAAAGCATTTCATGGAGTTTGCAGTTTAATCTGTTGTGTACTTGAGACACTACCTAAGGGGGCCCACTTAGGGACGTTTTTTATCTTTTCCATTTCTACAATTAGAATAACTATACTTCATTGTCCTAGAACTTCAGCGTGACTATTCCTTCAGCTGGCAGAATTACAGAGTTGTCAACTGTTCCTGCAGCAACTAGGGATAGAGTAGTTCCTGTCTTCAAAACTGGGTTTAGTTTTTATTTTGAGAAGACTTAGTTATCTAAAGTTTTTTTCCAGCAACTTCAATTCGAGCATGGTATTTTCAAGGAAGAACACATGTTTGAAATAGGTTGTTAGTGCATATACTGTGCAGGCCCATTTCAAGTCTAATGTCCTTGGGTTGACAATTAAATGATGTCCTTTAGTAGATTATAACTATCAATTATGATATCTAATCCCTGAGTAGAGGAATATATGTTCCTAGTTATCAACCTAATTAAGGACCCTATAGTCACTATGCTTCAAGATGTCCAAAAAAGGTTGTGAATGATAAAAACAAGGAGAAAAGAGGTAAGATGATTAAGAAAATTTATTATGTTAGAGAAGATGCAAGTATTTATAATGATAAATCTGATTATGGAGATGATGATGATGGCAAATGCTTGTTTATGGCTTTAAAATATGAAATCAATTCTGCTAACTCTAGAATATGTGTGAAGGAAAGCCCTCTGGAGGCAAGGGACAAGACTGAAGATACTTTGGTATATTATTTTCATGCTAGACAAGATATGAACTATTGGATCATTGAAAATGGACGCTCTACCCATATGACTGGTGACAAGATTAAGTTTTTTAGACTCGAAAAGTATTATGGAGGACTTGTTAGATTTGGTGATGATTCAAGTGCAAAGATATGTGGAATAGGTTCAATCAATTTTGATGGAAAGCATAATATTGATGATGTTCACTATTTCAAGGGTTTAATATATAATCTCTTAAGTGTTGGACAAGTGTGTAGCAAAGGGAACAGTCTTATGTTTCAAGATGATGGATATGAGATCATAAAAGTATCCAAAACTACAATTGCTGCTAGGACATATGAAAATGTTTATTAGCTCAAGGGTTTTTATGGTAATTTATTTATGACTCAGATTAATGAAATATGGCTATGGAATAGGAGAATGTGTAACATTAATTTTGATAACCTAGTAAGAATCAGTTCAATTCAAGCTATGAGAGATCTGTCAAATATTACAATGCCTATCAATGATATCTACAATGATTATCAAATTGGAAAGAAAACAAGAATAAGTTTCAAAGGTAAAGAAAAATCTACTACCAGATTGTTAGAGTTTGTGCATACAGATCTTTGTGGTCCTACAAGGGTAAGAATTCTTCAAGGTGAGAGGTAATTTATACTTTTTATTGATGATTATTCTAGAATGACATGGGTTACTTTCCTCAAAGAAAAATTTGAAGCTCTAGAAAAGTTTAAAGTATTTAAAGTTATAGATGAGAATGAAATGGATATGAAAATAAAATGTTTGAGGTCTAATAGAGGATGAAAGTTCACCTCCAATGAATTTAACATGTTTTGTGAGAATCATGGCTTAAAGAGGCACTTGTTTGCCCCTAGAAATCCTCAGTAAAATGGAGTGGTTGAAAGGAAAAAAAAGTCTATTCAAGAAGATGCAAGAACTATGATGAAAGAAGAAAATCTACCAAAAGTCTACTAGAGAGGAGTAATTCATACTGTTGTTTACATACTTAACATAGTTCAAGCAAAATAAAATAACACAAAGACTCCCTATAAGCTATGGTTTGGAAGGATTCCTATGGTCAAGTACTTCAAGGTGTTTGGAAGCAAATGTTACATTAGAAGAGATGAAGAAAACTTGGGAAATTTTGATGCAAGGTCTGATGAAGGTATCTTCCTTGGATACTCTACTAGAAGCAAGCCTATAGATGCTACAACAAGAGATTGAGAAATATTGTTGAGAGTGAAAGTTTCAAAATTGATGAATATTTTTAGAAGAATTCAGTGGTGATAGATGCATATGAATCAAATGAGCCTACTTGCAAAGAAGAATAAAAATATAAGTAAAAAGAAGTATAAATTGAAGAGGAAGAAGCTTCGAAAAATACCCCTAGAAACCCTAAGTATTTGCAGTAGAATCATTCTGAAGAATATATCATTGGAGGCAAAAGAAAAGGTGTATTGACAAGAAGGAAAGCTAGTAAAGAAGAGGTAAATATATGTTTACTTTTTGAAGTTGAATCTAAAATAGTAATTCAGGCATGCAAAGATGAACACTAGATAAATTCTATAAAAGTAGAACTATTTTAGATTGAAAAGAATATGACTTGGGAACTTGTCCCAAGATTTGCAAACAAAACATAGTTGGAACTAAATGGGTGTTATGAAAAAAACTAAATTAGAATGGAGAAGTGGTAAGAAACAAGGCAAGACTTATGTGCATAGGTTACTCACAAGTTGAAGGAATAGATTTTGTGGAGACATTTGCTCTGGTGGCAAGAATGGAGGCTATCAAGATGTTTTTGGCTTTTGTAGCACATAAGGATTTCAATGTTTATCAAATGGATGTGATATTTTCTTTCTTAAATGGAGAGTTGGAAGAAGTATACATGGAACAACTAGAAGGATTTTAGGTATCAGACAAATCAGATATGGTCTGCAAATTGAAGAGGGCATTATATTGGTTGAAGCAAGCTCCTAGAGCTTGGTATGAAAGGTTGGACGGGTATTTGATACAACAAGGATTCAATAAAGGTACCGTAGATAGTAATCTTGACTTTAAAGTTAAAAAAGATCAAATTTTGATTATGGTTGTATATGTTGATGACATAATTTTTGAAGGCAATGAAGCTATGTGTAAGAAGTTTGTAGAAGAGATGAAAAATGAGCTTGAGATGTCTATGTTTGGGGAGATGGATTTCTTCCTTGGGATACAAATTAATCAAACAGATAAAGGCATTTTCATTTCATAATCAAAGTATGTCAAAGAAATATTGAAGAAGTTTGGAATGGAAGATTCCAAATCGGTATGTACTCCTATGGTTAATGGTTGCAAGTTGAGCAAGAATGATGAATCTCCTAAGGCTGATCAAAACAAGTAGAAATCAATGATTGGTGGACTACTTGTAATGCCCCACCACACAACCCTAGAGGAAGTTTCAATTCACTATAAAAGCGTACAATTTTTTTTTATTAAAGTGAATTAATCATACATGTTCACCTACAATTGAAAACATCCCCTAAGGCTACGTAATCGAGATTACTTAAACCCACACATACATCAACATATAACCATAACATTTAATGACATTATGAAATAAGTATTTAAACAACATAAAGATACAACATAACATAATGAGATATACATCCAAGATACAAATTCATTAACTTAATCAAATGGTTACATCACTCATTCCTAGAATAAGGCAATAGTACAAATGTGTTACAATTACATAAGTCCACCTCATAAACATAAGAGGGGTAAAATAACATATTACAAATTGAAATATTACAATGCTTGAATTAAAACAAGAATTGCGAGCTGTCCAACTGGATGTCTCGCCACCAAGTACTGAAGATAAAGGGGGACCCAGTGGTGTATGGTGCATGCTCCACACAACCAAGTGGTACTCGAAGGCCCACCCCCCATGCCAGGAGATAGTAACAATGTAACATGGAAAAACTCAACAACTTCTAACCATAGGTTGACTCATATTGACACATACTAACACAACTAAACACATGTACAATAAAAATCTAACTCTAACATGGTCACATTGCTTCTAGACATATAATTCAATCAAGTATGATAAGAAACCAAACACACAAAACAAAAACCAATGTTGTCCTAGACAGAGTGTCATCACACAACTTGTCATGAGATCTCCTCTGGGAATCTTCATAGAATTTGGTAATCCTGGTGACCTCAACCGAATCCTGGCCCTCATACTCACTCATGCGGAATCAACTACCTCTCGTAAGGACAAGATAGTTAACCTTGCCATTCCAGGCCTTCTCACACATCCCAAGTCTAAACAAGAATCTGTGTCTATGAGTGAGGCTAAATTATCTGGATTAGTGTGAAATACTTCCTAATCTTCTAAGTACATTAATTTAGTTATCAGTTGATTAAATCACCTCTGAAGGTTATCTAGTTTACCTCTTTGGGCTTTGGCGCCTAACAAAATCCACTCTTCTACTTGACAACACACACAAAAAACTAATCACCAAGGGAATCCCAAGTGCATACAAGCTAGAAAATACAACCACTCCAACTCTAAGAGGCAACATAAAATGAAAGTCACCCCAAACACTTGAAGGCAACAAAACACATAACCCACTCCTTCCAAAGGAGGCACAAAACATCCCCGTTCGTGGAAACCGGGTAAATCACTGACAAGGCACCATGCACTACCCAAGGGAAATACAAATTGTTGACATCACATTTTGACAACCCCCATCCTCTGGGGTCCTTTGGAAGACTTACTATAATGAATTCACACTTCACCCATTTCCCAAAACATGAACACATAGGAAAACATCACAAAAAACAATTACAAGGAAATAAGCTAATTTGGATATACTAAATCCATTTCCATTTTCATAAATTAACAATTAACAATTAGATTGATTTGTACATGTTGAAAAATTTATAATTTTAAATAGATTAATATATGGATATGCTGCATATAGATGTATATATATATATATATATATATATATATATATATATATATATATATATATATATATATATATATATATATATATATATATATATATATGTATGTATGTATATATATATTATATACATACATACATACATACTTATATATATGTATACATATATAAGTATGTATGTATGTATTATGTATGTATATATATACACATACATACATATATATGTATACATATATAAGTATGTATGTATGTATTTATATACATATATATACATACATACATACGTACTTATTCATTTGTAATATTCATTTTTCTTATTCATTGTAAACTTACACTTACACTTACAATTTATGGATATGTTGCATATAGATGTATAGTTATATATATGTATGGATATAATTAGTTGTGTATACATACACACATATATATATACACACACACACAACTATGTTTATGCATACACATACATACATATATATATATGTATATATGTATATGTATGCATATACGTAGTTGTGTGTGTGTGTGTGTGTGTGTATACACAACTAAGTATATGCATACATATATATATATATATATGTGTACATGATTTTATGAATTTCAATTACATACATTTCTTAATTTACATTTAAATTTTCAACAATGTTAGTTAGATGAATACACCAAACACATATCGAACAAAATGATAGATGAATACAACCAACACAAAACCAAATTCGAATCACATAAAGCATAAATAATTAACTTGGACAACTCCCAAAACATTCCTAGGTTGAAATCAAATTTATTACAACATAAACATGATTAAGAAAAAGTTCTAAAGAAGACAAGGAGTCTTCAGTTTTACAAAAAACACACTAGCACACATCGAACTCAAAAAGTTCACAACAGACTAGCATTCAGTTTTACAAAAATACACACTAGTATCCTTTGGCTGTCCAATACAATAGAGTAGCATTCAATTTTATGAAAAACACACTAGCACACATCGAAGTCAAAAATTTCACAACAAACAATCCTAATCAGACATCCACATATCTGATTAAGAAGTGGTGGGTCCTTGGGTATCAAATGACTCTGTATCAACTAGAGAAGATTTTAAGGATTGTTGATTGTTGTGCATGACACTTTCTATACAAGCAAGCAATGCCTGATTTGCCTCTGGACTAAGTTGTAACTGTTGAGAGAAGCCTTCAAAAGACCCGTTTTGTAGGCTGCTAAGAGTAGCAAAGGCTAGAGACAAAATGTTAATCATGTCCCTTAAAATTAGATGTTGAGTTGGAAGAAGAGTTGTAGGAGTACTCTTACATCTAATTATTTCTACTCTTTCCGCCTACTTTTGGGTTTCCTTTAACCCTCGAGCAATATTTTCTTTCTCCCTTTCAAACTCCTTTTGTTTCACTACCTGAGTTTCTCCTCAACAATTTTCTATTTTTTTTTCAGCATGCTCCAATCTCTTAGCCTCCCTTTGTGCCAGGTTTTGCTTCTCTTTCTGCCTTCTTTTCAACCATTTGGTCCCTTTTCCTTTACTGCAATTCTTGGTTTCTTTGTTTCTGTGCCTCTTGTTCATTCAGTAGATTGAAAAATTTATCTGATGTTAAAATTTGAGATTATCTACTTAGGCGCAACACCCCATTGTGACCTCTATTCAATGATTGGTGCACCCTTTGTGTTGGGAGTTGCAAAAAAATGCTTCCCCTTCCTTTTGGCTGTTGGTCATTGACTTGTGTGCATGGCACATAGTCAACTTCTTCGTCACTAGAGGCATTACCTTCCACTCCATTTTCTTTATCATTTGAATCCCAATTTTTTCTAGTCGTGAAGTAATGGATGACCTCTTTAGGATCTACATGTGGTGGTGATGGCATTGATAGCTCTTCATGCCCTTGAGTGAAATTTAGATGCACCCCTAGGTTTAAAGCTGCATCTTTAAATTCAAATGGAAGATTGAGACTCTCTTCATTTTTTGCTCCTTGATTACATGTTTGAACTACAGGTTCTTCTTCAATTTTTGCTGCCTCAATGTTTTATGTGCAACATCCTTCTTCGTTTGTTGGAAATGGGGGATTGCTTGCAGTTAAGGTTTCCACAAACTGTCCAATTTGTTCCTCATTCCAACTTGCTATCTTCAAACAAGTCTCCGCTGCCATGAACTGTGTCCCATCCTCAACTGCCTCACCCTTTATTTGTGCTCCCAATGTGGTTCGTTCATCTTCAACCATGAAAGCTTCGCTTGGTCCCATATCAAATTTAAGTGCATGTCGATCTAATTGTAATACCACTCCATTTTTTTCTTTGTTTCAGACTATGTCCTACCTTGCTTTTCTTTGTTTTCTGGTTGCTCTTAGACTTTGATATACTTTGATACTTGTTTATTATTTGATCGCTATTTATAGAGCAATGTGGATTATGTGTTGTGATGTGATGTTACTCTACTTTGATGTTATCATTTGACATGTCTTTGATTAGCATAATGATTATTTGGAATAACATGGTTGTTGCACATGAGTAGATTATATATGTTAGAATTGTTAGTTTTGTGATAATGTATTGGTGAAGGGGACCTAATTGCATCACTCGCTTGTGAACGCCCTGCGATTCCACGATTCCCTCTTCATGGTGTGTTCTATTATGATGTATATATGTGTGTTCTATATATATTTTGATTACAGGTTTGTAGGTATAGGACATTGAATCCACCTGGCTTCACAAGTTTGAGTGTGTTGATTAGCCAACGCTAATGTTGATTGGGAGATAGTAGCTAGGATTCTTGCATCAAGCCTTTACCTTAGTCTCAGTGTGTTGTCGGGTTTAGTTAGTTTTGCTTGTTAAAAGTTGTTTAATTTTGCTTTGAATTATTATGTTGAAAAGTTTTAAAAAGGGAATTTAATGGATTGAATTATTTAAAATGATTATTAAATTAATCTTATTTTAATGTTAGAAGTTGTGAATTAATTAATTAATTAATTTTAATTAGTAAATAGTCTAATCTTAGGATTATATTATTTATTAATTAATTAAATTAGATTAATTAAGTTAAATTTGAAATAGTAAATATTTTGGAATTATTTAATGTTTTTAATTTTAAATTTCTGGAGGATTTTATGCAAATTGGTTGTTAAAGATATTTTGTGAGTTTTAACATGTGTTAGACGAAATAATGAGGTTGTTGGAAATTGATTCACGAGGAGAAGATTGTGGCTTTAACGAAAGAAGTGAGAAGCTTCTTCACGATGGAAGCATGAGGATATTTTGGGTGTTGGGAAATAGAATGAAAATAAGTCTTTCTGTGATTTTACATGTTTCTGGAATTTTTTTTGAAGAATTACTGTAGAAGGAAGTTTTGGTGTTCTTGAATTTTTAGAAAAGTTACTCTTGGGGAAAGTTGTGTTCGAAAAACTGTATTTTTCTGAAGGAAGCTATTGTTTATCTAGGAGAAGATACTTGGATCTGTGGAGGAGGTGTTGCTTCAAATTTACAAATTCATAGGCATTGGACTACAGGTTCATTCTTTAATTTTTGTTTAGTTTATATTGAAAAGCTTCTAGTTTAGATCTTCTATGTAAAATATTGTTTGTGCAAACTTTTAAGTTTGACTTTAGTTTTAAAAATTGTTATTGTCGTATATGAAATTCTCTATAGAATAAAATCCTTTGTAGAATAAAAATCCTCTGTAGAATGAAATTCACTGTAGATACTATAGAAATTTTTTTAATTGGGATTATTGTGAATTTAGAAGAACCCAGAAGAATATAGTTAGGGATTTGGAAAGAAAATCTTGGTTGGGAAGAAATTTAATCTTCTGTAGAAAGTTTTCCTATAGGATAAAAGCTTCGGGGAAAATTTCTTGTTATCTTGTCTATAGGAATTTTATTGCTCTTTTTCTTTTGGTTTTATTGTTTGGACAAATTTATGAAGAAGACCTCTATGTAAAATTTCTTCTCTCTGTAAAAAAAAAAATGAATAATTTTCCTGTAGACGGTCGTTTTTGATAAAATTTTCCAAATAGAGCATTTGATTGGAAATTCTTCATGCATATATATAAATATTTATATTATGTTACTGGCTGGAAATTTTGTAAAGCTTCTACTAATGCGTTGAATCATTGTATGACGAATTTAATGTAATCGCTATTTTCTTTTATCATTATAAATTATTTCGAAGGTTCGAAATTTATTGAATTGTTGTTCTTGTTTTGTGGGGGGGCATGCAGGGGTTACCCTCATAGACGCCACCCCTAAGGGGGAAGGCTGGTTGTGAGGGAAACCTTTGCTACCCTCCCCACCCTCATATCTGCCATATGTAGATGGGGGAAAATGGCTATGTTAGCCATTTCCCCAATGACTATATACAAATTTAACTTTTATTTTGTTTTTTTCGTTCGCCATTGTACGGGGCACGATTTGTAAAGGATTATTGATTTTGTTAAAAGGTTTTTCAAATTTTGTTAAAGAATGTAAATTTTTAATACATTATATATATATATTGATATTTTGTCCTTGATGTCAAAATTGGTATTTTGGCACTCTGATCTTGTCTCTGTGATCTTGGTAATTCAGTGGCTCCACTATGGCATTCTGGCTTTGACTTTGTGATACTTGATTGAGGATCAAATCACTCTTGGTCTATTCATATTATGGCATTGGGTACATGCAGGGTCATGATGGGCCAAAAAGTGACGATATCTAAGTGATATGATGGCCCATGTGGCTGATGACCTTTTTTTTACCCAAAATTGATGAAACGAAAAGAGGTTTTAAAGGATATTCTCAACTTTCCACCAATATAAATTATGCTTTACTTTGAATTTAATAAATTATTATTTATTTTCTATTTGGATTACGATTAAAGTCCTGATTGATAGGCTGATTGAAAAACATCTATATCTTTCAAATGGTATCACATTTTTTGAATCCAAAGAATTTTTCACATTCTATGATTCACATACTATAGGATTAATTATTTACTTGGAAAAAAATTACAAAAAAATATGCATCACATCGGGACATGAGTCCTCTACTTATATCTAAAATATTATAAACAAATATCATAATTTTATTATGGTTAGGGTGGTCAGACAAACACGTACTTCTTATTTTTTCCTTGAAATTTAAGTACTACTCCATTGAAATTTCAAATTTTATGTAAGACCCCTCTGTTTTGCTCTTTCGACTGAACAGTGTTCTGTCTGATTATGTTGTACTTTTTGTTTGCACTTTGAGTTAGAAATCAGTTGTTATTTGATCGTTATCTGTAAAGTGATGCAAATGTTATATTTTATTGTGATGGTATTTGACCCTGATGTTATCATTATGTCATGCTTTGGATTAGCATAGTGGATAATTGAATTAATGATGTTTACGCTTTTGATTATATTAATGATGTTAGATTCATCAGTTGGTAATATTGTATTGGTGAAGGGGATGGATCACATCACTCGCTTGCGAGTGCCCTGCGATTATGAGATTCCTCTTCACGGTGTGTATTTTATGCTGTTCATATTATATGTTGTTGTATACTTGATTTTTAGGTTGGCAAGTACAGGACATCGACTCCACCTGGTTTCATAGGTTTGAGCGTGTCCAATGTCCAACAGTATTTGATTGGGAGATAGTAGCTAGGTTTCTCGTGTCAAGCCATCACCCTAGTCTTGAGTGTGTTGCCAGTTTTTGTTTGGTTATGTGGATTTAAATACTGTTTAATCTGCCTGGATCTTATTTAATTGCAAGATTAGAAAGGTTAAATAAATGGCCTATGTAGTTAGATTGTTGGTTTAATTAATCTGGTTATATTGTGAAAAGTGTTATTTGTTGATTAATATAATGTAATTAATAAAATAATTAAATCTTGGATTAGATTTATTTTATTAATTAATTAAATTAGTTATGTTGAAACGAAGTTGATTATGCAATTTGGAAATTATAGATTTTATTGAATTGAAAATAAGTTGAAAATTTTGAAAAAGGTTTAAATTTCATTTTTGAAAAATTAGAAAATGCAAAAATTGGAAAATAGAAATATTTGGAGATATTTTCAAAAGATTGACTTTAGGGTTGTGAGATATTTTCATTTTTGGCTATTATTGATTTTTTGGGGTAATTTTTGAGGAGGATGAAAAAAAAATGAAAAATGGAGGAGAGGAGAGATTTTGGATTTTGTGGATGGCTTGGAGGAATTGGAACCTAAAGAGGGATTAGTGTACCCTTTGGCATCTTCTGTGGGAAACCAGGTTTTCTTCTCAGTTAATTTATTTTATTTGGATAAAATTCATAATTGTCTTCATGTTGTTGAAATCTTGTGAAATCCTGTATGAAATTGAAGAGGACCTCCTTATTCAATCTATGTTTCTCAAGATAAAATTGAAAATATGGCTGTATATAGTTCTTTCCAAAATTTATTTGCTCAATTTGATCTATTAATTTGAAATTTTAGGTTTATATATATATATATATTGTTTATGTATTTCTTGTGGAGGGAGTTATGCTGTCAAACTGGTTTTAAAAACCCTGTGTAAGGGTGCAAATATCAAGAAATCCGCAGTCATTTTTATAAAATATAAAATAAAAATAAAAAAATTAAAAGAAAAAAATATATATATAAAAAAGCTTTTGGTTGGGGAGGCGCTGGGGGCTCACCTCCCCACCGCGCCCCATGGGAGGTGTGTGGGGAGAGAGTCGCGCCTAGTGCAGCTCCCCCACCGACCGCAGGCTATGCAGTGACCACCCTAATGGTGGTCGGCTGTGCTTTGCACAGCCGCGCCACCATTAATGGTGGTGGACTGCGCACCGCCACCACCTGGCCACCGTCGCCCAACATAACCCTCTGCCGCCCTCTGCTAAAAGAGATCTGCGGCAATAAAATCCACGTGGCCGCGCAACACAGACCCTCACGCTCTGCCTGAGACAGCCGACCGAGTTTAGGGTATTGCGTGCGGCTCGAGGTATAACGTGGGTCTTCAAAAAAAAAATATTAATTAAAAAAATAAAATGAATGTATATATATTTATAGTATTTAATATTATATTTAATATAATATTAAAGTATTAATGTATATATAATAAAATATATATATATATATATATTAATATTTTATATTATATTTACATAATATTAAAATAATAAAACATATATGTATAGTAGAGAATATGAAAGAGGGAAATAAAAGTATAGTTTAAATGAATTTATGAAATTTAAATTCATGGGCAAAGTTCAAATTATTTATTTGATTTAAATATAAATTGGAAAATTTTAAAAAAAGAAAACATTGGGTTATGGTCAAATTATTGATTTATTTTAAAACAATAGTTTTGAAATGGGAAAATATTGGAATTGTGACTAATGTGTTAATAACGAAGTTAATCGATTTATTTTATAATGATTTAGTTTAAAGCAACATAAGTGTTTTACATGCTGAACTGACTAGTTTTCATTATTTAAATGCAAGTAGGGAAATTAAATAAATGTTGATAATTTCTTCCTTATCTGGAAAGGCATATTTTAAATTCAGTTTTATTGATGCAATAAAACACTAAATGTAACGAGGAAATGGATTTAGAATATCCAAAGGTAGTTTCTTTCGATTGCCTTCAATGAATATTTCTCTTGTGTTCCTGTTTGGAAAGGGGTTAAGTGCATTTTAATATGTAAGTCTTCCAGAGGGCCCTAGAGGTTGGGAGTTTTCGTCTTGTGATGTCAACTGTTTGTTAATTCCCTTGGGTAGTGCATGGTGTATGGTCAGTGTTTACTTGGATTCCACGAACGGGAATGTTTTGTGCCTCCTAAGAAAGGAGTGGATTTTGTAATGTGTGCCTCCTTGTCAGGAGCGGTTCTGTTATTGTTGTTACCTCCAGTGGTTGGAGATGGTTTTATCCTTGTCGCTTCTCGAGGAAGGAGTGGACGTGTTATCTTGTTTGTGCACTTTGTACCCTTGGTGTTTGGATGGTATGTGTGTTGTCAAGTAGAAGAGTGGCTTCCGTAGGGGCCAGAGCCCGGAAGAGATAAACTAGATAACTTACGAAAGTGGTTTAATCAAGTGATAACTAAAACAATACTTAGAAGATTAGGACTAACTTCTCACTAATCAAGATATTAATGCCTCACTCATAGACCCAAGTGCTCAGTTAGGTTTGGGATGGGTGGGAAGGCCTGGAATGGCAAGGTCATCTATCTTGTCTGTACGAAAGGTATTTGATTCCGCATGAGTGAGTATGGGGGATGGGATTCGGTAAAGGTAACCAGGATAACCTTTTCTTGTGGGGGCTGGAGCCTAGGAAGAATGCCTAGAGGATAACCCATGACGAACTATGTGATGAAACTCTGTCTAGGACAACAGTTGGTTCTTGTTTTGTGGGTATGGTTTCCTTGACATACCTGTTGTGACCATAGTTGGTATTCGATTATTATGTGTATGGTTCTCATAACATACTTGATTTGCTTTATTTTTGGAAGCAATGTGACCATGTAGAGTGGTACTTGTGAGGTACTCATGATGCTCTTATGTCGTACTTATGTTGTACATATGCGGTACTTGGGTTGTACTTGTGATGTGCTTGTGTTGTACATATGATTGGGTGTTTCAGTTTGGTTTAGTTTATTTAGCCTGTGTCTAGAGGTAGATGGTCTTGACTAGGATTCCTTATTACTATCTCCTAGCATGGGGCGTGGGCCTTTGGGTTCCACTTGGTTGGGTGGTGTGCACCTAAATCCATTGGGCTATCTTCATGATCATGTGAACGAGACTTCCAGTTGGAGAGCTCGTTGGTTTCAGCTTCAGTTTTTGCTTAATTTCATTTCAGTTGATCTTGTACTATTTTACCCCTCAGTTGTTATCGAGGTGGAAGTTGTAATTGTAATCTCATTATTTTATTGGACTTTGCCTCATTTAGGGAATGAGAGTTGTAATTGTAATATTTCATTATGGATAAATGAGTTCGAAAGTTATCTATTATGTTTGGATGTAATTTATCTTGTATGGAATATATGCGTACTTATTATCTTGAGTAGATAAATGTTTGGTTCCATTTATGTTGTTGTTGTTGTGGGTTATTAAGTAATCTCAATCTCGTAACCTTAGGGGATGTTTGCATTGGGAAGCGAACTTGTATATTCATTGTACTTAAACAAAAAAAAAAAATAGCCTGTTTAAGTAGTTGTTTGCATCATCCTCTAGGGTTGTGTGGCGGGGCGTTACATTTTCACCAAATAGATTTTTATTTTTTTTAAATAAACATAGTATTTTAGAAACTAAATTCAATTTCTATAGATTCTATTCTTACATATTTTTGAAATAATATACATAACTTATTCAAATTTTTATGTCAAGTTGCCTAACGCTGATTTTCTGAATTTTTATTGCCACTTAAGGGCCTATTTTTTCCATGATGATCCCAAACATACCCCATTCAGTATCTTGTTTATGGACAACATTATTGCTTTGCTTTGGTACTGATTAGGTTGAGCTTCATGTGTAGATAAAGGATATCTTGCTTAGACAGGTACTTGGCATGGTTACTTAGGTATATCATTATCAGTTGGTTTTCAATTCCATTGTTTCTTGTCAGATTAATTATTTGGTATCATTGGTTGATATCACTCTATGATACTTTACATGTTACATGGAAAATTTGGGTTGGAATTACTCAAAATCTCTCTTTGGCATTCGAGTTTGATATTTTAGTTGATAAATATCTTTGCATTGGTGTATGGTATGGCTCATGGCTTACTGTTGATATTCATTCACATCTATTTATAAAAAGGTAATATCATGGAAATTTCTATAATGATGTCTTGAAGCATTATTTTTGGCTCACTCTCATTTGAAAATGACTTAGAAAGAAGTCATATCTATATCAGGTCCTATAATCGTTAATTCATTAGGCCTAAGAGTCGACAACAGGTATGAGGAAATAATTAAAAAAAAAGGTCACTTTGAAAGTGACATGGCATCATCCATTGGTAATAATGCTTTGTGTGTAAAGGTAGTCAACATGTTTGATAAAGTTGGAAATTGCATTATTTACTGACTTTGATTAAAGTCATAAGTGAATGACCTATCGGTTTATTTGAAATCATTGATTTTTCAGTGATTTTGTTCCAAGTCATAATAGTGGTTAGCATTTTTTTGTTTGATTATTGGACAACAATTAAAGTTTATATGGTAATACCACAGACTTCAAGCTTTATCAAATCTTGAAAAGGCATCGAATGCCTTTGTTTCAAAAGGAAGTAAAAGGGAAGTTAGGGCATTCTTTTCATCTGTTCATAAGCTCATGTGTTTGAAACCCTATTCTTTGTCGCTGCCATGAAGGTTGAGTAACTGCTGATTTTCATTGATCTAGCTAGCTGTAATGTCAATGACAGGAATAAAATCATAGAGACCAGATAATTGGATGGTATGGATGCTAAGTTTGTTGCGTTACTTTGGCTGTGGGCTCAAAAAATAAAGAAGATTCATTGGGCACTTGGAAAAATTATCTGGTATTTACATGTCTCTCTATTGCTGCTCGAACAAGTATCATTATTCTTTCTTTGAAGAAAGATTTCAGTTTTAGAAAAACGTAAGGTAGTTACTTTGTTTTGATTTGAAATTCAAAATGCAAGAGTGGTTTTCAGCAAGGCATGACATGATTTCGGTTACTTTTATTTTTCTCATTATGGGTTGTCAAAAAATAGTGTTTATTTGTGATTATGAGATTCATCTGAATAGATAAATAAGGGCTTTTGAAATCTGATCCAAAAAAGGTATTATTGTTCATTTTCTTCTTTAAAAAAAAAGCCTTTTATTGGTGCAGTCCTATTACTATTTCTCCAGGGTTCTAAGATCAAATACAAAATTGACACATTGACTTTCGAGAAAGAAAGAAACCTTGGCTAAAGATTCAAAATCAAAATGATTACATCCACCTTTCACAGGCTCTGAGGGTTTCAGTGTTATTTTCTTAATATACTCATTCCTGCTCATTTTTTCAGTAGAAATCTATTTTTATGTGGCCACTTCTTTGAATTTGAAAATATACCTAGCTCAATTTGACAAAAGTTTGTAACATTGTATATACCTCTGTTGTTGAAAAATACAGTGATGATTTTTTGATTATATAGAAAAATATAGACAAAAAAAGTCTCAGAAAGAAATGCGAAATTGAATACAACATAATGTATGGTCTATTATGATAGACATGATATACTCTGATATTGTAAATCTGAAATACAAGAAAAACACAAGCTGACTTAAGATTAGATAATGACTAGAATTTTGAAGGTTCAACTTAGAACCTTGAGGATTGTAGGGATTGTCTGTTGAGAGGCACTTGTGAGAATAGAGAGAAACATAGAGACCCTTTGTATCATTGTATTTTCTGTAAACTGAAAAAGGGGTTGGTGCTCCTTGAAATTGGTGTTTCAAAATGAGGGGTTAGTGCTCCTTGAGTTGGTGCTCAGAAATTAGCCTATAAGGCATTGTTAAAAGTGGTTTTTCAAATATAAGCCTAAAAGGTAGCAATTTAGGAGTGGTTTTTCTACCCCAAGAGGGTTTTCCACTCGACATATCTTGTGTCACTTTCTCATCTGTGGTTCCTCTGAATTATTGTGAAAATGCTTTATTATGCTATGTTTTACTATCATACTTCTCATTTCAGTTATATGTGATTGCACTCAATATATGTATGAGTTAATCATTGAAAAATGAGAGCATAAATCTATTTTGTTTCAGTTTCTGTAAATTTTGTCAAATTAGTTTATGACACTGATTCACCCCCCCCTCTCAGTGTCTTTTTCACTCCAACAATATATAGTGTATATTATATATATATATAGTTATATTTAAATATAAATTTTATAATTTATGGTAAAGAATAAAACAATGTATATATATACATATATTTAAAAAATATATTTTGAATATTTATTTTAGATATTTAAATATATATAAATTTTAATATTTAATATTGTTTGGTCTTAAATAATTAAGTAATATATATATATATATATACATACATTAAGTAAATGTGTAGATATTTGTATGGGTGCATGAATTATAGTACAGTTGGGTTACTATTTTGAAAAGATTTTTTTTTTGTTTAAAAAGAGGAAATTGTTATTTTATTAAAATTAATTGAGGAAATTGAAGGATCAGACACTTAGATTTTCTTTCTCTGTTTAACTAGGGTTTTAATCTAATTAGTTATATTGGGCAATTTACATTATTGTTTTTCATTGAATAAAAGTGGATTTAGGAAATCCAAATGATAGATCTATTTCTTGCCTTGATTGTGTAGACACATAAAAATGACCTAGGCCTGCAAGCTTTATTTTACCACTTTCGTCCTAGCATAATTATGACATTTAATTATGTCCTTGGTCCACATTCGACTATTAATTAAGTAATTCATTATTATTTAATCAATTCATGACTATTGTATTCTTCATGATTATTAAATAAATAAATTATATTTATTTATTCAATACGTCATTAATTGTCTATGGTCTTCTTACAATTAAATAAATTTATTAATTTATTTAATTACTTTTATTCATTTCTTCTTCCTACTTATTAAATAAATGAATTTTATTTGTTTATTTAATATGTCACTAATTCTCATAATTAAATGAATTTATGTAATTATAGGTCATAATCCTCTAAATTAAATAATTATGTTTAATTATTTAATTACCTAAGTTAACATTTCTCTCATTTTAAATAAATGAAATTATTTAAAATGATTTCATTTTTATTAACTATCACTTCATTTTAGTAAATAATCTGAAAAAAGATTATTTATTGTCACATAAAATCCTTATTTTGAATTAATTTAATTCAAAATGGTAATCTTCTTCCAAAAATCAAGTAATTGAGCAAATTCTTGATTTTTCAAATTTGCTTTTCAGTTCAACTCTTTATCTTCTTGATTTTCTAAAAATATTTATCTTTTTGACTAATTATCACATTTATTCTCGACCGTCAATTTGATTTTATCAAATGACATCTTTACCACTCATCTAACAATCTTGCCCTAACCCTAATTAGGGATTGTCACATGAAATCTCGTCCATTGATTTTAGGCTTTTGTCAGCTTTTAATCTCATCCGTCCATGCAAAATTGCATTCTTTATAAAATGTCAATTTTGCTCACAATTTGAGGGACCACTTCATTATTAAAAATCACTTAAATTAATATAGGCATTTTAGGTATAGAATTTACTTTGCATTTTAGCATATCATTTATCATAGTCTTTGGTCATTCAAATCCTTCAAAACTTGCATAGGACAATGGCATAGTCAATTTGCTCACACACACAAATCTAAGGGCAACAATCATACGCTGCAAGCTAGGAGGTGTTATGGAGGTGAATCATGGAAGCTTCGACAGATATCTGGTATAAACGTTCTTTTTTTATGCTTTCTTTGTGCCATAATCTTCTTTGGGTTATATTTAATCTAATCATGCTAAAAACCTTAACCTGAAAATAACCCATTGATACATTGGTGAACCTAACATATTTTTTTTTTTGTAGTTTTCGTACGGTTTTTAGTTTTTTCTTCTTTTTTTGCAGGTATAGGTACGAAAAACTGCAATTGCTTGAAGAAAGGATGCATCTATTCTAGCGAGCCACATCTGATACATCCTGCGATGCATTTGACAATACGAGCCGCATCTACTGCATGATGCACCACATCTGATTATCAATATCGAACCACATCCGCCTGTCAAAACCATGATGCATTTGTGGGTTCAAAAGCCGCATATGCCTGGTAATACAATTTTCCATTTTTTTTAACTTCCATTCTTTTGTGTTTTGATTTGGCATTTTTGTCTTGTTTTGTTTTCGCTAATGTTTTGTTTGCAGCTATATTTAGGGGGATAACTTAGTTTTTTTAGGACAAAGCGTAGAAGACCAAAGAGAAATCCAAAAACAAACTTCTTTTCTGTAGGGCGAAAGCGGAAGACACAAATGAAAATACTAACCACTTGCATCTAGGACCTTATGAAGACATTGATTTTTTAAAAAAATCTTTCTATTTGGTAGATAAAAAATTGTCATTTGGGTTTAAAAATTAACCAATGTTTTTCATGCCTGTCCATGTTAGTTTAGAACCCCACGATTCGATATATCGAAGTATCCTCTCCCCTTGCACATTCATGTGATCCTGGGTGTAAGAGAAATGGTTGCTGACTCTAGAACTTGAGCCTGTCTTGGTGGGAAAAAGTACTCACCCCAAGATGACTCAAACCGGTAACACGCTAAAGCCAAGTGACTTCCAGTTGATATATAAAAGTGGATTTTTGGGGGAAATCCCAAAAATCACACTCACTGTTCTGACGAGAAGGGAAAAAATGGTCTCTCGTCGTATTGGATGGTGCCCCATGAATGAAATGCCCTTACTAAAATCCATGTTGTAGTTTTTACCAAAATCCTTTCTATTTGCTAGTGTAGCAGGTTTGGACTTGTGAAGCCGTCTTACATATTTATAGTTCATGTGTGGAGATGAGATGTATGCCATGGGATTTTCATGGGTATAGTAGCTTGGTTGCCCCGTATAAGTGAGTGTCATGGAGGGGAGCCAGTGGGGTCAAGATACTAGTCATCTGCCTTGAATATGCGTAGCTAGATTTATCCAAGTAAGAACTCAGTAAATATTGTCCAACATAGCCGAGGGTGTAATTGTTCTCTGATTTAAACAAATCCATCACATCAAACTAAAAACACATTGTATTGTGTGATTTTTTTTGCTATATTCGTCAAACAACTTGATCATCAAAACGGAGTTAGTCGAAACACCATCTTCATAAAATCGTAACTATCAAATAGAGTCGCAACTATTGTTTTTAGAACCGCATCTGTCTAAAAGAGTTGCAACTGTTAGGTTAAATGCCACATGTGTCTGTCAACAGTTTTTAGTTCAGTCTAGTGTCTAAGCCACAACTATTATTTTGAGTTGCATGTGTATTCTGCGAGCCGCAACTGTCAAATGAAAAGCCGCAACTATCTGTCAGTAGTTTTAGAGTCACAAAGTCCCTATTCCGAGTTGCATTTGATCAATTGAGTTGCATCTACAATAAATTAAACCACATCTGCTCAAAAATTGCATTCGCCTATTTTGAAATGCATTTTCCTTCTGTAAAGCCGAATTTGAAATACTAAACCACATTTGACATCTAAAAAGCTGCATTTGCAAAAAAGCACCGCATTCAACATTTCCAGAGCCGCAACACATTTTCTTCCTATAGCGATGCATTCCCTTGACAGAAAACCAAACACTATCTCAGACCAGAATTCAAGTCTAGACATCTTAGCCTACTGTCAAACATCTTTTTCTGAAAGTCTCTGTCAGAAACTAGAATTGAAATTTCTCAAAACATCCATCATTTACATTCATTAGCTTGCATTTTAACCATAGGTTTAAAAATTCCAGATTTTAGTTGCATTCCCTAGGCATCATAATCATCATTTTTTTAGCATAAATTTATCCTTAGGTTTCATCTTGGAAAACTTTGGATTAGGCCAAATCTCCAAACTCTACAAAAAACTATTGTTTTTAAAACTAGGTTATCTTGGGACTTGGTCATTATTCCTCTTTTCGGTCATTGTCCTTTTTTGTGAGAACCTCCAACTCAACAGTCTAGTTAGGCAGGCTCACTCATCATTTTGACCTTGTCATTTAGTCCCTTTAGTAGGTTCCTTTTGATAACCAAAATTGAGACATAAGTCAATCTTATAGTGGTTAGGAAAACCTTTCTCCAAATATCGTCCAAACTTAGTCCTTTATCAAAAATCCAAAAACATAAGTCTTGCATTAGCATCCTTTATCAAAAATCCAAAAAACATAGTCTTGCATTGTCATCCTTTATCCAAAAATACAAAAACACAGGCTAGTGTCATCCTTGCATTTAATCATCATTTTCATCACTCTCATTTGAGAAATTCCCTTTTATGGTGGAAACTAGACTCCAAAGAAAGAAATAACAAATGGAAAACTTTGGACAAGATTCTCATTCCAATGTTACCAATCATACTTACGACCCAAATTGGATTTTTGATGACCCATTTAGCACCACAACTACTCAATTGCTTACAACCGTACCATCTTCATCAAAAAACGCTTTTGAATCATTCTTACATAAGGATGAATATGGAAAACTACTTGAGGAAAACCTAGAGGAAGCCACACAAGATCCAGAGGTGGCCTACTTCGTAGAACAAATGGTCTTATATGATAGAGACAGATATTTAGCCATACTTTTAAGTCAAGGAGCTAAATTACCTTGTGGGTTCGACATTAATGCTTTGAGACCATCATCTCCTGACCCTAATGTCACCAATACAAATAGCATGTCCAATAGTGGTCAACCTCCAAACAACACAAAAATACCTTTTTTGATGCTACCTCGCAAACTATCACAATGACCATGAGTGCTACCTCCAACATTTCAAACAATTCCAATTCAATCAACGCTACATCTATTTGAGGAACACAATCTATCACATTTCCTACACTATCCACAACATCATCACAATTGGCTGGAGCCACCCTTGGGTCCTCTGCAATGTGGGAAAGTTATGCCAATCCTCTATTTACCACTTTGGTAAATGCCTTGGGGGCAACATCAAGCTATACAAATCCTCCATTGACAACTACATCTAGTACCATGAGTGCATCCTTATCATATCCTCTCATTGGTACCTCACTAAATCCTTTGGTTGGAGGTAAATGACATCTCTTTCTTCAAGGACTAGAACCAAATGTTAACACGTCAACACAGTTTAATACCAACCCCTCCCAAGGAAAAAACATGAATATCCCTCTGGGATAGTTCCAACAACCCCAACAAGGCAATCAAAACACACAACCTATGGCATCTATTGGACATCAAAATATACCCGGTCACTATATTCCCTAAATATCGACCCAAATGGATGGGGGACACATTTTGACATATTCATCCCATATTCATACCCATTAAAACGTCCCCAATCCAAACTTTCAATACCAACACGCAAACCAAAACACATCATACATGTCACAACAACATATCCCTCAACAACGCACCAACATCCACTCACAACAAATGGGGAACCATAGTGTACCAATCAACCCACTATATGGTGCCACAAATGACCCTATAATCGATGCCTTCCAAGCTAAGCTCATGGGTGTAGAGAAGACTATAGAAAAAATGCAAATATCCGGCAAGAAATTAGAAGTGTCATATGATTTATCCGTATATCCTTTGACATAAACTTATACATGCAACCATTTCCTCTGGGATATGTGTCGCCTAACTTTACCAAATATAGAGGAAAGACAAACCCTATTGAACATGTCCAAGAATTTGTGAACAACTGTATGGATGTCGCCTATGAACAAACATACTTGATGAGACCCTTTTCTAAAAGTCTTGTAGGTCCCACCCTTGAATTTTTCTCCACTCAAAAGTATATCCCAACATGGGATGAACTTAAGATGCAAATGCATAAAAACTTACACGTACAACATTGGCATGGACACCTTTATTACTAGCTTATGCAATCTCATGCAAGAGGACACTGGTGAAATGTTCATCCCATTCTTCCAAAGATGGAGAAGTCTAGCTAGTCGTTGTCACATTGACATACCAGAAATGAAAAAGGTTGACATGTTCGTACAAACACTTCTAGGTCCCCTAAAATATGCAGTGCCGGTGCATTGTTGCACAAATTTCATGGACCTAGTTGAAAAAGGTGTCCAGATTGAAAAATCCCTTATTGAAAAGGGAGAGCTAAAATACGGTCCTAAAAGCACAAACGCAAATCCTCCAATTGACAAAAATAAGTATTGGGTCAAGAAAAAACACATCACCAATGACGGTGTGGTCAATGCCAAAACCATTAATGCAACAGGTCATGTACTCACCATCAAAGGAGTTCAAAATAAAAATACACTTGTGACCACACCCACACCAACTGCCAATTATATTCAAAATAATACTGATCAATTTAATCAAAGGTAGCCGCGTCAACCACGACAATTTCAAAAACGTACATACACTCCCTTGGGTGAGCCTATCGAACTTGTCTTAAAGAAACTTATCCAAAATGGTGTCATGACTTTGGAAGACCCTAAACCATATGACCCTGGCGAGTTCAATCCATCATGGTGGGATAATAATGCATTTTGTGATTACCACCATGTCAAAGGGCACAAAAATCCTTCTTTCCATCAGTTACGAAATCTTGTGCAAGACCTTATTGAAAACAACACTATTGAGTTAGGAGGTCAACTGTTTGCATCTAATTCAGACCATACAATCCATAAGAACCCACTATAGGATCATGGTTATGGTAACCCCTCCCCATCCAACACAAAGCATAACAATAATCAAGCCAATCACGTCCGTCCTACCTACAATAACGTTCGTCCTGCCTACAATTATTCCGGTGGAACCATCATTAACAATCTTCACGCTGCTAATGAAGATTAAGTGTGTCAATACTATTACCATTAAAAAGGCCCCAGAATGCAATGTCACCATGCGTAAAGGCAAGGTCACTATCCTGGGTCCCTTTGCTCATCAACCTAAAATTACCATACCTGGTCCGTCTGCCAAGCCGTCAAACCTTAAACTAGAGTTCAATCTTATTGAGCAATTGAATAAAACACCTGCTCAAATATCCATTCTTGAATTGCTCTACATTTCACCCACACATAAGGCCATCTTGGATAAAGTCCTACAAGAGTCTTCCATCCCAAACAACATTGATGTCAATAATTTTGAAACCATGGTCGGCTATTTGACTTCGCCTCACCATGTTTCATTTTCGGACACTGACTATTCCTCACCTAAACTATCTCATAATGATGCCCTTCATATCGAGGTTTTTGTCCATAAACATAAGGTTAGATGAGTCTTAGTAGATGGCAGAGCAGGATTGGACATCTGCTCTTTAAAATTGGTTAAAGCTCTTGGCTTCTCTGATGCATGTGTGGATGCTACCAAGAGCATTGTCATCAAGGCATATGATGATGAAGAATGTGCTTCTAAAGGAATCATTACAATTCCAATTTGTGTGGGACCTGTTATTATCAATACAACATTCCAAGTCTTGGATCGTGACATACACTACAATATCTTACTTGGTCACCCATGGATTCATGCCTTGAAGGCCGTTCCTTCCACATACCACCAATGCCCAAAGTTCCCTTTTGATGGTACTGAAATTACTATCCTAGGAGATCCTGATCCATTCCAATACTATACAAATTTGAGAGCCACTGCTGAGCACTAGGTACCCATTAATCGAGAGGCCTCAAACTCCACCTCTTCCAAATATATTGACCCGTCTGCACTCACCAAATCATCCATATCCATTCCATCGACTTCTACCACACCATCCTCCTTGGCCTCAACACCAAGTAATGACCTAAAGATCTAGGACCTTGGTTGTGGAGAATTCAAACTGAATACAACTTATTGTATCACCACAATACCTAAGCCACCTAAAGTCTATGGTAGACCGTGTTTTGCAGTCGAGCCTAAAACAACTTTCAATGTTCCACCAAAAACTATATTCACCCTATGGGGAGATTTGGGTAATGAAGTCATTATTGACATAGCTAATTGGATCTACACAGACCCATAAGGATTACCTCCACTACCATTGGACCTCTATGGAAAAGGCTATGACGTATGCAAAACACTAGGTTTTGACGACACAAGTGGCCTTGGAAAAGCCAACAATGGAAGGTGAGCACCTGTTATTATTTTTGCATGACCAAGCTACACAGGGCTAGGGTTTGACCAACTCGAAACTGATGATCGACATACCTATGAAATTTCAAGTGATGATGTAATGGCTACAAAAAGTGTCGAGACACGCGAAGACTCCCTTACCAAAACTGACTCTAATGAATGGGAATGGGGATCTGAGAAAACCCTTAGCAACTATGATATTGACAAACTATTCCTGGCACCTGGCCAACACCCCTTTGAAGAAAGATTCCAACAAGAATACAACATTGATCCTATTGATTGTCATTCTAAAGATAAGGAATGGGTAAGTATTCCTTGGGATCCAGAAGAACATAAATTATCATTGGAAACATCTGACTCATCTCGCCCCATTCCCAAGCCCACCCAAGAACCTAACATGTCTAAACCTACTGTCCATGCCTCTGAAATGCTAGCCACTAGTCATGATGCTGATAATTTTATCCCCTATTATGACTATGAATTCGACTCATCTAAATCTGAATATGGTCCATCCATTGCATTTGACACAGAAGTTGAAATTGAAAACTTTGCCTTCACACTTGAGGCTTCAATTTGCACACTTTCTGTATCTCCCCATCTTTTACCAGCACTAATGATGGGATTTCCCTTATTTACCCACAACTGATTGACTGGGACCAACAAGAACCACTAGTGATGGATATCTTTCAGAATGATGAGGCAATAGTAGAATTCATGGGGCTCCGAGAAGTCATACCTTGGGGTGATCACAAAGCTGGATTCTCTATTGACCTAGATTGTGCAACTTACTTCGGGGAGACTGTGCAATCCTCCAATTGCAAAAGTACAAAGAATAAAATAAAAAAAGAAATGTCTTTAGGTGAAAAATGCAAGGCACCTTTTGACAACAAAATAGTAAAAACAAAGGACGTATCTAAAGGTGAAAACCTCTCTGAGGAGCCTAAGTATGGAGGATTGGAATTTCTTCCCATCACACAGGAAAAATCAGCTATTCTTATTGAAGACACAATGAAAGTTAACATAGCTATGCTAGAGAATCCTAAAATGGTTCTCTTGGCCACATCATTGTCAGAGGAAGAAAAACCTAAATTTCAACAAATTTTCACAGACAGGAAAGTTAACATTGCATGGTCATATGCTGACATGTCGGGCCTTGATCCAGAATTGGTATTGCATCATCTTCCTCTAATCCCAGGAATCAAGCCAGTCAAACAAAAATTATGGAAAATGCATCCACAGATTGCACTACTTGTAAAGGCTGAATTAAAGAAATTACTAGATGCTGGATTCATAAGATCAATAGATTATGCCGACTGGATATCCAACATTGTCCCTATCACAAAGCCAAATGAACAAATTTGTATCTGTACGGATTTTAGAGATTTAAATAAGGCTTGTCCAAAAGATGATTTCCCGTTGTCGAACATAGACATGATTGTTGATCTCATAGCCGGGTACGAGATGTTGTCTCTCATGGATGGTTTCTCAGGCTATAACCAAATCCACATTACAACTGAAGACCAACACAAAATGACACTCACCTACCCATGGGGAACATACTATTGGAATGTCATGCCTTTTGCCTTAAAGAATATAGGCGCTACATACTAGAGAGTTATGACAACAATATTTCATGAAACGATGCATATTCTAATGGAGGATTATGTGGATGACCTTTTGGCCAAATCTTTGACATGGAAAGATCATCTCAGGGTCCTGGACAAATTTTTTAGATGGCTAGAAGATTACAAGGTTCATTTGGACCCAAAAAAATGTGTCTTTGGGGTCATTTCAGGAAAATTTTTGGGCTACATAGTTTCACGAAGAGGCATAGAAGTTGATATTGCTAAAGTGAAAGAAATTATAGACATGCCACCACAAAAAGGAATCAGTGAGTTGAGAACACTTCAGGGAAGACTACAGTCCATCTGACACTTCATCGCACAGTTGGTAGACAAGTGCCAACCATTTCTATATTTGTTACGCAAAAGTATTCCCTTTGTATGGACAGACAAATGCCGCACAACTTTTGAAAAAATTAAAAAATATCTATTGACACCACCAGTCTTGATGTCACCCATTGAAGGAAAGCCATTGATCCTGTATGTCTCTGCAACTACAAATGCACTGGGGGCATTATTTTCACAAAATGACAATGAGGAAAAAGAAAGATCCATATACTATATCAGTCACACACTGATAGGATATGAATTGAACTATACAACCATTGAATGCACATGCATGGCAGTTGCCTTTGTAGCACAAAAACTTAGACATTACATGCTGAATCACCAAACACATGTGGTATATAAGATTGATCCATTAAAGTATCTTCTAAATCAGGCAACATTGACATGACGGTTAGCAAAGTGGGTCATGATATTGAGTGAATATGACATACAATATGTTGAGAACAAGGCAATAAAATGGAAGGTAATAGCAGATCAACTTGTAGATGCACCCATCTAGGATACGCATCCATTGATAACTAATTTTCTCGATTAGTCTATCTTTCATGCAGAACCTATATTACCTTGGAAGTTGTATTTTGACGGGTCTCATACTGGTCATGGCTCAAGGGTTGGCATTTTTTTCATCACACCACAAGGGGATTCCATTCCTAAGGCATTCAGAATCACCTTCCCTTGTACTAATAACATTGCAAAATACAAAGCACTGGTCACAGGACTCAAAATTGCAATTAAATGGAAAATTCAAACATTGCTAGTATTTGGGGATTCTCAGTTAATTATCAACCAAGTGAATGATGATTATGACACGAAAGATGAAAATTTGCTCCCTTACAAGTGAATGGTGGATAGCTTCATGACATATTTCAAAATGATTTCTTTTGAACAAATACCAAGGACACAAAATAAGGCAACCGATGCAATGGCTACTATTAGATTTCTCTTAGAAATCCCCAAAAATGTGTCACAATTTGAGTTCTTAGTGGAACAACTATTGATGCCTACATATGACATCCCAGACTTAGAAATAGTTTGTGAAATTGTTGGTCCCAGTTTGCCTTGGTACCAGTACATCTATGATTATCTTAAGTCCCAAACCCTACCACCCAACCTTTCCAATAACCAAAGAAAGTCCTTTATCCAAAAAACCGCTCGACACACTATCGTCTGTGACACCCTATACCATCGTGGCTTTGATAACACCCTTCTTCACTGTCTTGAAATTGATGAAGCCCAAACAACTTTATGAGAAGTACATGAGGGTATATGTGGATCTCATTCGAGTGGTCCAACTTTAGCTAGGAAAGTCACCAGACTTGGATACTATTGGCCGACACTAGAAAAATATGCTCTTCAGTTTGTCAAAACATGTTGGAAATGCCAGGTGCATAATGACCTAATCCACACACCTGCACAGGATCTGAGACTGATCACTTCTCCATGGCCCTTCGCACAATGGGGACTCGACCTTATGGGAAAGATCCATCCATCCTCCTCTAACGACCATAAATTCATAATCACCACCACTGAGTACTTTACTAAGTGGATAGAAGTCATCCCCCTCACTTACATCACCAAAAAGCAAATATCAAAGTTTATCCTTAATTACATCATTTACCAGTATGGTGTTCTGCAGTCCATCATCACAGATAACGGGAGCCCATTCAAAAATTAGGACGATCGTGAACTCTGTGAGCGATTCCACATCCAACATCACTTATCCACCCCATATTATCCACAAGGTAACAGTCAAGCTGAGGCATCAAATAAAAAATTTCTTTGCATTCTTCAGAAGACTGTCAATGACACTAGCAGAGATTGGCATTTACAAATCAATCCTGCCTTATGGGCCTACCGTACCAGCATTTGTACACCCACTGGAGCCACTCCATTTTCCCTTGTCTACGGATCTGAGGCCATATTACCCATCGAGGTTGAAATTCCTTTTCTCTGAGTCTCTTGAAGGGAATGGTCGATGATGAAGAGAAGAGACAGTCTCACCTACATGAGTTAGAAATGTTACAAGAAAGATTACAAAATTCCTTGAATCACTTACAGGCATATCAAAATCGTCTCTAATGGAGCTATAACAAAAGAGTGATGGTGAGAAAATTTGAAATTGGTGACTTGGTCCTCATGCAAAACCTAAGAAATCAGGCTGACCGTGAAAAACCTGGAAAGTTTGAGGCTAATTGGCTTGGTCCTTATATTATTACTGCAACATTCAGTTCTGGAGCTTATCAGTTGGCCACACCCGATGGAGAACAATTGACAACACCCATCAACAACCTACATCTGTGAAAGTTTTACACATAACATCAAAGAGCTTGGCTAACAACCTAAAAATACAAAAAAAAATTAAAAAATAGAACAAAAAAATCGTCCCTTGACGAAAACTTGGCAATTAGGCATCTTGGTGACACCAAAAAAATAAAAAAATGGCAAAAATAGTAAAAAGAAATGAATTCGTCCAATAGTGAAAACCTGGAAAATAGGCACTTTGGATAAGTACCCTGGTGAAAACCTGGCAAACAGGTGCCATGTGTAGTCAATCATTGCTCCACCATCTACTTTTACTCTAATCAACTTTTTTGCATGATCACGACAACTTGACACATTCACGACCTTCATCCTACGTCTTGTCAATTTTGACCATGGCTAGCATTGGTTGACATCACCCCTTGCATATCCTTACCTTTTTTCCTGCATCTGCCTAAGTCCGTATTCCCCAATTTGTCTAGGGGTAATACCTTTATCATGTAACTGCAGTGGGTGTCGCACATGATCCTGCATTCATAAAAAGTCTTGAAAAAAGTCATAAAAATTTGAAAAAGTCTTGAAAAAAGTCCTAAAAAATTTAAAAGTCTTGAAAAAAGTCATAAATTTTTGAAAAAGTCTTGAAAAAAGACCTAAAAATTTGAAAATGTCTTGAGAAAACACAAAAACATCCAAATCAATGTCAAAATCCCAAAAACAGTGTCAAAGTCAATTTCTATCTGGTCAATCCAATCAGTCCTACCAATCAATATCTTTTTTCCCTGTCCGAACTATGTTGTCTCTGCGCATTTGCTATGTAGGCAAGATTCATCTTTGAATCCCTGAGACATTAGGTCAGTCTTTCTAGCTTTGTCAAAATAAAATCATGATTCAAAATTTTATCCTTTGGACAAGGTCATTGGTTATGTCGAACTATGAGGTCTCTGAGTGCACGACGTAGGCAAGGCCATTTGTCGATGAGCCCTTGAGGCCACACTAGGTTAGTCCATTAGGGTTCATAGTATTACACTGGCACACACATCAAAAGTCTTCAAGTAAGGATACGTCATTTCATAACATGGTAAACTCCTAAAACGAATTACGACAATCACTCATTCAACATGACAATCACACCAACACATCAGCATCGACATGTAGTCACCACAAGTCAACTTCAGTAAAACTTAGTCGCAACAAGTCAAATTGTCACAACCAGTCAAACTGTCAATTCTTGGTTATCTTTTAGATGTGTCCTTCTGAAGAATAGCCTCTGTCATTTATGCCTTAGGATGTGTCCTTCCTAGGCATTGTCACCGTCATTTGACATTTTGAGGGATCCTCTCGACATCTAAGGATCATTCCTCTCGACATCAATGTTCTTTTAGATGTGTCCTTATGAAGAACAACCTCCGTCATTTATGCCTTAGGATGTGTTTTTCCTAGGCATTGTCACTATCACCTGGCATTTCAAGGGATTCCTTTTGGCAATTAGGGATCAATCCTCTCGACATCAACATTATTTAGGATGTGTCCTTCCTGAATTTGGAAATCTTCGGGACTCATCATCTTGACATCAAAACACTTGGCATTTAGACACACTTGGCAAACACTTGGCACTTCTCGTCTTTTGACACTCATGTTACTAGTTTTTCTGTGAGATCTCAACAATAGAATATAGAGAAACAACGACGTCTCATGACATTTGTCTTGTCTTTTGACACTTATGTTACTATTTTTTCAGCGAGATCCCGACAACAGGATATAGAGAAACAATGACGTCTCATGACATTTGTCTTGTCTTTTGACACTCATGTTACTAGTTTTTCAGCGAGATCCCGACAATAGGATTTAGAGAAACAATGACGTCTCATGAAATTTGTCTTGTCTTTTGACACTCATGTTACTAGTTTCTCAGTGAGATCCCAACAACAGGATTTAGAGAAACAATGACGTCTAATGACATTTGTCTTGTCTTTTGACACTCATGTTACTAGTTTTTCAGCAAGATCCCGACAACAGAATTTAGAGAAATAGTGACGTCTCATGACGTTTGTCTTGTCTTTTGAAACTCATGTTACTAGTTTTTGAGCGAGATCCTGACAACAGGATTTAGAGAAATAGCGACGTCTCATGACATTTGTCTTGTCTTTTGACACTCATGTTACTAGTTTTTCAACGAGATCCCGACAATAGGATTTAGAGAAACAGCGACGTCTCATGACGTTTGTCTTGTCTTATGACACTCATGTTACTAGATTTTCAGTGAGATCCCGACAACAGGATTTAGAGAAACAAGGACATCTCATGGAGCTTGTCTTGTCTTTTGACACTCATGTTACTAGTTTCTCAGCGATGTCCTAACTACGGGATTTAGAAAAATAATGACGTATCATGATAATGGATTTTTTTTTTTTTTTGGCACTCATGTTACTAGTTTCTCATTGATGTCCTGACTACGAGATTTAGAAAAACAACGACGTATCATGATAATGGCTTTATTTTATTCTTTTGGCAATCATGTTGCTAGTTTCTCGAGGATGTCTTGGAAATAGGATTTAGAGAAGCAATGACATTTCATGGCTTGTCCTTCTTGTCTTTTTCTGCTTGCAGTTGATTATCATAAAAAGGTTGGGGCAATTGCACTCTTAGTATGAGTCATGATCATCCTTGTCTGCAACTGCTTGTCTTATGTGATGGTATGACCTTGCACACCTTGATTTATGTCATATCATGGTGTTTGTTGGCCATCACAATAATCTGCCCAATGATGATTAAGAGCAATAAATATTAAATTCCTATGGTAAGGTTTCGAAGGATTTGGTCTAGGAACTAACATACATCTCCTTTTGTCTTGTCATCTTCTCTCACTAATCTCATAGAGGCATTGCATCCATATCATCATCCATATCTTTTACACTAACATTTCTTTGTCTCTTCATATTCTAGTCTTCTCATCAATTTCAAAAGCACAAACATGTTCTTAGAACTCGTCTGTCCTCTCGAGGGGGCATACCGCAACCCTCCTCGTCATTCTTCCTCATCCTATTTTGCACTGGGGCACATTTTTGACTTATTTTCTTTGCCACAATGCAACAGGCTGCATTATGACAAAGAGGGGCAAATGTAGACACCTAAAAATGACCTAGGCCTACAAGCTTTATTTTACCACTTTTGTCCTAGCATAATTATGACATTTAATTATGTCCTTGGTCCACATCCAACTATTAATTAAGCAATTCATTATTATTTAATCAATTCATGACTATTGTATTTTTCATGATTATTAAATAAATAAATTATATTTATTTATTCAATACGTCAATAATTGTCTATGGTCTTCTTACAATTAAATAAATTTATTAATTAATTTAATTACTTTTATTCATTTATTCTTCCTAATTATTAAATAAATGAATTTTATTTGTTTATTTAATATGTCACTAATTCTCATAATTAAATGAATTTAATAATTTATTTAATTATCGGTCATAATCCTCTAAATTAAATAATTATGTTTAATTATTTAATTACCTAAGTTAACATTTCTCTCATTTTAAATAAATGAAATTATTTAAAATTATTTTGTTTTATTAACTATCACTTCATTTTAGTAAATAATCTAAATAATCTAAAAAAGATTATTTATCGTAACATAAAATCCTTATTTTGAATTAATTTAATTCAAAATGGTAATCTTCTTCCAAAAATCAAGTAATTGAGCAAATTCTTGATTTTTCAAATTTTCTTTTTAGTTCAACTCTTTATCTTCTTGATTTTCTAAAAATATTTATCTTTTTGACTAATTATCACATTTATTCTCGACCGCCGATTTGATTTTATCAAATGCCATCTTTACCACTCATCTAACAATCTTGCCCTAACCCTAATTAGGGATTGTCACATGAAATCTCATCCACTAATTTTAGGCTTTTTTCAGCTTTTAATCTCCATCCATGCAAAATTGCATTCTTTATAAAATGTCAATTTTGCTCACAATTTGAGGGACCACTTCATTATTAGGGCACCACTTCATTATTAAAAATCACTTAAATTAATATAGGCATTTTAGGTATCGAATTTACTTTTCATTTTAGCATATCATTTATCATAGTCTTTGGTCATTCAAATCCTTCAAAACTTGCATAGGACAATGGCATAGTCAATTTGCTCACACACACAAATCTGAGGTCAACAATCATACGCTGCAAGCTAGGAGGTGTTATGGAGGTGAATCATGGAAGCTTCGATGGATATCTAGTATAACCGTTCTTGTTCTATGCTTTCTTTGTGCTTCATAATCTTCTTTGGGTTTTATTTAATCTAATCATGCTAAAAACCTTAACCTGAAAATAACCCATTGATACATATTGCCTCTAGTATCTGATTTCTTCTAGTTATGTTTTGGGGAAAATGAGTTAAAGTGTTAGTCAATAATTTTTAAGTCTTCCAAAATGATCTTCAGATGATGGGGGTTGTTGTATTGTATTGTTAGCCTGTTTTAATTCCATTGGGTAGTGCGTATGTTGTTTTCAGTGAGTTACCCGGTTTCCACGAATGAGAATTTGTGCCTCCTAGTTTGGAGTGGATTTTTCATGTGTTGCCTCCTTTGTTTTGGAGTGGATTTTTTTATTTGTTGCCTCCAATGTTTGGAGTGGATTTCGTTATGTGTTGCCTCCAATGTTTGGAGTGGGTTATTTTATTTGGTTTTGTGCTCTATGTTACCCTAGGATGTTGGTTTTTGATCCGTGAGTTGTCAAGTAGAAGAGTGGCTTCCGTTAGGGGCCAAAACCCTAAAGAGGTAAACTGGGTAACCTTCAGAAGTAGTTAATCAAGTAAAAACATAATTAAAGTATTTAAGGGATTGGGTAGTATCTCATACTAAATAAGATAAGTTGCCTAACTCATGGACTCAAGTGCTCATTTGGGCTTGGGATGAGTGGGAAGGCCTTAAATGGTGAAGGTCATCTACCTTATCTTTTCGAAAGGTATTTGATCTCGCATGAGTGAGTATGGGGGCCAAGGATTGGTTGAGGCTACCAGGATATCCCAAGATTGGGGCCAAGGCCTAGGAAGATCCTCATTGGGTAACCCATGTCGAGCTGTAGGATAACACTCTTTGTACGACAACAATTGGTATGTACGGTTTATCTATATGGTTTTGTTAACATACTTGATTTTTTCATCTCTGGAAGCAATGTAACCTTTGTAATAGTTTGGTTCTTGTACTTGTGTTTGTTTGAGTTAGTATGTGTCATCCTATGTCTAGAGGTAGAAGGTTTTGGTCTTGGATCCTTGTTACTATCTCCTAGCATAGGGGGTGGGCCTACGGGTACCACTTGGTTGGGAGAAACATGCACCTTACATTGTTGGGTCCCCTTTATCTTCTGATCTTGATGGCCAGATTTCCAGTGGAGAGCTCGTGGATTCCAATTTGTTTATTTCATGCTTTGTTTATTGGTATAGATGGCTCTTATATTTTATTTTACTCCTCAGTTCTATTCAAGGAGGTCTCATGTATTATGTAACACATTTGTATGAACTACCTCATTCCGGGAATGAGTGATGTAAATCTTATTTGATGAATTAATGTTATATTTGAATCTTGATGTATATATTATCTTTATGATGCAATTTCAATGGTTGGAATGTATGTTCTTTTAATTCTTAAGTAGTTAATCTTATGCTATGAATGTATTTATGTTTTATGTTATGGGGTTTGGATGTTACCTTAGTCTCGTAGCCCTAGAGGATGTTGGCGATAGATAGTGATTTTTCATGTTATATTGTACTTTTAAATAAATAAAATTTGTTCACTTTCATAGTTAATGCAACTTCCTTTAGGGTTACATGGCAGGGAATTACACTAATGGCCATATTCCTATTCTTCTAAAACCACTTGCAATATTATGAGTTAAAGCTTGTGCAAAAGATTTGCTGGCAAGTGTTGCCAACTCTTCCCTTCCAATGTCAAGTTGAGGATTTGTAGAGAACCATATACTCTTATGTTGTTTGAAGTAGTTTTTGAATGGTGAGAATACACTCACATCAAGGGGCTGTAATGTGCTAGAAGTGTGAGAAAATCTATTCCCATAGTCTTTTCTTCTTTGATCGTTTTGAATACAACATGACTGCCATGACCATCAAAGATGAGCAACTGTCTATTTGTTGGTGACACAACTCCTAGGAAATTTCTTGCAAAGTGTTTCAACCATTGCACAAATAATTCTTTGGTCATCCAAGAATGCTCTTGGATTGCCATGCATTCCCTTGGCTCATAGTTAATAATATAGTTTTTAATGTTCCTTTTGGACTTGAATAAATAGTAACCAGGTATAGCTTGACTTGCTACACTAACACAAGCTAGAACAATGATCCATTCTTTGATTTTATAAATTAATTGTAGAACATGTTTCATCCATGTTTTTGCAATAACTCTCATTGCATAGTTTTTTCCAGCTTGCATCCCCATTTCGTCACAATCCCATATTTTGTTGGGCCCATAATTGTGTTTTTTGTACAACTCTTCCAAGTTTTCATAGAATGAAGAAACTATTTCAGGGCATAGCATTATAGCTCGATCTGTGTCCAATCCTTTTGGTGTTTGAATTTTCAGATCGGGATGCCTTTGATGAAATCCAACCTACCATGACCTCGATATCCCATTTGTGAATGGGTTAGGCCTCACTCCAACCATTTGGGCCACCGTGGACTTGAGTTGTGAGACTTGAAGGCCATGGCCAATATTATCCATGTCTTTACACCACTACACAATTTCAACTTCTTATTCATCAAATAGGATTGTTCGTGGCCCCTTCCTTTTTGTGGATGTCACACCATTGAGCCACGCCCTCAAATTGCTAGGCGAGATTCCTCATTTGATCGTTGAACCTCTAATTGACATTTGATTGTCCTCAACATATACAATGGATTTTTCCATGTGATGCATTTTCCAACTTCTCGTGTATAGATCTAGGGTTGTCACATGGTCAGCAGGTGGCAGGTCCATTTCTACCTCAATATTATGAACAACAGGTTCAAAACCATCATTTTCATTTGTCTGTTTTGCATTTTCAGAAATAACATCCTTGTTCATGTTGATTGCTGGCTCTTCATAAAAAACATCTGGAACATTGAATCTCACTCCACGAGGTACTCTAATTAAGCACCTCCCACTCGATCTTTTCCTCTTCTACCATAGTGCCATGATTATCAACGATCCTGTACATTGTAAGCCATAAACTATCAAAAAAACAATGTTGAAAGCGGTAAAAAGAATTTGAAATCATTATTGAAACAACCAAAAAACCCAGGAGTACCATTGTTTTCATTATGAAAGGAGATTGATTTTTTTCATTACCTCAAACCGTGGACAATAGACAAAAACAAACATATGTGTGTGTACATAAATTTATATAAGTATACATTTATCTATGTAATTATATGTATACACACATATACATATATATCTATATATATATGTATGTATACATATAATTACACAGAAAATCACTGATATACATTAAAAAATAGAAAGGAATGCTAATTGTGTCACTATTAACATGAAATTATAACTATTTTATCATTCAAATCCACTCAAAAGTTAATGGGTCTAATTCACGTTAACACCTTATAAAATTAATTTGGTGCCCATTAAAAATCACTCCTACACATTAATTGTCAAATATTAGCACCGGACACCAAACACATTACACCCTAATTAAACTTCATTAGGGGTATGATTAATGCATATGACTAATGTTATTTTTTAGGGTATCCCATTCTTTTCCCTTGTTTTACCGCATTCTCTCTCTAGAAGGTTCTCATAACGATGTAATGTATATATATACATACATGTACGTATATATATATGTATGTATGTATGTATGCATGTATGCATGTGTACACATATACATACATATATGCATGCATATATATGTATGTATATATATACATGAATGCATACATACATACATACATACAAGACACATATGTACAGTAAATGAAAGAAGCTGTGTTGTATTCAACAACTATAGGATATTAATTTTAATAGAGGTAGATCGATTACAGACTTGGGTTTCCAAAAATGTGCACAAAAAAGTAACCAAGGGTTCCATAATAATAATTCCTCACTCACAGGAATACAAAAGTGCATTTTCAGATAGATGTTTAATATTCCAGGCAAGGGTTTCATGAGATTAATTCCTTAAGCACATGAATTTGGAAAAAACCAAGCAAGGGTTTTTACATGTATGGCATATTTTTAATGGGATTTCTGATTTATGCCCATAGTCATATGGGTTTTTTATAAAAAGGTCGATGCAAACCGAAAAAATCTTATTTTGCAGACATTTGGTCAAACCCACAAATTTCATCATCATTTTTGGAGACAAAATCTTGAAACATTCGACTTTACCAGGTTGTGAAATGGGGAGAGGAAATAATCATTTAACCCCAAAAAAACCTGTGGGAAAAAGACCAGCACCATGACCCGACAAAATCAAACAACACATGGTGAAAATGTGTTGAAGATGAATGATTTATTTCATAAACAAGTAGTAATAATTTTTCAATCATCGAATAAACCCTTCATGGGTCCTGAAAGATGCAGAAGAAAACGATTAACTAGTACCATTGTTCGAATTTTGATAGGATCGACAAATGATACACCCATATATATTGATTTGTTGAATGAACAAGAGACAAGAGACACAAAATTTGTAAATGAATGTGTACAATGTTATATATATAACATTGTACACATTCATTTAGAAATTCAATAAGTTGTGTTATATATATAAGCTGTGTTATATATATATATATACACATCCATTTACAAATTCAATAAGCTGTGTTATATATATAACTAACATTGTACACACTCATTTACAAATTCAATAAGATGCAGAAGAAAATGATTAACTAGTACCATTCTTTGCATTTTGAAAGGATATGCAAATGATACACACACATATATCGATTTGCTAAATGAACAAGAGACACAAAATATAAAATGACAAATATATGTATGTTGGTCTGTTGTATGTGCAATGGAAAGTAGAAAAATAGTAACATATTTCACAATAAACAAATGGTATTCTGTTGTATTGGACATCCAAACGATATGTATTTAAACAAAGGTAAAATGAAAACATAGTTATATACGTATATATATGTGTGTTTGTGTATGTATTATTTTATATATATACATGTATATATGTATTTATATGTATGTATCTATATGTACATATATGTATATATATGTGTATATATTTTTAAATACATAATACACATATATACACATATATTAAATGCATATATATAGACATACATATATACATATATACATGTATATATGCACAAATATATATACACGTATATACATATAAATAAACCTTGAGAAATGACCAAAAACAAAAAATGAACACATAGATTATTGGATTTGTATATGGGGTTTGTAAGGGAAAACCCATCACCAAAAAAGACCTTTCATTTACTTATAAAGCAAAGTAAAAATACACTGCATAAATATAAATGTTAAATGCATAGTTCAAAGCAAAGTAAAAAGACACTGCATAAATATAAATTTGTTAAATGCATAGTTCATGAAAATAACCATATGTAGAATGTATAAAGTACCAACCTGAAACTTGGGATATTAGAGGAATGTGCAAAGGATTCCTAGTGATACTCTGAATTCTCTAGAGGAATGTGCAGAGGATACCTGACAATGTCCTGAATTCTATAGAGAAAAATTCTTCACAAATAAAAATTGTGAATGACATTGGTTGCTTTCCCCCTCTTATTTAGGAATTCAAATCTGACAATTGAATGCATTCAATTTGGTTGTTGTGTTTCAAATTTGAATTTGTTTGAACATTTGAATTTGTAGTTGCTAGTTACATAGGTTTTTAAGGATGATATGACTGGATTTTGCATTATATTTAGATTTGATGTTTATTTGGGGAGCCTTACACCAATATTTAATTGTGCAGGTACCTAAAAGAAATGAAGTAAATACATGCATTTGTCAGGGAGTGTGTGGAAGACTGTGCATTTCAAATCCCATAGAGTTGATAGGAGATTGTGATTATGTCATGTAAAGCACCATTAAGTGTGCATGTGTAGTTAAGATAATATGTAATGAGGGATAAACATTTGCAAGTGGAGGTGTTTGTAAGAATAAAAGTTTTATATTAATTGTAAATGAGCCTTTTTATGTGCAAGTTGGCTTTTTTTATAAATGCAAATGCATGTTTAGTTGTCTATTATATTGGTCAGTTACACATTGTGTTATGAGCAGCCATTGGTGTTGTTGCAATTTTTTATTTGATAAAATAAAGTTTTTTAATGGATCAAAGTGAATTTTTTTTGGGAGGTGCAGTGAGCATGGAGGTGGTGGTTATTCAATAGCGGGTGGAGACTGGGACATCTCCCCTATTCAACCCATATCTCTTCTTCGTTTTAATAAATTTTAAAAATAAATTTTAACACACAAATCGATCGCTTCTAGTAACTCCAAAATCATGACATTTATAGGTTTATTTTTTGATTCACTGTGAATAATAATGAAGAAACTATAGTAGGGAGATATAGGTTAAAAGAAATAAGATATAAAAATGTATAGTTAATATTGATTCAATTAGGGATTGTAGTGGTATTTTCCAGATCTTGGAACTTTTATTAATATGCAAGAAACTGCGACGTAGGCTATAGTTATATTAAAATTAAATTTGCATGTATAAACTAGTAACCCTTACCTGAATAATGCCAAATTTAATATCGATTATAGTGACTTTAACTCTTCGATCATCTAAAGGATACAATCCAAACATTCAAGTTTAAACCATTTAGCATCTCACGTCACCCTGCAACAACTGCACAATCTTCTACTCAAAGAGACATTCAATTGGTTTTTTAATTGGATCATAGTATAAGTTGCATCTAGGCATAGGATTATCGCATAGACAGGTGTCCACTTTGTAAGAGAAAAACTCCTACTATAATGAATCAACTAGATCATAAACCACGATAAGATGAAATACAAAGTTATTATAAGCTCAATTTTTTGGGTTTGCTTCGTACACTATTTCCTAACGAACCAAAACATCTTTCAATCCAAAAGCACAGGTATTTAGGTTGTTAAAATGTTGCCTGTGAGCTCTGATATTATCACTCTCTCCTACATTGGCATTAACGATTTGATCTGCTTCCCCTTCCTTTGACATTTTCGTAATTGATTTATGGGACTTGAAAAATCAAATGGTTGAGTAATAATTTTGTGATACTAGTTGTTACATTGCACAAAAAATATTAAGATTAATAACAAAATAAAATAGATCATTTAACTATTAGAACCTTCAATCCTATTAATATATTTAATATAAACATGAATAAACATCCTTCAAATTAACTATCATTTGTAGTGGTACCAATAATAGTATGCTATAATACATTGTCCAATTCCAACTGAAAAATTTCATAGTACATTAAATTGATAAGGTTTATTTAAACTTGTTTGAATGGTAACTTCCAAAAAAATCAATATTGAATCAAATTCTTTTACATATACAAATTGACCTATCATAATGATGTCGAAAAGTGATAAAAAATCTTATGAGGTTTTAGAGAAAACCAACTAATCCTTAATGCAAGAAGCTGAATTAACTACCCAAGTCCAAAAACTTAAGAAAGAATCCATAGAATGAAAAAAATAAAAAAATAGAAAGCTTGAAAAGAAAGAATATTTCTTGATCAACTCAATGTAAAAACCAAGGAAAGGAAAAACATAGATCAAAAAGTAAACAATGAAAAGAATCATTAAAAGAGAGCGAGACTTCCAAATCAAGCAATTCTAACACTTCTGAATCAGAATCCTCGGGAAACACATCAAATAAACAAGCACAACAAGAATTAGATAATTTTTTTGAGTAAAATCAAGCTACCTAAATATAATGGTGATACTGGTACATTGAAGGAAGTAGAGCAATGATTAACCAATCCAGAAAGATATTTAGACCTGCAAAATATAAGTAGTTATGCTAGGACCAAAATCGCCACCTATCAGTTGAAAAGTAGTGCATTAAATTGGTGGCAAGAAACAGTCTTCAAAACTATGAGCCAACAAAAAAAATGGTCACAATTTAAACAATTATTCGAATAAAAATACCTTTTTGATTACTTTCTACAAGAAAAGAAGAATGAATTCTTTGAACTAAAAAAAAACTTCAATATGTGAATGAATACAAATAAAACTTTGAAAGAATTAATAGGTTTGTGTCATTCATTGAAGGGCATGACCGTGTTGTTAAATTCATAAATGGTTTGAGGGATGAATACAAAGCTCCAATATGGTGCGTCAAGCCAACTTCAGTAGATGAAACCACACAAATTGCTAGATAATTTGAAAATTATCATTGAATCGCAAGACAAAAAAGAGAAAATCGTAAAAGACATAGGGAGGAATCATATAAGAAAACTTTCAAGCGAGGAAGACACTTTTCAAATAAAAAATCAGTCCAATGTCGATCCACCAAAATACTTAACTCTAACATAAATAGGCCTATACCATCTAGAATCCAATGTTGGACCTGTGGTGAGCATCATTTATAATGATATTGTCCTCATTTGCATCCTCACTATGGTAAATGTGGTCAAAACCATCATAGGGATGATCATACATGTAAACCACAAAATCAAGATGGCAAAGCTTTGACTCTCACAAAAATGAAGATTTATGCTGTAGTAGATACAAGTATTGTACATTACCAACCTTTTCTAATTGAAATTAAGGGTTCTATAAATTTTCACCCCATCATTTTTCTTGTTGACTCAGGAAGTAGTCATAACTTTATTTCTCCTAAGGTTTTAGCACAACCAAAGATTGCATCTAGATCAATATAATCTTTAGCTATTGAAATGGCAAATGGTAGAGTAGTTAGACAAACTGGTGCAATTATTGAAAATCTATAATTTGAACTAGATAACTTTGTAACACGTGATCAATTTCACATACTAAATCTTGGTACATATGATGCTATACTAGGTATGAGTTGGCTAGATAAAAGCAATTATTTCCTAGGTTGTGAAAACAACCAAGTTATCCTAAACTCTAACATGGGGACATGCCAAATTTTATAGGTGGAGAAAATACCTCTTCATATTAAAACTATTTCAGCGATGCAAGTCAAGCATAGGGCAAGAAAAAAATGTAAAATATTTTGTGCTATGCTTTTTCAAATAGGTAATAAATTGAAAATAGCCATTAATATTAAACCTAAGGTCTAAGAATTTAAAGATGTATTTCTTGAAGAGTTAAATAATTTACCCCCTAAAGGATATGTAGAACATGCAATCGGTCTAGTTCCTGGGACATAACATGTTTCCAAAGCCTCGTATTGTCAATCAATCCTTGAATTAACTAAATTGAAAATTCAATTAACATAATTACTTAAGGAAGGTGAGATAAGACCAAGTGTCTCTCCTTGGGGTGCACTAGTATTATTTTTCAAAAACAAAGACAAAACCATGAGATTATGCATAGATTACAGACAACTTAATAAATTAACCATAAAAAATAAGTATCCTTTACCATGAATTGATGACCTCCTTGATCAATTACATGGTGCCAAATGTTTTTATAAATAGATCTAAGATCGGGATATCATCAAATCCACATTAAAGAATTTGATATGCCCAAAATGACATTTCAAACACGATATGACCATTATGAATTTGTACTAATGTCTTTTGGTCTAACCAACACACCTGTAACCTTTACGACCTTGATGCATGATATCTTCCAACCATTTCTAGATGTATTTGTGATAATTTTTCTAGATGATATCTTAAATACTCAAAGAATGAGGAAGAGAATGAGCAAAAGAAACCTTGTGAAATAATAAGTTATATGCCAAACTTAGCAAGTGTGAATTCTTCATATCAGAAGCATCTTACTTAGGACATGTAGTTTTTGAAAAGGGTATTTCACCCAACCCTGCTAAAATTAAGGCAATTCATGATTGGCATATTCCAAAGGATTCTCATGAAGTCAATTTTTTTCTAGGATTGTTTGGGTTTTATCGTCGTTTTGTTAGGAACTATTCTAAAATAGCTACACCTTTGACTGATCTAACTAAGAAAGAATGAAACTATAATTGGAGCCCAGAATGTGATAAAGCTTTCAAAACACTAAAGACTTTATTAACATCTTCACCCATTCTTTGTATTCCAAATTTTAGTAAGCCTTTTATTTTGATTACCAATGCATGTAGTACAGGTATCGATGGTGTTCTAATGCAAGATAACCAAGTAGTATGTTATGAATCTAGAAAATTGTTACCCGCTAAAAGACATTATCATATCCATGATCTTGAATTACTAGGAATCCTCCATGCTTTAAAATTTTGGTGCCATTATTTATTAGGGAATAAGTTTATATTAAAAATTGATCATCGTAGTCTCCAAAACACATTTACTCAACCTCACCTTAACATGAGATAAAGAAAATGGATGAAACTCTTAAATAAATATGATTTCACCATTCAATATGTTCTTGGAAAAGAAAACATAGTGGAAAATTCTTTAAGTAAAAAATGACTGTGTTAATGCCTTAACCTTAGAAAGAAGTCAATTTAAACAAGACATAAAATCCAAGCTACCCATCAATGAGTATTTCCAACTGATTTACGAAGGTCTACAAAATCAATGCCATAATGTCCATCTAAAATATCGAATAGAACATTATTTGCTAAGTAGAAATGGTATCCTTTACTATAAAGGAAGATTATGTGTTCCCAATCTACCCCTTAAATCATAAATATTGAAAGATTATCATGACATACCTATAGTCGGACATCCTGGATTCTAGGAAATCTATCTTTCTATCAAGAAAAACTACTTTTGACCTCAAATAAAGACTAAAATTCATACCTATATTCAAAAAAATTTAACTTGTCAAAAAGTAAAAGTAGAACAATGTAAACCTTCGAGCCTCTTGCAACCCTTGTCTATTCCAGATTGGAAGTGGGAGTCAATTAGTATGTAATTTATTACTGGACTACCTCGAACACGTAAAGGACATTATTTTAGTTTTGCAATAGTGGATATATTAACCAAGATGGCATATTTCTTACCTATAAAAATAAAATCTTTTGCTTCTGATATTGCCCATATTTTTGTAAAAGAGATTATCAAGTTACATAGTCTTCCAAAGAATATTATTTCAGATTGAGATCCTAGGTTTACATCTTCATTTTGGAAATCTCTATTTTTAAATGTTGGTACCAATCTAAATTTTAGTACTACTTGTTATCACCTAGATTTTGCACCCTGTTGAATGCGGAGCTCAACAATCCAGTGTAACATGGGAATGATCTCAAAATTATGAATACTTGGATAAGACCAAACCTCCAGAGAAGGCCGACTTCCTATGGATATCACCTATACTATTGAATTGATGGAGAAAAGGGTAAGGATACGTTTGCATAAAATGAAATACTGAAAATGTGAAAAAACTAGGTGATACACCAAATTAGCAAGAGCTATGAGACACTCATATTGACACACACTTAATTATTGATGACAAATATTAAGACTACATAGCATGTTACTGTAAGTTTATGCATAAATGTTTCATGAAAAGGTCTGACTTGCATATACTTTCAAGAAGGAAAGACAAACTTTCACAAAACAAAAGGTTTCTATGCAATTTTAAAACACAATTCACAACCTGCATAATCCTACTTTTGTAGAAAAGGCATGATATATGAGACAAAGTTATAAGAAAATAGAAAATCTCACAAATAACTTAATCAATCACCTGGTAATGCACAATGCTTGCAAGAAGAAGAAGGTAAATATATTCATCAATGATATACAAGGTAAACTCTACTTTTCATACTCCAAAAGTTACATAAATCTGCTTTTCTCTGTCAAAGGATTGTAAAAGTCTCTAATTCAGAAAAAAGCACTAAGTAAGAACTGTTACAATAAAGTCACTAAAGTGACTATACACATCATCTCTCCCAACAAACCCTCTAAAAGAGGTTCTAGAAACTCCATAATTCAAATGCCCTCCAAAAGCCATAAATCTAGCAACTAGATCTCATAAAAAAGGACTCCAAAGTGTTGAAAAATTCAAAATTGACTTTGTCCAACATGATGACAAGCCAAAAGTGCTCCAAGATGCTCTCAAACTCTTAATATGGCCAATAAAACCTTTCCTAAATCTCCTCCAAATGTTTGTAAACTGATTCAACTTCCCAATATGCCCTCCACATGACTAGCAAACTGAAAACAAGACTCCAATATTCTCTCCAAAATCATAAATGACAAGGCATCTTCCTCCTATACGTTGAAAAATTAAATGTGATTTAGTCATATAACTCTATTCTCTTGCATTTAAAAGATAATGATTTAACTTAAATGATTTTTAAATTATCATTTAAGTTAATCATTTTACAATCTAAAATAGAATGCAAAAATAAAATCCTCATCGCCATTATATTTAGTATAGACCAAAAGTAAAAGGCATTACCAAGTTAAAATGTGAGAAATGCCTAAGGCACATTGAAAAGGAAAAACCCACGATGGTATTAGTGGCATCACATATTCTAAAAGAAATAGAAAAAAATGCTAAGTTCTATCAACATTCCACTTAGGGTTTTAAAAACCCTAAAACAAAACAAAAGGAAAAGACTCCTTTCACTTATACCTTTGAAGCTTCATGATGAAGCTTTCCCAGCGCCGCCAAGGGTTTGGAAAGCACACTGTAGAAGACCTCCATGGTTTATTATGAGCAAACAATGAACTCCTTCACAAATCTCAAGTCAAGAATACAACACCAAGCTTGGGTAAGCTTATTGTGCAAATATTTTATTAACTCTTCCAAATTTCTATAGAAAACACGCTCCATAAGAGCTCTTGCTAGTGCAATAGTAATGAAGTTTACTTATTTTAATGTTTTTAGAACTAGTCTATTCTTATGGTTGCAGCCATACATGTAACAAGCATTTCATTCTCTATATTTGGGTTTTACAAACCTAAGGTAGCCTCCATTCTTGCTTTTAGGGTTTTTTATTGTGACAAGAACTTCACTTAAGCTGAGGTTCCTGCTTACTATGCTTAGATTTTTCTTCATCTCACCTTCATTATATTTTTGTTGGCTTTCACTCCAATTGGGCACCATGAAGAACCTCATTTGTTCTCTCGATCCATGAGCAATTTATTTATTTTTGTTCTGGGTTTTCAATATTCTTTTTTGTTCTGAAATTATTTTTGTTGTGATGCCATGTAATAATGGCTAGTGGTGCCATAATCACCTTGCAATGATAAAACTGTGCAAGATTATAATATGAATGAGATTTCATGAGAGAGTGACAACTAAAATAAAAGCTATTACAGTCAACTGTTCCTCAAGAAAACACTGCCCCCCGTGAAAGAAATATGGTTTTGCAAAATGATTCAATGCCATTGTGAACAAATGAACACCTGCTAACCCTTTAAAGTTTTGAACCTTTATTTTTTTTTGTAATGCTTTTGATACATTCATCTTATCATTGTATGGGTATCTTGATAATAATTCTCTTCAGTGGCAGATGTAGAAACTTAAATGTTTGTAGTAGTTACAACCACTACAAATCTTTAAACTCAAACTCATGGAAATTTACTTTATTGGGAATGTCATATTAATGTATCTCTTTTTCCTTTATGACCCTCTCTTGGTGCTTCTATGAATGTGATGACAGTGATATATACCATGTGAACTGTTAAACAATCCTCTTCTCCATTATCATGACTGTGTTGTGATTTTTTGATAGAAAAATAAAACCTAAAGTAAATTCTCCACCAAGGACATTCCCTTTGAGGCCTTGGTAACCCTATCATTACTTCACTTGGCTCCTTTGAATAGTAAGAAACCCTCCTATATGATTGTCATCATGATGATGTCACTAGTTCCCCTTTGATTTAGATTGCTACTTTAGGATCTCTTAGTCTTAAAATGCTCAATTAATATCTTATTTCAAAATCATAAAGAATACTTCTCTTGTATGTTGTACTTGAATGCATTTTCCCTGTCATGAATTTTCTTTTCATTGTTCATGTCACATTCATTGTAGCATGATCATGGTAATGTTTGCACTTGTATATTGCTTCATAAGGCTGATGGATTTCCCCCTTTTGCAAACCATTAACATCCACATTGGTCCAAAGTAACTCCCCTCACTCTTTCAAAACCCTTTGACTAAGTCCTTTGCTTATTAGCTAACTGTCAGTACTTGTCATGTCTGCTGATGACTATGACTGTGACACCATCCTTTGCTAAATAGATCTCACTATTTATTTCATAATGTGAAACAATCCCTTTGCTTGTTGGTTCTTGTCAGAGGACCCTACCTTTTGATATCTTTGTAACAATCTTCTTTATTGATGCCATTTAAGAATACTAGTCCCTGAGTATTGGAAAAAGATGTCAAACTTCATGCTTGTCTTTCTTGTATAACCTACTAATTGTCATAGTAAAGCTCTGACTGTCATCCTCTTCATGCATGTTGTTATTTATCTTTTATCAGATAGTCTTCTATTTGTCTTCCTTGCATCCATTTGTTACCACTGCTCGTTATCAACCAAACTTTCATTCTTATTACTCTTTATAGGGGCAATGATAGTTGTTCTGACCTTTTCAACCTTGTTCTCCTCCTTGGGACTGTCCTTACAAATTTGTATGCATTCACGTGTTTGTTTTGTACCTTTTTTACATCTCTATCCTTTTGTACTTCAGTTTTGATCATGAATACAAACTGTACCAAGTAATAACTCATGATAAGATGTTCTTTATGCAATCTATCTCTCTTGCATCTGCTGGATACATGTGAAATGTTTCTAAAAATAATAATGAGCTAGGCTCAACCCTTGTGGGAGCCACATTTAACCCACTCATAATATAACCCGATGAATCTGATGAATCACTCATAAACACTATCTCACCTATATCTGCACATGAAGCAAACAATATTAGAAAAAAAAATGCATACCCTAGATGCATTAGATGGTTTGGTAGTTTTTCTGGTATATCTAAGGCATGCATGACTGAGTTTATGTATTTTGGAGAACATTTTATACATGTATAAGATGAATGTACATATGATGAATGTAATCAACCATTTCTTAGAGCATTGCTCTAACATATTTTCTCATCTCATGCAGGGAACGAGAGGAAAAACAAATGAGTTTTAGGACAACCTACAACAGACCAGAACAAACCATTCATTCAGGCAATGACTAGTAACCCTCATCCTATGTCCCTTCATTTATTTCCATTACTTATTCATGTATATATATATATTTTTTAATTTGCATTGAATCAGCAAAAGTTAATCTCAAGGCTTGTGTGAGACAATGGATATTTTTACTTTCAATAAAGACTAATTTTCTTTGTTATATGTACTTGTATAAATGCAATAATCTATTACAACCTTTGTAATCTTTTCTGATTTTTCTGTTTATACAATTGAATGTAATGAAGAAAAGTTTAAAATATACCTCATTCACACGAAATCCATAAGCAATTCTACCTACTTGAGCTTATGAGTGAAAATATGGTAACATTACCTATCATCCTAAGTTTGATGGTCAAAATGAAAGGGTTAATAGAATATTAGAAGATATATTGTGAATGTATACCATGGATAAAATTTTCATGGGAGGATTATTTACCCTTAGTATAGTTTGCATACAATCAAGGATATCATTCAACTATTAAGATGTCACCTTTTAAAGTTGTTTATGGTTGAATTTGTAATACACCCACTTCATGGTCTGATCTTGTCCATAATGTTTGGTATGAGAATGAAAACTTAATAGAAATGGAAGCCATTATTAATAAAGACAAAAAATTATGAAGGTTGCACATGATAGGTATAAAAGTTGGGTTGATTCTAAGATGTCTACCCAATATTTTGAGGTTGGTGAGCATGTTTTTCTTAGAGTCAAACCAAAAAGGAGTTTGTTAAAACTTTGTAGATATTCTAAGGTAGCTCCTCATTTGTGTGGACCTTTTGAAATATTAGAAAAATTAGGCAATGTTGCTTATAAACTTGCCTTACCTCCTTAATTGCAAATCCATAATGTATTTCATGTAAGTTTACTTAAGAAATATGTATATAATGCAAATCATGTTATTGATTGGAAAATTATTTCTATTGAACCTTCCTATGAATTTAAGATTGAACCAGAAAAAATAATTGAAAAAGGATCTAGAATATTGAGAAATAGGGTTATAAATGAAGTAAAAATTAAATGGAGTCATTATGATAATGATAGTGCTACTTGGGAAAAAGTTGATTTTATTGAGGATCAATATCCAAATTTTTGAATTCACACAAGAAAATTGAGAGGGGGTCAAATCAGTTGAACATTAGAATATTAAAACCCTCATAAACATTCAGATCCACATCAACTTTAATTAACCCTTAATCTATTAGAATGATTTAGCATAAAAGAAAAAAACAAAAACAAAAACACATCAACACAAGGCAGAATAGAACACAAGATTTACGTGGAAACCCCAAGTAGGGAAAACCACGTTGAGGATTAGCTCACAATATATTAAAGTAATTGCAACACCGAATACAAAATGCTCACTACCCAAAAGAAAGAAGGGCTCACTTCCAATGGCTCACTGCCAAATTATAGAAAATAAGAAAGAAGAATTTTATAGTGAGAAATCCATCTCAATGCAAAAAAAAATCCGCCACAACATCACAACCATATTTGTATCCTTTTTGAATATTTTAGACATCTTCTATTCATTGCTTCCAATGGTCCAACTTATTAAACCTCACACTACACTTCACAAATTCACACTTCATAACTCTGCAATTCACATCACACACACTCTACACAATTTTCATCAACACAACACTTATTTATACCTTCTTCAACCTTGAAAGAATTCTCCAAGGTTGGCTATGCACTTCAACCGTGCAAATTCAAATTAGATCAACACTAAGCATTATTGTGGTGGAAAGGAATGAAGGAATGAAGGAAGACCACATAACACTTAACTTGGACCCAAATACATTCATACACACTACACCACACTTCCACAATCACCAAAGAAAATCCATAATCAGTGTAAACACCCAAGATCGATCAAACCTGTGTAAAAACCATTAAAATTTAAGTAAACACTTACTCAAATCCAAAGATGACTCATGAACCACACACAAAACTTGAACATAGTTTGGAATATTCCATAAATACCTTGAAATCCAAAAAATTCCTTTGCAACAACTTTCACCTAAAGAATGTACACACCCAGTACACTCACACAACCTTTCATACATTGTAACTCAAGAGATCAACTTGTGGAGCATCAAACCACAAAAAACTTCAACTAAAGGTAGATATGAATCTCATTAGCATATTTATAGAACCTCAAGACCAAAAACCAAATTGTGGAGAAATGTGGAGCAAAACCATTTCTCCCAAACAACACTACAACACAGTTCACACATTAATGAACACAACTTTCTCTACACAATGATCCGGATCAAGAAATTCTAGATATAGAACCTCTAAACACCTTTTACCAAAATATTTGAACCAAACAAGAATATATTCAACACAAAAGAAATGCAAAGAAAAACTAGAACACCACTCTATATACCAGAACACCTCTACAACACATTGTTTTCCTCTTTTATTAAATTTTCTCAAAATAACTTGGAAAAAAGTATTAAAGGCATGTACTCATCAACTTCAACACTTCCTCATCACCACTAAGCCAACTGCAACACTCCAACTCAACTATACATCCATAAACAAAATCTTGTCAAAGAAAACACTAGAGGTTGACACTAATAGCACTTACTAATGACAACATAATGAAACTAATCAAAACAAAATCACCATTTCTCAACAATTACTTGTTGGAATCAATGAAAACACAAACATGAGCCTGTTGACATCAATGATAGCACCAACTACTCATACTTGTAGCAATCTCCCCCTTTATGATTGATGGCAACACATGATGTGAAAAACCATCAACAATAAACATAAAATCTCTGATCACCAACACATTACTTCATATCAATTCTTTCTCTATATGCATCTTTTCACCCCTTCATCAACCATAAATACTTTATCTCTTTAATTCTCTACATACTCCCCCTTAGGAGCACACAAAAAACTATACCAAACATTAACAAAGGACAACATCAATTTGTATTGACTACAACAACCAACCAAGCACTACCAACTCCCCCTGAGAGGTAGCCTCCAACATCAGTGTAGGACAAAGAATGAATCTTGAAATCCACTAGACTTATGCATATCCATATGCATCTAGTTCAAAGAAGGAGGGGTAATAACCCCTAACTTCTCTTGGAGATACTCAAAAGTATCCTTAGAAAGAGCCTTAGTGAATAGATCAACAACTTGATCATTTTTAGGTGCATACTCAAGCTTTACTTTATTCGCTGCAACCTTCTCTCTCAAAAAGATATCAGATTGAGATATATTTTTTCCTTGAGTGCATCATCAAATTCTTTGAAATGTAAATAACACTTGTATTATCACAAAAGATAGATATTGGTTCATCATATACAACTTTGATATCCTTCAAGGTTTTCCTCATCCACAAAACCTCTATGCAGCAAGATGTGTTGCAATGTATTTTTCCTCTGTAGTAGATAAAGATATTGAATCTTATTTCTTGTTTAGCTAAGACACCAATCTGCATCTAAGAAATAATGCACCACCACTTGTAATTTTCCTATCATCAAAAAATCCTACCAAATCATCATTTATATAAGCACTTAGAGAAAAATTAGTATCCTTTAGATACCATAGGCCATGCTCTAGAGTGCCCTTTAAGTATCTGAATATCCTCTTCACTACCACAACATGTGACTTTCTAGGATCTTCTTGAAATCTAGCCACAAGACAAGTTGCATGCATGATATCCGATCTAGTAATAGTTAGATATAGCAGTCCTCCAACCATTGATCTATACTTTCTCTGATCAGCCTTAGGAGATTCATTATTCTTAGCTTGCAAATAGTAACCATAAGAGTACATACCGGTTTAGAATCTTCCATTACAAAAAAAATTCAACATTTTCTTGACATATTTTGATTGTGAAATGAATATACCTTTCTCTGTTTGATTGATTTACAACCCAAGGAAGAAATTCATCTCCCCAAATAGAGACGTCTCAAACTCTTTCTGTATCTCTTCTACAAATCACTTGCACATAGCTTCATTTCCTCTAAAAATTATATCATCAGCATACACATCCACACTCAAGATTTGATATTTTTCAATTTTGAAATAAATATTTCTATTTATAATACGTTTATTAAATCCTTGCTATATCAAGTACTTATCCAAAATTTCATCCCAAGCTCTAGGAGCTTGCTTCAATCCATATAATGTCTTTTTCAATCTGCAGACCATATGCAGTTTTTTTGATAGTTGAAATCCTTCCATTTGTTCAATGTATACCTCTTCTTTTAATTCACCATTCAAGAAAGAATACTTCACCTCCATTTGATAAACGTTGAAATATTTGTGTGCTGTAAAAGCCAAAAACATTATGATACCTTCCATTCTTGCCACCAGAGAAAATTTCTCCTCAAAATATTTTACTTCTACTTGTGAGGAGCCCTTACACACAAGTCTTGCCTTGTTTCTTACCACATCCATTCTCATTCAAATTGTTCCAGAATACCCACTTAGTTCCAATCAAATTCTTGTTAGCTGGTCTTGGGAAAATTTCCCAAGTCTGATTCTTCTCAATTTGCATTAGTTCTTCTCCCATGCCCTTGATCCAATACTCATCCTTGCATTCTTTAATCACTATTTTAGGCTCAAATTTAGAGAGTAAACATAGATTTACCTATTCTTCAGCCATAGTGACTTTTCTTCTTGTCAACACACCCTTTCTTTTTCCACCAATAATATGATCTTTAGAATAATTCTTTTGCACATACTTAAGAGTCTTAGGGATCCTTTTTGAAGCTTCTTCAATTTGAACTTCTTTCTCCTTACCTTCATATTTATCATTTTCTCTACAAAAGGACTCACCTAATTCATATCCATCTATCACCAAAGAATTCTTCTATAAGTCTTCATCCACTTGGACACTTGTACTCTCAACAATCTTCTTCAATATCTTGTTGTAGCAGTAGTAATATTTGCTTCTTGTACAATATCCAGGGAAGATACCTTCATTAGATCTTGAATCAAAATTTCCTAAGTTTTCTTCATCTCTTTTGATATAGCATTTGCTTCCAAATGCTCAAATAGTATTTGATAGTATGAATCCTTCCATACCACACCTCATAGGGAGTCTTTGCACTTTTTTTTCTTTCTTGCACTCTATTAAGAATGCATATAGCAATATGAATTACTTCTCTCCAATATAATTCTATAGGTTTGCCTCTTTCATCATTGTTCTTGTAGCTTCCTGGACAATATTATTTTTTTTTTCAACAACTTCATTTTGCTGAGGAGTCCTAGGGGCAGATAAATTCCTCTTTATCCCATGATTCTCACAAAAACTGTTAAACTCATTGGAGGTGAATTATCCACCTTTGTTAGACCTCAAACATTTGATTTTCACATCCATTTCATTCTCAACCATAACTTTGAATTCCTTAAACTTATCTAGAGCTTATGATTTTTCTTTGAGAAAATTAACCCATGTCATTCTAGAATAATCATCAATTAGTAGCATGAAATACCTGTCACCTTGAAGACTTATTACTCTAGTAGGACCACAAAGGTATGTATGCACTAGCTCCAACAGTGTAGTAGTAGATTATTTTTTGACTTTGAAACTTCTTCCTTCTTGCTTCCCAATTTGGCATTCCTTGCAGACAACATTAATGGGCTTTGTAATCCTTGGTAGATCTATCATATCTTGATCTAAATTGATCGTCACTAGGCTATCAAAATTGATATGACACATCCTTCTATTCCATAACCAACTTTCATTAATATGAGTTATAAAGAAATGACCATCAACACCATTAAGTTGATACAAATTTCCATCTATCCTTCTTCTAGAAGCAACCATAATTTCATAGCCCTTTTTGATCTCATATCCATCATCCTAAAACATAAGATTAGAGCATTTTCTATACATTTTTCCAACACTCTCAATGATCATCTACAAGTTTCCTAGAGTCAACAAAAGATGTATGCAGATAGGAAGCACACATAAAGGTCATTTGAGGTGGGAGAAATGGTATTTATAAGGTTGCAACCCTATAGATTGTCTTCCATCAAGAAAGGTGAAGTAGAGAAGATCAAGCCTAAGTTCTATGATCCATACATGATAATATGGAAGGTTGGAGAAGTTGCTAATGAGGTGGAGCTTATGACATACAAAAAAATCCATAATGTATCCCATGTTTCATGTCTAAAGAAGGTTTTGGGATTGAATATATCTCTTGTTGTTGAGCTACTGCCACTTGATGATGAGGGGAAACTCATCCTTATTATAGAAGTTGTGGTTGATACAATGATAAAAAATCTAAGGAACCAAAATATAACTGAGGATCTTGTCTGTTGGAAGAATTTTCCAATTGAAGACGCTACTTGGGAAGGGTATGTAATTATAAAGCATCCAAATTTTCATTTCTTGAGGATAAATAATTTTTAGGGAGGATTTGTCATGTCCCTTTTCTGAAAAAGAGAATTGAAGAGTAGAATCTAGGAATCATATCACATTCCTCTACAAGAGCACAACCTAGCTTACAGTTTGGAATGCAACATTTGCAATAAAAAACACACATAATATCTAGAGCCCATGGAAAAAGGGTCATATACTAGGAATATATCACCATCTGAAGATTTCCAGTGCAAGATCATTGTACCAATATTGTCCATGGTGACAAGTTTTCAGTCAATAGAAAAAAAAAGTTAAATGCATGCAATGTAAAGTTGCAAGGTGGTGTAATTTTTGTTTTGTTCATCGTGTGACCAAATTGATAGTTCCAACATGTCTAAATGGGTAGGTTTAAACTAGGTAAGGTCCTGTTTCACACCCCATCATGTTGGAACCTTTTGAGCTACATTGCACTGATGATATATCTTAAGAGACCAAAGTGTAAAAGGGCAATTTTTTTATATGAGATGTTACTCAGAAATTGTGGAATTTAAAAACATTTTGTCTGGAGGTACAAGATCATGTAGGGCCCCTCTACAATATTTAATTGATTTAATTTATCCATCCTTAACTCCTTTTTTTTTAATACCTTAATTTATCAAGGGTAGTACATGACACCTAATACTATAATAACTTTAGTAATTTTACTTGTACCTTCTAGTGCACTTATAGATTTTCATCATTAGTCTCCATTAGGTCACTCTTTTATATTTTTCAACTTAATAGGAATAGATCCAGCTACCCATTAGAATTTTTAGAAAGGCATTGACAGGAAGATCTTGGCTTGGTGTTTTCTTGGGAAAAGGATTTGAGACCCTCTTCCCAATTATTTTGGATTGGATTAAATATGATCTCAAGAACCACTTAGCTACAAGCCTATTCAAGAGATCCAGAATGATGGATCAAAGATTTAATCCAATGTTTGTGGAGGTGTGATGGATGATGATGTGAATTCTATGAGTGTTAACTAATTGATTTATAAAATGCAATGATAATTATGAAAACTATGAAAATATAGCAGTCTGTTACGATTTCTGATAAATTGATTGTAGAAAGACAAAATAATTTAGACACAGAGGAACCTAGAATTTAAATTTGATGTATATCTAGTTGTTATTTGGTATAGAACACCTTGGAATTTTTTCCCTTTTTTATAAATTGAAATCATAGGTCTGAGGTTCCTGGTTTGTAGCTTTTATATTTTGGAAGTTGTCAAAACTTTGTTTGTTGATGAGAAAATGTTGATTTTGTGTCTTGAAAACTTGTAGGGTTAGTGATGTAGACAAAGGGTGGAAAAATCCAAACAAACCTCAAACAAGCAAACTTTCAATCTCTAAACATTCACATGATGGTTTTCATTCATTAGGCCTCAATCTCCTAGTAGTACTTCAGATTGACTAAAATGGGAACAACTTCCCAAGAAAAATTGATATCCAAAGGAAAAATCCAGATTTGGATACCCTTTATGGCTTTATTAAACATATGAAGAAATCATATATGGTCACTTTGGAAGGAAATGTTCAAAACTTGATTGTTCTACTCTTGACTAGGCTTGAAGTGGAGTAGGAAATTCATTTTTTTGGTCATAACTTTCAAACCAGACTTGATACCAAAAATATAAACATAGTTCTAGATACCCATTTAGGCTTTCTACAATATAATAAGAATTGGGTTAGAGTGTTTTTGGAACACAAGACTCAAATTTGGATTGTTCTCCCTCAAATTAGGCCTACTAGGGCTTCAAACCTATTTTAGTAAAATGGACACAACTTTCTGGAAACTTGATGAAATTAAATGAAAACATCTCCAATAGACACTAGATTCATATATTTAACAAAAAAATTAATTTGAAGTCATTATGGGATCGTATAGATCCATACTACATCAAAGAACAAGAAGGAAACATTTAGAAATGCATAAAATAGAGGTATTTTATTGCTTCAACTTCCAAAACTTCAAACACCACACCCCCCAACCATGTCTTCGACCTGAAAATCCTTTTAAAATATTTAAAACTATTTTCCAATGGTTCTCAAATAATGTTTCAACTTACAACCATTCAAATTATCACTTTATGCAACATTAACCCTTCATATTCCACTTTGTGCAATTTGACAACATTTACAATATTGACAATATTTTTATGCAACAAGACCCCTAATGACCCAAAACCAACTCAAATACCTATGAAATGGTCTTATAAGACCTTATTACATGAAATGGACTCAAGTAAAACAAAATTTCAACATTTGACGCCTCTTGGGGCATGAAAGCTTGTGGGTGCCCCTGCACCAGTTAAAGTGCACGAATGAACAAGTATCCTTCAATTCTCCTTCAAATAACTTTAAATATACAACCTGCACACATGAGAAGAGGGGAAGGGTTGTTCCATATAGGGGCTCACCTAAGTCAAACCCCTTGTTGGTATTTCTAGCCCCACAATGGCAGATTATGATAAAAGAGAACATATACTTTGTTGGATAGAGGCTAATGACAAATAATTAATGAATTGACAACCTTGTTGAAACTCACGACTCATATTTTATCTCCTTGATAGATTAAATTCATACTCATCACATTTAAGGATCAATTATTTCTTGAATTGATTTCATCACCTACAAGTGTTAGTGATCATAAACAAAATGCATGTGAACATGAACACAAACTCACGTAACATATGGCATGATTATTGAATGATGAAATGATACAATAATCTTGATAATTTTGATCTTGAATACTCTTGAATTCTCAATTATTTTTCTTGAAATTGCCAAGAACTCTTGTCAAAATTAAAATAGTGAAAATGCTTTGTATGCAACATTGACATAAAAATTATTCTAATTTTCCAAAAATAAAATACTGATAGCCAACATTTAAGATTAGAAATGAAAATAATTAATTATCAACATTGACATATTTAAATTTGGAGCCGAATTAGTTGGTCTAGACTAGATCCAAATCCACCTTTTTTCAGGGATTAAAAGTGTTGAGGCCAAAATATTAAGTGCATAGTTTTATTTTCTAATAATATTTATAAAAATAGGCAATTTAATGCATAATAGGTCCAAGCACATGGGGGAGCTAAACCTTGTGTGAAATTGTCAAGGGTGACAATTTTTGATGCTACATTTAGCCCCCACTTTAGTGAGAGTATGAACTTACACTTATACTCATGCTAAAGTACAAATACGTCAATAGGGGTTCAATTATCCAAATATTCAGGAGATAGGATGACATTGAATCTAGGGGAAGTCCTAGCCCCCAAGATTCAATATCCGATGACAAGAAAATATGAGGACAAAAGGAACACACATGTGATGTCAAATGTAGCATGAAAAAACAAGGCATGCATGAAAAAGACACTACACATAACATAATTCACAAAACAAAACAAAAACACAAGGTTAGTACTACAAAGGATTTGGGCTGGTAAGGAAAAGATGTTAGAAACCAAGATCAGACATGCAAGCCAGAATACCTTCCACAAAAGACAAAATCAGAAAAAAGTAGAGCTTTGCATGAAATGTGCAAATTGATATTATTCAGGAATTCATAAATTACAATAAGAGAATTGCTTTATAACAGCAATGTATGCAACCCTAATGTTGACCTAAAAACAACTTAACTAAATAAATCTTACTTATTAATTAAGTAAACTAATTATTACCTAAGAAAAACCTAAGTAAAGTTATGCAAGTGTAATTAAATATTAATTACACTAACACCCCCCCATAAGTGCAACTTAGGGAGACTAAATAAGAATTCACTTAAAACTAAGATGAATGCAAGAAAGCATGAATGGGTCCCGGCAACAAGGCCTGATCAGGTACCCGTGTACAAATGCAATAATGAGGTAGAGAAGGAAAACCCAGTGGGACAACCCCCCTACAATGAGATGAATGCTGCAAAGAAGCACTGGAAGAACACTGGATCCGCAATCCGGCAAGCAAGGAAAGATACTTTTGTCTACAAGAAACCATATCGGAATCATAATAATGCAACATCAGACCCAATGCCACGGAGCACTCGAAAACACCAAACTGGAATAGCTCTGGAATCCATAAAGCAATAGTAGATGATATGATGACAAAATCTAGAAGCCGTGTATCTCGATGCCGATGCCAAACTAAGACTAAAACTCTTCCATGGGAATAAGTACCATAAAGACTCAGGAACATTAACCACAAATTTAGTAGCCCTCAAACTGAGATGGATCCGATATGAATCTGATATGTGTCAAGCTAAGACAAAATATGGCCAAAAGAAACTAAGAAACTAGATGAAAACCCATGCGAGTTGTCATCAAAACAAGAATGAAGATCGAAGTGCATGCACACTCTAATCAGATTATTATGCAAGAAACCCCCTTGATGGAACTTTATATCAGTTCATTTATTACAATACCCAATGATTGAAAAAGGAGAGAATGCATAAACATGCATGAAAATAAAATAAAAATAGACCTCAGATCTGTGTAGAGGACTGAACCAGCTTTCCAATGCCGCAAGAATGGCGAAAAAAGGATCACCGAGTCAAAAGATATGCCCTCCAAAGTGAAAAAACAAGTTCTGAGTTCAAGGACCTACAACATAAAAATTGGAACATAATCAAGAAAAATTACCTACACCAATAGAATGGGCTCGGAACCAGATTTCCAACGATATCTTGTTTGTGAAAAACCGACTCCGTACGCAAAAGTTATGCCTAATTTGGTGAAAGTGCTCAAGAATGGCCAATTTGGCCTACAGGCAGCCTAGGGGGCTAAAAAAAATTCGGCCCTTGGTCCTGTGCACGACCAAGGGCTGGCGGATAGGGGGCTAGGGCGGAGCCCCTGGTCACCCATGTGATCGTGGGTGTGCTGGAAGGCTGGTCGGGGGTTGGGCACATAGCGCCCGGTCCCCCATATGACCGCGGTCTGTGTAAAGGGGGCCTAGTGAGGGCGGATGAGCTGACTGGCGGCTGGTGGGTGGCGTCGCTGGCCAGAGTGGCAGGCAGGTGGCCGCCTGGTGGCAGAGACCTTAATAATTGGCAACACGAAAACCAACACCATTTTTCACATTTTTTTTGGATTTTCGTGTCATTTTTGCCTCGTGAAGCGTGCTGGGGAGGTCGTACTGACAAATTGTTTTTGCCTTCTGGATCAACTTCACCAAAATTGATGAAACGAAGGGCGATCTTATGATTTTGGGGCACTACGAATGCGATGGCGGTGTCCGTTTTGCTCCAAGATGCTCCAAAAAATAGGCTACCTCCAGAGCTTCCAAAAAAACACTGAACTTAAAACCCTCACAGATCTGGCAAATGATGACCAAAATCTGCAAAATAAAAGCCAATCCTAACTTTTTCTAGTGCTCTGAATCCAATGGTGAAGCCTCATCTGATCCAAGATGCCACATAGATGAGCTCAAGGCATGAAATCCTCGAGGAACCCTGAACGAACTCTACAATGATTTTCTCCAAAATTTGAGAAGGGGATGCATGTCAAGGCTCTGCTCTGATACCATGTTAGAAACCAAGATCAGACATGCAAGCCAGAATACCTTCCACAAAAGAGAAAATAAAAAAAAACCAGAGCTTTGAATGAAATGTGCAAATTGATATTATTCGGGAATTCATAAATTACAATAAGAGAATTACTTTATAAAAGCAATGTATGCAACCCTAATGTTGACCTAAAAATAGCTCAGCTAAATAAAGCTTACTTATTAATTAAGTAAACTAATTATTACCTAAGAAAAACCTAAGTAAAGTTATGCAAGTGTAATTAAATATTAATTGCACTAACAAAAGAGACCTCAGTTTTAAGTTTATCTCAAATACTAGACGTCATCTCTTGAATATGATGTTCAACAAGATAATTCTCTCATGAGGACTTAGCAATTTGTGTTATGCCAAATCAATCATGAGCTACATAGCTATCAAGTTGTGTTATGCTAGGCGTCCATGCAATATGATGGGTTCCACAAGGCTAGAAAGTTGTGCTATGCTAGGTGTCCATGCAATATGATGGGATCCACAAGGCTAGAAAGTTGCATTATGCTAGGTATCTCATGAAACACATGGCTCCATTAGCAAGAAAGTTTTGTTATGCTAGTAGACCATGTTAACAAGTGATCAAGTCCATGAATCAAAAAGTTGTGTTATTCCAAATCCATAAACTCTTTTGTAAATTACACCTCAAGGCTCCACACAAAAAAATTAATGTCATTGGGGACCATTTGACATCATAGGGGACAAAAATCACTTGAGGAGGTTTACAAAGTTTAACATCATTAAGAATACAAGAAGGATATAATAATTTTATCAAATTTCATAGTCAAAAGTTCTCTAGTAGACATGTATGCAAAATGTAGAAGTGAAGAAAAGGTACATGAACTATTTGACTAAATGCCTAAAAATGTAGTCTTATGGAACACTGCGATTGAAGGATATGCATAAAATGGGTTTATTGAAAAGGATTTCAAAACTTTCAAGCAAATGAAAATTGTAGGTGTAAAGCCAAATTCTATAACCTTTGCCAAAATCCTTGCAACTTGTGTCGAATGGGAGCATTGGAATAGGGTATGGACATCCATCAAAGCATAGAGGAAAATATAATTTTATTAGATGTTGTAGTTTAAACTGCTTTAGTAGAACACAAGCTATTTGACAATGTAGTGTTAGGATTGTAGGATATCAACAAAATGGATTTGTTGACAAATATTTTAGAAACTTCTAAAAGTAAATAAAATTGGTAGTTGTAAAGATAGCATTCTCTCTGCCTATGCCAAAATGGGAGCTTTGATAGGTAATGAGCATAGACCTATTTTTCTATGAAACATGCCTTATAATCATCCTTCCCTTTTTGTTTTTCTTAGTTAGCTCTTTGGACTTACCTCCTTTTCTTCTTCTATACTCATTAGCACAATATATTAGTTTATTATTATAGCATTTGGCCTTTCGATCATTTCTCTTTCTTTGTTACCCTTATTATCTACCACCTCCTTCTCAGTAGCTATCATGGTAATCCATGGAGGATCTTGTGTCTTGAATTTATGGTACCACATAGTGTATATTATTAAGTGGTCTTATAATTGATTCCAATTGAAGTTCCCACAAGCCATGCGCCAAATAAACATCAATGCTCGTATAGCTTAACCCTATGCTCTATCCACACATATCCAAAAATTCCTTCCCTATTAAATCCATTAACCATTAGTTCATATTCATATTCTACATGAAGTAACATTGGACACCTGTTTGTGCCATGTTTATCCCACTTTATATTTTATAGTATATACTTACTATCTTTCTATGGTATTTCTCAAGCTCCTTTCTTAGTATGGTATCCCTCTTGATGACTTTGATTATCAAACATTTATTTCTTATATATGTTCTTCCCTGCTATAATTTTTAAACCAAATTTTACTTCTTCTAGGTGGGGTAGAAGTCTCAGCCTTCTCAACTCTCATTAAAATTTCTTACATCAACATTTTTTTTCCCACTCCAATTTGAAATTTTCAATTTCATCCTTTTCTACTAAGTCATTCTCTCATATCCCTAACTAGGATTATATTCTAGTGACCAGTTCTATTCCATCCTTATACAAAGAGGAAATCTTCTCATCTACTTTTGATATAATGTGGGGGGTTAACCCTAAAATGAACCACTCAATTCATTTATTTTATGTCATGGTTTCTTCTAGTTTTGATTAATTGGGAGAAACATGTTTTGAAGGGACCCAAAACCCTTTATAGTAGAAAAGAAAAAAATGCTACTAAAAATATAAACCATAGAGTACCAGCAGCGGACCAAAAAAAATGAAACAAAGGCAAAAAGAGTGCTAACCAAGATAAACAACAATGAACTAACAACATCAGTCAACAACGTCAAAATAGAAAAACAACACAAGACCACCTACCAACCAAAAGAGAAAAAATAGCAAAGCTACTACTAATTCATGCTACTTAATTTCTTCTAGTTTTCTAACCACACTTTTAAATTATTTTTCATAATATTTTACTAATTCTTTAGGTTTTTTCATCTTCCATATTTTATTTATGTTTTTATGTTCATACATTAGGTGAATGGAAATTTTTCAAAAATAAGTCACTCAATTCTTTTAATTTTTTTTATCATGCTTAGGGAATTCTTTAATACGCCATATTTGTGCCTTTTCATTGAGGTTCTCCACAAAATCATATAATTGGGACTAGTCATCATTAATACCAACCCCATTGAAATGAAATTCCAATGTAAAGATATGTTTAGTAGAATCCTCAAGGTGAATTTACCAAAATTAGGGAGCTTATTCATATGTGCATCCATATTTAGATGAGGTAAAGGTGTTCTTGATTTATTTTGTATGGTTAGGTATTATCCTTTCTCCTAATTTATTCTCTACACTTGTATCTCTTTCTCTCTCTTCATCATGGCTTCTTTGTCTAGTTTTACTCGTTGTATACTTGGCCAAAGTCCTTTCTCTACTAGTATCTCTTGAAAATTGAACATCTAAGAACTCACTTCATAATATATGGACCACAAATATCATACACAATTGCTTCTTGATCTTTCTTTCTCTAACATAATTAAGAATTCACTACTTATGTGGACTCTTTAGAATCTTTCCTTGATTTTGACAACATGGGAGGTGACTATTTGTCCATGAGGTTCATCTTTGGATAGTGTCTCTTTATCTTGGGGAATGTTTTGGTTGATAACACATCATTATTAATTGATTTATCTTTAATTTTCTTTGAGTTTTTTTCTTACTCAACCTAGGAATTTCTTTCATAGATCATCTCCAAAGCTTCCTTGAAAAAATCTGAATTTTGGGGGACTTATTTGATTCTATTGTAAATATTATCTCATCTTCTTCACCAATTAACTTCTTTACTTCCTCCCTTATTTACTTCATCTTCTTCTCCAAAGAAAACACATCTATAGTATACCTACAAATAAGGTCAAACTTTTCTAAGTTCATTGTTACATTATATTCTTTCAACTGCCTTATCATTTTAGTTAGATTTTTCTCTATAATTCTAATTTAAGTTACAAACAACTCTATTTATTTAATATTTAGGAATGACATGTCCAGTGAGGATGTGCCTATCTCAATACTAGGGATTTTATCAGTTACATCTCTCTTGATACACTCTCTTAATGCTTCTCACACTTCTTCCAATCGTTTCCATTATCTTTTCTCTTAGTTCTAGGATTTTTTAAACATTATTTCTTCTTCCTTATTATTTTCTATCATGATCATTAAATTATATTCAAAACCTATCTTCATCTCACCAATAAATTATTTTAATTATATTATCAAAATATTCCATAAATATTTAATTGATTTAATTTATCCATCCTTAACTCCTTTATTTTTAATTCCTTAATAAATATTAGGGGGTAGTACATGAAACCTAGTACTACCACAACTTTCTTTTTAATACCTACAATTATCTCTATCTCAATTTATATTCTAGTACGGTAATTTTAAAAGACTTACCTTCTAGTGCACTTTTGGTTTTCCATCATTAGTGTCCATTAGGTTGTTCTTTTTTTATTTTTCAACTTAATATGAATGGATCCAACTACCCTTTAGAATTTTTATAAAGGAATTCACAAGGACATCATGGCTTGGTCAAAAATCCTATTTCAAGTGCTAATATGTTGCATAAGACTAAGGAAATGGGAAATATTATCACTGGAAATCTAGATTGTTAATAAGGATGGTCCCTAAAAGATAATCTTTCCCTATCTAAGGATAACCCTAAATATATTTTTGTTGGGTTCTCATATCCACCTCTTGCTTATATTTTATTTCTTAGCTAGTCTCTAAGTTACTATTATTCAAAATTCTTAATTTGAGTGTTTAAGGAGACTTAAATTATGCTATGTTACTATTGTTCATACATTAGAAAATTCTCTTAAGTGTTCACCATGAGATTAAACCCTTAAAAATATCATGGAACCATTGAATATTCTTGAAAATAGCTTGGAATTTATTTTGGAGTATCTAAAACCTTTACAAACCCTCCTTGAAGCATTGAAACCATTTATTATCTTTTAAAATAATATTTGGTGCCAAGAATTTAAATTTAAAGGATAAAAATAAGGTAGTTTATAATGAAGGCTTGAACTTGATGATTATTGGATATATAGCCTACCTTGGATGAACCATTAGATTCCCTTTAGAAGATCACTAATTACCTTATCTTTTCTCAATACTTTTGGTGCTAAAGTTGATAATTTTGTATGTATTGAAAACCCTTACCTAGCTATCATGACAAAGCTATAGTAGTCAAGTAGGAACCATAAGCCTTATAAAATTTATATGAGGAAATTTTTTGGTGTGTAACACCTACTATGAGGTCTAACAAATGTGATATATGATATTGGGGCAAGGGGTCTAGCTCAATTAGCTAAAGAATCCTATTGTAGGCAAGAGGTCATGAGGTCTAGTCTCCTCCCATTCCCATGGTATTGAAGGGTGTGTCACACTAGTGTCACCTGTCATGTGGAAAAGGTTTATTAGGCACACTGTAGTTTATAGGGGCTACCCAATTCCTATAGTTTAAACAAAATGTGATATATTATATCAAAATCCCCCTATAGTTGTTGTAAAGAGAAAACTATATTTTGACTATGTGTAATTGGTGTTGGATAGAAATATTCTAGAAATATATTTTTTGTTGGATTTTAACCTTAGAATTAACCGATTGTAGTGATTTACAACATCTTTCTAAATCTTAGTGCTAATTAAGCATCGTACTTGTGAAAACACTTTATTTCTACATGTAAATCTTGATAAATGTGTCCTAATTTATTAGAAGATTAAGATAATTTAGGTTTTAGATGTATACCTCTTCAACCACGAGCAAAGATAGAATTACAAGGGTTTATTCTTTTGTGAGATTCATCTAAAATAGATAAATTTATATGAAAAACCTAATACTACCTATTGTGCCTATAGCACACACGCCCCGTTCAGAATGGGGACCCTCCCTTTTTCGCCTACGTCAGCTCACTTTCGCTTTGCCTTGTTTTGCATGCCCTTATTTTGAGTCCCAAGTGATTGAAGAACCTTTGAAAATCAATTTGAGTCAATCACTTTTTTCCCCTCCAAATTTTCTAAGTGATAAAATTTTGACCTGACGTCCAAGGGCTGGTGCGAGCCCGCTCCTGCAGGCTGCCATGTGTGGAATGCCCTCTTGTCTCTATCATTTTGAATGGTGGATGCCTGACGTCCTCCCGCCTTGCGAGACCCACATTAGTGTTGGATCCTTTTCATTGGCCATTTTGAATGGTAATTGTTCAATGACCACCCACCTGTTGGACCCTGCCATCCTGAATGCTGCCTGATATGACTCTTCAACTATTCGACGAATGTCATACAAGAATTAACTATAGGAATTTAATGCCCATAATCCTCGTATATACTTGGTCCGACCTGTCATTTTCACATAAATTCATTTGTAGAGAGGAGTCAAGTTGTCTTCCATCGCCGTCGTTGTGCCCACAACTTGCATCCACTGTTTAGTGTGTCTTTCACATGGAATCCATCAGTGTTCTTTGCAGGATCAACGGGTATATTTTCTGTTCTTTGTGCCTTCCCTCCTTGAAAATGGCTGCATAGTTGAGTGTTGTTTCAGTTTAAAACATTGAATCTAAATGAAGTGTCATCCTCCCTATAAAACCCATGAATTTAAACATCCTAAAACTTTGAGTCTGGTGATTTTATGACCTTCAAAACTTGGTGGCTTTGCCACCATCCAACTTCCACACCTATTGGGCCCGAATCCTCCCTTGACCATTCAATTCTCACAAAATGCAAACCTTTTAAATTCATCCTTTAACTTTGTCGAGTCCGCCTCCATGGGGTGACCTTCCCTTGCAATAGTCTAGAATGCACCATCAAATGCTCATTTGTCAAGCCCCGCAGACCCACTAACGCGGGTCTCCTTGGATGTTTCACCTTTTTGAGACTATCATCTCAAATGACCATCTCCTCATTCTATTTCACTTGTCGGAGCCCAACCGAGTGATTACACAAACAAACCCTAAGCTGAAACTATCCGTCCATCGGCCCCATCGAATCTGACTATGTAGGTGTCTATCTGCTCATCTCCCTTTCAAATGTCATTGTTCTCAACTGCCTTTCAAAACCGCCATCTCGATGGTTGGGTCCCACACCTGCCTTCACTGTTTGGACATTGCAAAATCTACTCGGTGAAGGAATTATTTGTCGTCTTCTAGGGGCCTGCTGACATGGACCCCCGTCTGCTCCCAACTGTTTCCCCTTGCCATTTTGAATGGCCATCTAATGTCCACCTGAATGTCGGATCCCGCTGGGTGAAATGTCGTTGAGGGATAAACTTTCTCAATGTAACTAAGTCATCTAAGGTTTGTAGGTGAGGTCTTGCAGACCTCCATCTATGAAACTTTGTCACTTCCCCACCCTTTCAAATGACTTTTAGACCCCGTTTTCCCATGTTGCGGAGCCCACACTTTCATTCACCGTCGGATGAAACCAAATTAAATGAAAGATAGTTGGCCATCACCTTCTGCGGGCTTGACGGCATGGGATTCCATGAGAGGGCTATCACGCCCTCTTCACCATGTTGGATGGCCAAACAGATGCATCCTTCTGCATCCTCTGACTCGTGCGCCTTGTCGTCTTTTACCTTCACAGATCTCACATTGTGGAAATCCATCCTACTAGTGTTGTTTCAATGGTAGACACAAATAGCTGTCGGCCCAAGGAAGTTCGTACCCCTAGGCCCATAGTACTCAAATTCCCCAAAGTGAAAGGCGAAGGAAATATTTAAGGAATTTTATGAAAGATTCATTCGATCGAATGTTGTTTTGCAGGGTGTTAGCTAGCGTTCCTTGCATTTCATTACTGTATCATTTACGGCTTCCCCTAGATTGTAGGATATATGGAACTACCTACTGGAACCTCGGGGATGGCTACAGAGAAGGACAAGGGGAATAAAATTTTAAAGGCTCCTCAGGGCAAAGAAGACAAGGATCAAATGAAGTATAAGTTCCAAGGGAGCCCCTTAGCTCCAAGGGCCTCACTAAATGGAAGGAAATTTCAGATACAAAATTGGGACATATAGACCTCGATGAGTTTAAAAAAAGGGTGAGGATCAATCCTAAGATAGAAAATTCCTGAAAAATCAGAGCAAGTAGTTTGCCCAAAAATCACCCCTGAAATTGTAATTCCTAAAAAATCAGAGCAAGTAGGTTGTTCCATTTTATTGACGTCGGGGATGTGGAAGGTGTGCCCAATGGATTTTGCATAAAAATCAGCCAAGATGTTTCCATCCCTATCCATGATGGTTCTAGTCTCTTCCTGGTAGGCCTCTCTATAGGCCATTACCATCATGGATAGGGATGGAAACATCTTGGCTGATTTTTATGCAAAATCCATTGGGCACACCTTCCACATCCCCGACGTCAATAAAATGGAACAAGATACCATGGAGTATGACAAGAAAATGTGGGATGAAGATCCCCTCAGATGCATAAATTTGATCAACCAACATTGGTTGAAGGATAAGAGGGGTAGTGCTAACAAGGTTCCCCAGGAATTGTACCACAGTGATTTCTTTGAGGATTACCATGATTTGGTGACCCTTTTGAGCAGGGTCATGGGGCTTCCGACCGCTACTTTTTTTCAAGAATGGATGTTTTATTTTATCGAGGAAATCATCCAGGGGGATACATACTTTTTTTGGGAAGGAATGATCAATGACTGCTTACATGAGTAGTTCATGGCAGTGAAGAAGACAACAAAATTTTATATGACATCTTATCTTGTATACTTGTTCATTGAATGTGCCTAGTACAGGGGTCTATTTGCAACACCAAACCCAGAACCGCGAACAAAGCTGAAAGTATATGACAAGTACCCCCAACTTCAATATAGAAATTTCAAGAGGGAGTATTGCAAGGTTAATGATGCCTTTGCAGGCCATGTCATCAGATTGCTTGGGGGAGATCCTGAAAGGCGAGTTTCACATAGTGTCAGTGCTTTCATCCGTCGATTAAGGTTCTTGTTTATTCATTTCCCAAAGTTCACTTACATCTAAATGGAGGGATTCTCAGATAAGCCATATAAGCTACCCCAGTATCCAAATGATTGGATCATATTACTTGAAGTCTCTAGGCAGCTGCAGAGATCACATGCTCTTTTGAGTGATAAGCATAGGGAAGGGGTTCCTTATCCCCTCACCTTTGGACAAGGATAGTATGAGCTCCACACTTCCCAATGTGTAGAGAACTCCGACAAGGAGTTAAGTGAGTATAACTTGAAGTTCTATACTGCTAGGCCCTGGATGGATCCCTACGAAAAAATTGAGGAAAATGGTGGGGGTAGAGTATGCCCACTTACATAGTGTTGAGGACTTCTGGGTGAATTGTAAGGATGATAAGTAGGTTCATATGTGGCAATATATGTGCATGATGGCCTACTTTGTCAAAACGGTCAAGTTATTTTCGGTGTCAGAATAAGTGGTGGAAGAGAAGATCACCATGATAGACCCTAGATATAATGTTGTTGCCAACTTTCCATTACCGACAATAGATTGGAACAAAGAAGAGGTCGATGAACTTTATGTTATCACCAAGCCTCTTGAGGCACATACCAAGCAATGGGTTGACGAGCAAGTTGTGCAATTGAAGCAACAGGAATTAGAGCTTACTTTTGTAGAGCCTGAGCACCTGCACAAGGGTGAGGCTAAGGGTGTTGCTATTGATGACACTTTGACAAGAGAAACTTCGAAATCTCCCCCCATCATGAGATCAAAAGAGAGAAAAGAGGTAGCTAAAGAACAACCCAAATCCAAGGGGTCTCCAAGAAAGACCACAGAGGTTGGAACATTAAAGAATCTAAAGAGGTTGGGTGGTTTCACCACAATGCCCCTATACAGGAAGACCCTCTTCACGAAGGAGAAGAGCAACCAAATTCCTTGCCTATTACAACCGTTTTTGCAGCCAAGACTGTTGTTGTTACCACCCCGCTCATCCCACAAGAAGCAGTAGTTACCTCTTCACCCGTGGTGGATATTTCCATCCACCTTGCCTCTACCTCTCCCATGGCACAAGCTATAGCTATGGAATTCTCTTTGGCCACTACCTCCCCGCTTTCCTCATCATCTATGTCTCCATCATTCTCTCTTCCAACTACCACCACAACAACCACAATGCCTGCTCTCACCCTTCTAGAATCCTTTACCAAATATATGCAAAATATGCCATCAAAACTCTTTGGAATGTTCACCAACCCCACAGTGCAGGTTTCCATTGCCCAAGCAATAACTCGACTCCCAGTTCCTCCTCCTCCTACTAAGCCGCCCTCAATGGAGGCCACCATGCAAATTTCTAAGGAATCGTACATACAACAAAGGGAGGCAACCAAGATGTTGGAAGAGGAGGTAGACGACTACCATGAACATCCTTTATTTGAGCATCCAATAATCAATGAGGTCATCTACAAATCCTCTACGTCAGATGATGAGGATTCAAGTGCAAATATTATTGAAGAGAACTTCGATCCCTATCTCAAAGAGGAGTTATCTAGGAAGCTCAAGGAAATTGAAAAGAAAGAGGTTGAGAGACAACCTATTAGTGAAGAAAAGGTTGCTAGCACTGAGATGGAGGACACTAAGTCTCCCATGAGGAAACAAGATCAAGGGCCCAAACCTGATGATGAAGTGTCTCTTCATGGTGAATAGGGAGAGGCAAAAGTAAGAGGATATGGGGAGCATGAACATGAAGAAGAAGAAGATAGCCCCTAGAGGCATGAGGCTGCTACATCCCCAAGAAAATTAATAGTAGTTGTGCATGACTCAGATGAAGAGGGGGAAAGACTGGACCAAGACACCTCGGGTGATAAAGCATCACAAATGCAACAAATCCAATAGGAAGAGAAGATTCATGAATCTCCTAAAAGAGAAACTCAGGTTCTTGAATGGCTTGAGAAGCAGCTAGATAAGAAGACCTCGGCTCCAATGGATCTTAAGGCGAGATTGGAGCCCATCCTAGATCGTGCACAGATTAGTACCAAGAAGAAGAAGAAGCCAAAGGTAAGATCCTGATTGACCATGGATGCCTCGGGATCGAGGACCATGCAAATTTCCACCCCAGTAGTTGGTGAGGGAGGGGTCAGTTACAACATTTCCACCCTTGAATTAGGGATAGCGACAAGGGAATAAAAGATTGATCACCTCCAAGAATCTGTTGCCACCATAGTGCAATAGATGAACAAGGACAAGACCACCAAAGATGAGTTAAAGGCACAGGTGGTTGATTTGATAACATACATTCAACAATGGTCTTCAGCTAATGAGCTCCCCACAACATCCACGGTTACTCCATTGCTGCTCTCGGAGGAGCATATTAATAAGCTAGAAAAAAGGAAGAATTGGACTAAAGCCACATAGGACTGGTTCCAAAGGGTCCTCTATAGTGGAAATGTGGGCATTGGGCATGCTATTAGGACTACAAATAAATTTATGGGTGTATGGAAGTATCTCGAAGACATAAAGAAAAGCTACACTAAATTTCTAGAAATATACAAGATCACGCATCCTAAGGTTGAGGTAATCCTCAGGTTGCCCAGAAAAATAGTGAAGAAGGAGCTCACAATGGATAAAAAGGATCTATGGATCATGGAGAATTGGAGATTGGGTCTTGATCACAAGAAAGAGATGTTGGAGTGAGTGCTTCATGAATTAGAGTAAGACCTCGACTGGGTAAAGGAAATCAGGGGGGCATGTGAAGAATATTTGAAGCTGATGATAGATTATGATATGCCTACCTCTGAGATAGATCCTAAGAAGGTGAGGCCTCATTTCCATAGGAAGATGGAAGAGGGTACCAAGGGTGAGCTTACGATAGATTTCATGAGCTTTGTTGCTCATGCCTTCACCCAATTAGAACAAATACTACAAAATACAACCAAGTGTGACGGAGATTGGGAGACACTCACCCGTAGGTCCAAGAAGTTGAATTTTCAAGTGCTCCAATCCGATACCTTGGAATGGGATAAGCTTCATCCCTTGGTTGGAAAATTCATGGAGTATGCCACATTACAAAATCAAGTTGGAATGCCTATAATAGATTATGAGTTCCTCACTAAGTATCTGCAACAAAAAGAGTGATCTGTTAAATGACAAAAAGCTACAATGTTGCCATAAAGGACAAAATAGGCTAACTGACAAAATGTAATTTTAAATTGTAAAATATTTGGGGGTAGGTGAAACCCTAATGTAAATTTAATTTTGGCCACACAATGAGATCAAATCTTGGCTACACATTTTTCTTTTTGAAAACTATAAATAGGGGTCTCCTCTCATTTTAAGAGAGTTGAGATGTTGTAAATGCATGCTGCAGAAATATTAATAGAAGTTCATTGGATTTTGGTGTATTCTTGAGTTTCTACTACATGTTACATGGTTCATCTCCCATGGTTAGCTGATTTAGAAAGATTTACATTGTTGTTTAGACTATTTTAGTTTACTTTGGTAGAATAGCTGATGTTATTCCAAGGTTGTGTAGTTTTTTGTTGTGTCGATGCCTTTCTTATCCATAATTTTGGCTATTTGCCGATGGTGGATAGTTGTGTAAAGTTAGTTTGAGCATAGATTTGAATATGATCCAAAATTCTATCTTTTATTCATGCATGTTTATGGTGAATGAATGGTTGAATATTTGCAGTCCTTAGAAGCTTGCACAAATTTTATGATACTGTGAACAAATCTAGTTAAGTGAAATTCTATTTTAAGGAAGCTATCCACAGTAGAACCCTCCATGATCACTGCTAATTGCTAGTTGCAGATCCAGGAAACTATTCCCTTCCCTACCCCCTTTTCCTTTTCTTTTAATAAACAACCTATGCTAAGGTTCATTGCACATTGTAAAGCCAAATCTCAAGTCAAGATACGAGTTTAAGATTGTTGTCTGAACCTATAGCAAATTGCACACTAACTTCCCACTTCAAGAACTTCATCTTAAGATTCAACCTCCTTCCAGCCTAACTTTCGTAAGTCTGCCCTATGATTACCAACAAAATCACATCAAATACCAACTGAAGAATTCCATGCATGTCATGACCTAACACCCAAGAGACCTTGGGATAATTTTCAGCAACTTTTTGTTGGAGATTTCCTTTCAAGAGAGGTGATGCGCTTATGCATTGCCCATGTTGAGAAAGTGCTAAAACAACCATCAAAACTACCACTACTTTATTTTTAATGCCTGCAATTATTTCTATCTTAATTTATATTCTAGTAGAGTAATTTTAAAAGACTTACCTTCTAGTGCACTTTTGGGTTTTCATTATTAGTCTCCATTAGGTTATTCTTTATTATTTTTCAACTTAATAGGAATAGATCCAACTACCCTTTAGAATCTTTATAAAGGCATTCACAAGGACATCATGGCTCAACCAAAAAGCCAGTTTCAAGTGCTAATATGTTACATAAGACTAAGGACATGGGAAATATTATCAATGACAATATAGATCATTAATAAGGATGGTCCCTACAAGATAATCTTTCCCTATCTAAGGATAAGCCTAAAGATATTTATGATGGGTTCTCATATCCACCTCTTGATTGTTTTTTCTTTCTTAGCTAGTATCTAAGTTACTGCCATTCAAAATTATTGATTTGAGTGTTTAAGGAGACTTTTTATGCTAAGTTACTATTTTCCATACATTAGAAAAGTCTTTTAAGTGTTCACCATGAGATTAAACCCTTAAAAATCTCATGAAAACATTAAATATTTTTGAAATAGATTGGAATTTATTTTAGAGTATTTGCAACCTTTACATACTCTCCTTCAAGCATTGAAACCCTTTATTATCTTTTAAAATAATATTTGGTGCCAAGAATTTAAATTTAATGGATGACAAGAAGGTAGTTTAGAATGAAGGCTTGAATAATGAATATTGGATATATAGCCTACCTTGAATGCACCATTAGATTCCCTTTAGACTTGATCACTAATTAACTTATCTTTTCTCAATACTTTTGGGGCTAAATTTGATAATTTTGTATGTATTGAAAACCCTTACCTAGCTATCATGATAGAGCTATAGTAGTCAAGTAGGAACCATAACCTTTATTAAATCTATATGAGGATTTTTTTTGGTGTGTAACACCTACTACAAGGTCTAAAAAATGTGATATGATATTGGTGTGAGGGGCCTAGCTTGATTAGCTAAAGCATCCTATTGCAGGAAAGAGGTCACAAGGTCTAGTCTCCCTCCTTCCCCATGGTATCATAGGGTGTTTCGCACTAGTGCCACCGATCATGTGAAATTTTTTTATCAAGTGCACCACATTTTATAAGGGGCTACCTAATTCCTATAGTCTTAAAAAAAGTGATATAAGATATCAAAATCCCCTTGTAGTTTTGATTATATGGGAAAAACAGGTTTTGAATGGACCCGAAACCATTTACAACAGATTTTGAATTGACCTGAAACCATTAACAAGCAAGTTTTGAAAAGGACCTAAAACCCAATGAAGGGACAAGCATACTGCTAAAATGATAAATCATAGACCATCAACAACACAGTAGCATAAGAACCAAACATAAAATGCAAGACAACACCAGCTGCACAAAGGTTTTGAAGGGACCTTGAACCCTATACAACAAAGTTTTGAACGAGACCTTGAACCCAAGAAAATAAAGGGAGCTAAATCTCTAAAAGGAAATAAGAACGGTCTGAATCACCTAGACAACCATCAGCTTGTAATAGTTAGATTGTAGCATAACACTTTGTAACATCACCCAAAAAATCCAAACTCCCCACCTCAATAGGGAAGTAAAGAATAAAAAATAAACACTGAAGAGTAGTAGCCTTCTCCCACCACCAATTGGCCCAAAACACCAACCCAACCTCCTCCCCAATAGGAGAGGGCTCCCCTCTATAGGAGAGGATGAAATGAGAACCTTTGGCATAGAACATAGATCTTCCCAAAATATCCACAACATCTCTCTCCACCTTAATAGAAGAGGGCTCCACCTCAGAAGAAGTAGTCTCCACCTCCATAAAAGATATTAACTATAGAACTCAAAAGAAATCAACTACTCCCATAAAAAGGAAATACATGACATCCTTTGGCATAGTAGCAAATTTGGAGAACGATAGAAGAAAAAGAACACTCCTCAGCCAACAACCTTGAGAGAAGATACTTTTGAGCCTAAAGATAAACATTTGAAGGAGCTCAAGTGTATGGAAGAACATACCCACATGGGAAACAAACACACCAATTAAATATAAGAAAATATGGGTCTTAAAATAGATCTTAGGATACAACCCAACATAAGTACCAAACTCATAAATCAACCCATTCAAATGAACAGTCTTAAACAAGGACATGTAGATGCATATCAACATGAAAAAAAGAACAAACCCCAACAAAAGCATAAACGTTTCAATCCATAAGGGGTTCTAACACACACTCAAAAACTTGAGAAAGGAGGAGAAGAAACTTCCAGCCATAATAAAAAACCTCTAGGATAGAAGATATAACTTTAAACATAGCCTAGCTAAAACCAATAAAACAAGAAAAAGGACAAAACACATTGCCTTTAGCTCCAAACTAAAGAGAGCAACAGAGAAATAACTAAGGATAAAAGAACATAGGTCAATGAGGAGACCTTCTACAACTAGGAATAACACAACAACAACAGGGAGAGTCTCAATAGTAGAAAAAACATTAGGCACAACCCTCTTGAGACCCAAGAAAACCATGAAGGGGAGCTGCATAGAAACAACCAAAGAGTAGAAAATAAAACACCCATCCAACACTTTGAAATAGAAACACCAGAGAATAAGAAATTACAAGGAAAGGTGAAGATCCAAACAAACCTAGCAAGGAACCAACAACAACTAGTCCCAAAAAATAACTCCCCAATAGGCTAACGGCCATAGCCAACACCAAACCACAACTTCCCAAATGAACGAAATCAACCAACATACCCACAGCAGGGCAACCCAAGCCAAAGACAACATCTGACACCAATACATAGCAACCCAATAGAACGACAGCAATAGCCCACCCAACAGTCGCAAACGATCCACCTCTGCATAATCATCACCAACTTCTCTAGAATCCTCCCCAGATTTCAAATTTCCCCCTCCGCTCCTCTTCCTACTCCCTCTCCGCTCCATTAAAATTCCCCTATAGTTGTTGCAAAGAGAAAACTAGATTTTTACTATGTGTAATTGGTGTTGGATGGAAATATTATTGAAGCATCTTTTTTTTTGGATTTTAACTTTAGGATTAATTGATTGTGGTGATTTACAACCTCTTTTTGAATCTTAGTGCTAAAGAAGCATTGTACTTGTGAAAACACTTTATTTCTACATGTAAATATTCATAAATGTGTCCTAATATATTAGGAGATTAAGATAATTTTAGGTTGTATCTGTATACCTCTTCAACCATGGGCAAATGTAGAATTACAAGGGTTTATTGTTTTGTGAGAATCGTAAAAAATATATCATTTTAGTATGCTGATTTTTTGACATGCTTGCAAGTATAATCATGTACCTAATAATTTTGATTTTATTTTTGTAGTTAGAATTCTTATTTAAAGGTCAACATAATTTCTTAGATCAAATAAATTAATTCAAGCCATAAAGAAGCTTGTTTCATATTAGTCAAAATTTCATCATTAGGGTGTAAGTATGGTTGTAGAGAAAAAATAAAATTATTAAATCATCCTACATAGTAAAGATGGTTGTTTTCTTTGGGTGGTCAACATTCAACACTTACAAAAATTGAAAATAGTTCCTTGACAAGTACTTTCACCAAACCTTAGATATAGAGTTATCTCTTTCTTACCAACTCTATGATTATAAAGTGTAAAAAATTATTCCTCATAGTCTACTAAGAAAGAAGAAAGATATGCCACAAAAGTATGTGAAATAGTGAACACCATTCGAGAACAACCATGTTTCCAACAATAAATGACATCTTAAGAATATTACAATAACATAAAGATAGTTTTAACCTAAGATGTAACACAATAGAGGTTAGTTACTTAGCCCATAAAGTTACCATCCAAAATATTTCTTCACATACAATAACACTATCAAACATAGGCACAAGATGTTATGTAATGACTAATGGACTAAAATCTTTCTTAGGCTACCCTAATAACATTATGGGGGATATAACACCTTGAGAATATTTGTATGGTATCCATAGAGCCATTATTGACACTAAGAATTGTCAAGGAGAAGTTAAAGACAACAAAAAAGACTAGAAATAAGTGGATTTTATCATGGAAAGACATATAATACTAGCATGCATCACTTATATAGGTTTTATGCCTCTTATCAACATGAGTTATATAACTCTTTCATAGTAGCTAGTAGGAGTTCAAGTGTTTCCATAAGATAACAATCATGATAGGTTATTATCACAACTAGGCTAGAGTCTCACACAATTTCTTATGTATTATCATTATGCCATCATAGCGAACAACAATATACAAAAGGATACTCTCAAGAAATGATAAAGACCATAGAAATTTAGCATAGTCATGGTTATTAAGGCTACTATAAATCTTATAGGATGGCCAAGTGCCTAGATAGTCTTATTAAGGTTATAATAATCAACAACAATAACAATAATAGGTTCTATGTAGTATTTCATTAGGTGCTAAATTATGAAGGTTTCCACCTTGTTGTTAGGCATTGATTAAGATCCGACCATGGAAACTAAGAGGACCATATCAACAAGAACTTAAGAGTGTCATAAATGCTAGTATCAAGGCTAAAATCATTTCATGTAAAAATCTACCATTTCTCTCTTATAAGATAGTGATCACCAATTATTTAGTCTTTTATCACCAAAGAGACTTTTGATGATAATTTATCATCACTTTAAAAGTTCCATACTACACATATTTGGAGGAGATAGTCCCACAATACATCTAATATCACTAAGATAACCTTGTCATTAATTCAAAATATTATCATGAATGACAAATATGATTGTCCTTGTATGATTTTATTGAGTGTAAAGTTACAAACTATAATTTTTTTGTTTTAGTGATAAGGTGCTCATCTTAGTAATGAATGATGTCAAGAAATAGTAATCTTCACGATTGTTATGTACCTTAGAGCATAGACTTGTACAACTCATTTTATCATTGATTATATAAAACCACCTTGAAGAATATTACATTAAGAAAGGAAGGAAGTTGTGTTGTTAGCAAATATCACAGTATTACCATGGATAGTCGAAGTCCTATCCTTCTAAGGAACTCCCTAAGGAAGTTTTGTTGGATTTTAACCTTTATGATTGATTGATTTTAGTGATTTACAACCTCTTTTTGAATCTTAGTGCTAAAGAAGCATTGTACTTGTGAAAACACTTTATTTCTACATGTAAATCCTCATAAATGTGTCCTAATATATTAGGAGATTAAGATAATTTTAGGTTATATATGTATACCTCTTCAACCATGGGAAAAGATAGAATCATAAGGGTTTATTGTTTTGTGAGAATCTTAAAAAATATATCATTTTAGTATGCTTATTTTTTGACACGCATGCAAGTATAATCATGTACCTAATAATTTTGATTTTATTTTTGTAGTTAGAATGCTTATTTAAAGTTCAACATAATTGCTTAGATCAAATAAATTAATTCAAGCCATAAAGAAGCTTGTTTCATATTAGTCAAAATTTCACCATTAGGGTGTAAGTATGGTTGTAGAGAAAAAATAAAAGTATTAAATCATCCTACATGAGCGTCCTACATAGTAAAGATGGTTGTTTTCTTTGGATGGTCAACATTCAACACTTACAAAAATTAAAAAGAGTTCCTTGACAAGTACTTTCACCAAACCCTAGATAGAGAGTTATCTCTTTCTTACCAACTCTATGATTATAAAGTGTAAAATATAATTTGTCGTAGTCTACTAAGAAAGAAGAAAGATATGCCACAAAACTATGTGGAATAGTGAACACCATTAGAGAACAACCATGTTTCCACCAATAAATGGCATCTTAAGACTATTACAATAATAGAAAGATAGTTTTAACCTAAAATGTAACACAATAGAGGTTAGTTACTTAGCCCATAAATTAACAATCCAAAATATTTCTTCACATACAATAACACTATCAAACATAGGCACAAGATGTTATGTAATGACTAATGGACTACAATCTTTCTTAGGCTACCCTAATAACATCCTGGGGGATATCACAGCTTTAGAATATTTTTATGGTATCCATAGAGCCATTATTGACACTAAGAATTGTCAAGGAGAAGTTAAAGACAACAAAAAATACTATAAATAAGTGGATTTTATCATGGAAAGACATATAATACTAGCATGCATCACTTATATAGGTTTTATGCCTCTTATCAACATGAGTTATAACTCTTTCATAGTAGCTAGTAGGAGTTCGAGTGTTTCCATAAGATAACAATCATGATAGGTTATTATCACAACTAGGCTAGAGGCTCACACAATTTCTTATGTATTATCATTATGCCATCATAGAGAACAACAATATACAAAAGGATACTCTCAGGAAATGATAAATTCCATAGAAATTTAGCATATTCATGGTTATTAAGGCTACTATAAATCTTATAGGATGGCCAAGTGCCTAGATAGTATTATTAAGGTTATCATAATCAACAACAATAACAATAATAGGTTCTATGTAGTATTTCATTAGGTGCTAAATTATGAAGGTTTCCACCTTGTTGTTAGGAATTGATTAAGATCAGACCATGAAAACTAAAAGGACTATATCATCAAGAACTTAAGAGTGTCATAAATTCTAGTATCAAGGCTAAAATCATTTCATGTAAAACTCTACCATTTCTCTCTTGTACACTACAACAAAATAGGAAATTAGCACCAACTTTAGCATCGAATTTTAGTGTATTTGAAACCCTCAATTGGAACCATCTCACGACGCGAAAGTCAGCGCAAAAATGTTTTTTTCATTTCTGCGTCGAATTTAGCATTGTCTTTAGTGTCTTGTTTAGCATTGGATTTAACACCAAAAATTTGGTACCGATTATACCATCCTCTTTAGCGCCAGATTTAATGTTGGAAATTCGGTGTCAGTTATTGCATCCTATTTAGTGCCGAAAATGGCACTGGAAATAGAACCAAAAATAGCGCCTATTTTGGTACTGAAATAGGCTTCTGATTTTACTTCAATGCATGCTCCCATTTTTTCTTCTAGTTTTACTCTCACTTTTGCTCCGAGTATTGCTTCCAATTTTGCTTGCAATTGTGCTTCTGGTTTTTCTTCCACTTTTGCTTCTGGTTTTGATTCCACATTTTCTTCTGGTTTTGTTTCCATATTTGCTTCCAATGTTGCTTCCAATTCTACTTCCAATTTTCCTTCTAGTTTTGCTTCCAGTTTTTCCTCCACTTGTGCTTCCAATTTTGCTTCTAGTTTGGCTTCCAGGCATGCTTCCAGTTTTGGTTCCAATTTTGCTTCTGATTTTGCTTCCAATTTTGCTTCCAATTTTGCTTCCAATTTTGCTTCCAGTTTTTCTTCTAGGTTTGCTTCCAGTTTTGCTTCTGGTTTTTCTTCTGATTTTTGCTTCCAGTTTTTCTTCATGCGTTCCTTCTAGTTTTTCTTCCAATTTAGCTTCCATGATTGCTTCTACTTTGCTTCTAGTTTGGCTTCCATTGTTGCTTCCTTTTTTTCTTCTAAAAATGTTTCTTGTTTTGCTTCCATTTATTAATTTAATATGTTTTAATTCAATTTAATTAGTTAAATATATGATGCCTCTTAAATAAATCATATGATTATAGAGTAAGTAATTTAATTATTTAACTCATATGATTAAATAACAAGATAATTATGTATAAAAAAAAAAGATAATTTTTTTTTTTGCTAGTTAAATCATTGCTAAGGGGTAGGCCTTTGACAAAATGGCCATGATTTTAAGAAAGATTTACCCTACCTACCCATATTGATACATTTTCAGTTACAAAATGGCTTGGTTCTAGACTCAGGCAACGCCAACTAGGACTGACTCTTATCCACTACTACTTTCCCCTGTTTCTACTATATCATATGTATACCAAAATATAACTTTTACCGAGCTGGGAATTTTTCAATCTTCATCATCATCTGTCTCTGTCCACTTCCTATAGGCAATGTAGTCTGCAATCACTGGGCATTCAACACCACAATTCTAGTGGGCTAGACCTTTGGCTTTTTCCCCTGGGTCCCTATCGTCATCCTTGCGCCACTCTTCTCCTGAACCAAATTCCCAGTCATTGTCGTCCCCTACCACAATCTTGTCCACCAGCCCTTCATCCTTGACATACCAAATTACCTAGCCTCTTGGATGATTTGTCACTAGATTGGCTTCTCTGATAAGGAAGAAGACGTTCTGGTCACACTCATCCCACAACTTCTCAAAACCCTCTAGGTCAATGGTTTGAATCAGAGGGAATTTCATGACATCCCTACCATGCATCCAGAGCATGTAGTAGTTTTGGGGCATTAGTATTTTTTTATTCTCATCTACATTGTCGAGGATTGCATCGATATCCCCCAACCAAGCATGGAAAAAGCCATTTCTGTGAGCTTCTTCCCTATCTCTTTTGACACACCCATATGCAATAACACTGCGAGGAACATGTCTAGGATTTTTGAGTTTGACTTGAACCTGTGATAGGCCTTCATGAATTTTGGCCCCATAATTTTCTTGGTCACCTAGAGAATCAGTGGATGAGATGATGCCAACAAATCCTGCAGTCTTTTGTCTGTGATCTCACCTTTGAAAGATTGTTGTTGCTTCTTAGTGTTCAAGAATAATGGAGTCTCCATTATTCTTGTTGCTACAGCTTCCCACTCCTTCCACTACTCGGACTTGCACTAGTTCATCTTCCTTCGGCTTTGCCACTTGCTTATTCTCACACCTACTTTTGGAATGCTCCTTTGCATTTTTTAGAAATAACACCACCTGATTCCTTTTATAGACGGGGACCTAATTACTTCATTTTTATGTGTTTTTAATGCCTTTGAGGTGTGTTTGTTGGAAATAATAAGTGAGTCAAATTTCTATAATTTAGTTGAATTTGACAACATCCATCCTGAGTAGTAAATTAAAATCATCATACGTAATAAATATCCATCCAAAATTAATCATCGGCCACTATATAAATTGACAAGTCAATACTAATAAGATCATCATCATGTTAACTAAAACAAGTGAAAATCAAATATACCAGTAGATCAATAACATGTCAAAATGATACATGTCCAACAGTTGACATGAGTCAAAATGATACATGTACAAATGATATAAGTAAAAATGATAAATTATGTAACTCAAATTGATACAAGTCAAGATGATACATGTCCAAATGATATAAGTGAAATTGATAAATGTCAATATGATACAACTCAATAATATGGTACTATAGGCTGTGAAAATGATACATATGATAGTAACCATGAAAAGAGGCATCATAACAATATATCAGCAATGATCCATGATGCAGTGTATATGATCATGTATGTCACTGGGTACTACTAGCAACTTCCTCATCATCATCACCACTATCATGATCATCATCATAACGATATATCAACAATGATCCATGATGTGACATATATGATCATGAATGTTGTTGGGTACTAGCAGCAACTTCCCTATCATCACCACCACCACCATCATCATCATCATCATCATCATCATCATCATCATCATCATCATCATCATCATTGTCATCATCATCATTTTCATTGGCCTCGGTGTCTTCTGTATCTGTGTCATCATCATCCTCTGCCATGTGATATGTAGTGGTAGAACCAATAATTTCTAGATCTATATCATGATGAGGATCATCTTGATCTTCTAGAAGACATGTGTTCTGCAAAAAAAAAACATTTAAAATGAAAAGTTATTATTTATTTCATGCAATAATTTATTTTTTTGTTATATATCTAATAGTAAAACATATGAGACGAAACCATAATCAAATTACATCATATCAAAGCGCACATACCATAATAAAATTTCAAAACAGTTAAAGCTAATATGTGATTCCAATGATGTAAAACATGCAATGATTCTAATAAACATTAGTAAAGATCATAAAAAAAATTGTTATACAATTCAACTATCAACTATAAATTCTATTACATAACCTTAAGTGCAAACCCTCTACAAAAGAATGAGACTGCAAGAAGATTGGTTGTAGGGGGCATTGGAATAGGAGATGGACATGGATTTTCCAAGCCATCCACTTATATGGTTTCATACACAAATGTGGAAGATATCACTATTTCTAGAGAGCTCATGGTTCAGGTACCCATAAATGGCATCATGGTTCCATTTCATGTAGCCACCATCAAGAGTGTTAGAAGCCAACAAGATGGAGGGAATTCTTATATAAGGATAATTTCCAATGTTCTAGGTACTGGTTTTAATGCCAACTACATGCCAAGATTGAAATTCCCTAACAATATTTATGTTAAGGAAATTTCCTTTAGATCCAAGGATTTAAAGCACATCAACCATGTGGTACAAATGATTAAATCCCATAGATGATCTGTAGTAATGAAAGAGTCTGAAAAGGCAAAGAGAGCTACATTGGTGACTCAGGAGAAACTTCAGCTTTCAAAACCAAAGGCAATTAGGCTGGCAGACTTGTGGATCAGGCCAACATTTGGTGGAAGAGGAAGAAAGATAACTAGAACTCCAGAGGGCCACCATAATGGATTTCAGTATTCAACCATGAGAGCTAAAGAGAGAGCTGATATCATGTATCAAAATATTAAGCATGCATTCTTCTAGCCAGAAGAGAAGGAGATGATTACTTTGCTTAATTTTCATTTCCATAACCATATCATGGTGTGGGAACCAAGAATACCAAGGATGTCCAATTTTATGTGGAGGTAATGGATGTGGTCCAAACTTTAGGAGGGGCAAGAAGTTCAATGTATGATCCTGATGAAATTGAGGAAGAACAACAAGAGAGGGACAGGAAATATAAAATCAATGCAAAGTTTCAAGGAATTTGCAAGTGAGTAAGAGAGCTATGGGAGAAACCTCATCTAAAATATTTTGAAATAGAGTTTGGTATAACATTTAGAGAGCTTGGTTTTCATAGACGAGGAAGAAATATGATTACTTTGCTTCATTTTCATTTTCATAACCATATCATGGTGTGGGAACCAAGAAGACCAAGGATGTACAATTTTATGTGGAGGTAATGGATGTGGTCCAAAATTTAGGAGGGGCAAGAAGGTCAATGTATGATCCTGATTAAATTGAGGAAGAACAACAAGAGAGGGACAAAAAAAATAAAATCAATGCAAAGTTTCAAGGATTTTTCAAGTGAGTAAGAGAGCTATGGGAGCAGCCTCATCTAAAATATTTTGAACTAGAGTTTGATATACCATTTAGAGAGCTTGGTTTTCATGGAAGAGGAAGAAATATGATTACTTTGCTTCATTTTCATTTGCATAACCATATCATGGTGTGGGAACCAAGAAGACCAAGGATGTCTATATTTATGTGGAGGTAATGGATGTGGTCCAAACTTTAGGAGGGGTTAAGAAGGTCAATGTATGATCCTGATGAAATTGAGGAAGAACAACAAGAGAGGGACAAGAAAAATAAAATCAATGCAGATTTTCAAGGATTTTTAAAGCAAGTAAGAGAGCTATGGGAGAAGCCTCATCTAAAATATTTTGAATTAGAGTTTGATATACCATTTAGAGAGCTTGGTTTTAATGGAAGAGGAAGAAAGATGATTACTTTGCTTCATTTTCATTTGCATAAACATATCATGGCATGGGAACCAAGAAGACCAAGGATGTCCAATTTTATATGGAGGTAATGGATGTGGTCCAAAATTTAGGAGGGGAAAGAAGGTCAATGTATGATCCTGATGAAATTGAGGAAGAACATCAAGAGAGGGATAGGAAAAATAAAATCAATGCAGATTTCCAAGGATTTTTCAAGCGAGTAAGAGAGCTATGGGAGTAGCCTCATCTAAAAGATTTTGAACTAGGGTTTGATATACCATTTAGAGAGCTTGGTTTTCATGGAAAAGGAAGAAAGATAATTACTTTGCTTCATTTTAATTTGCATAACCATATCATGGTGTGGGAACCAAGAAGACCAAGGATGTCCAGTTTTATGTGGAGGTAATGGATGTGGTCCAAAATTTAGGAGGGGCAAGAAGGTCAATGTATGATCCTGATGAAATTGACGAAGAACAACAAGAGAGGGATAGGAAAAATAAAATCAATGCAAAGTTTCAAGGATTTTTCAAGCGAGTAAGAGAGCTATGGAAGCAGCCTCATCTAAAATATTTTGAACTAGAGTTTGATATACCATTTAGAGAGCTTGGTTTTCATGGAAGAGGAAGAAAGATGATTACTTTGCTTCATTTTCATTTGCATAACCATATCATGGCGTGGGAACCAAGAAGACCAAGGATGTCTAGTTTTATGTGGAGGTAATGGATGTGGTCCAAACTTTAGGGGGGGAAAGAAGGTCAATGTATGATTCTGATGAAATTGAGGAAGAACAGAAAGAGAGGGATAGGAAAAATAAAATCAATGCAGATTTTCAAGGATTTGTCAAGCGAGTAAGAGAAATGGTTGAAGTCCATGGATAACATTCCTCAATCTTCACTTGATGGCATCAAGGAATGGCTGAACTCCATGGATATAAAGTATTATGAAAGAAAAATGAACTTGAACTGGCAGCCAATTTTGAAGACTTTTACAAATGATCCAGATAAATTTATTGAAGATGGTGGTTGGGAATTTTCGAATATGGAAGCTAGTGATTCTGATTTTGATAATACAGAAGAGTCGGATCAAGGATATGAACCCTCTGATGTAGAAGAGGAATCCGAATCATATTCCATGTAGCCACCATCAAGAGTGTTAGAAGCCAACAAGATGGAGGGAATTCTTATATAAGGATAATTTTCAATGTTCCAAGTACTGGCTTTAATGCCAACATTGAAATTACCTAGCAGTATTTATGTTAAGGAAATTTCCTTTAGATCCAAGGATTCAAAGCAAATAAACCATGTGGTACAAATGATTAAATCCCATAGATGATCTATAGAAATAAAAGAGTCTAAAAAGGTAGAGAGAGCTACACTGGTGACTCAGGAGAAACTTCAGCTTTCAAAAACAAAGGAAATTAGGTTGGCAAAGTTGTGGATCAGGCCAAAATTTGGTGGAAGAGAAAGAAATATGACTAGAAATCTGGAGGGCCACCATAATGGATTTCGGTATTCAACCATGGGAGCAGAAGAGAGAGCTGATATCATGTATCAAAACATTAAGCATGCATTCTCCCAACCAGTGGAGAAGGAGATGATTACTTTGCTTAATTTTCATTTCCATAACCATATCATGGCATGGGAACCAAGAAGACCAAGGATGTCCAATTTTATGTGGAGGTAATGGATGTGGTCCAAACTTTAGGAGGGGCAAGAAGTTCAATGTATGATCCTAATGAAATTGAGGAAGAACAACAAGAGAGGGACAAGAAAAATAAAATCAATGTAGAGTTTCAAGGATTTTTTTAGCGAGTAAGAGAGCTATGGGAGCAGCCTCATCTAAAATATTTTGAACTAGAGTTTGGTATACCATTTAGAGAGCTTGGTTTTCATGGAAGAGGAAGAAATATTATTAATTTTCTTCATTTTTATTTGCATAACCATATCATGGCATGGGAACCAAGAAGACCAAGGATGTGCAATTTTATGTGGAGGTAATGGATGTGATCCAAACTTTAGGAGGGGCAAGAAGGTCAATGTATGATCTTGTTGAAATTGAGAAAGAACAACAAGAGAGGGACATGAAAAATAAAATCAATGCAAAGTTTCAAGGATTTTTCAAGCGAGTAAGAGAGCTATGGGAGCAGCCTCATCTTAAATATTTTAAACTAGAGTTTGATATACCATTTAGAGAGCTTGGTTTTCATGGAAGAGGAAGAAAGATGATTACTTGCTTCATTTTCATTTGCATAACCATATAATGGCATGGGAACCAAGAAGACCAAGGATGTCCAGTTTTATGTGGAGGTAATGGATGTGGTCAAAACTTTAGGAGGGGCAGGAAGGTCAATGTATGATCCTGATGAAATTGAGTAAGAACAACAAGAGAGGGACAGGAAAAATAAAATCAATGTAGATTTTCAATGATTTTTCAAGCGAGTAAGAGAGCTATGGGAGAAGCCTCATCTAAAAGATTTTGAACTAGAGTTTGATATACCATTTAGAGAGCCTAGTTTTAATGGAAGAGGAAGAAAGATGATTACTTTGCTTCATTTTAATTTGCATAAACATATCATGGCATGGGAACCAAGAAGACCAAGGATGTCCAGTTTTATGTAGAGGTAATGGATGTGGTAAAAACTTTAGGAGGGGCAAGAAGGTCAATGTATGATCCTGATGAAATTGAGGAAGAAAAACAAGAGAGGGATAGGAAAAATAAAATCAATGCATATTTTCAAGGATTTTTCAAGTGAGTAAGAGAGCTATGGGAGTGGCCTCATCTAAAATATTTTGAACTAGAGTTTGATATACCATTTAGAGAGCTTGGTTTTCATGGAATAGGAAGAAAGATGATTACTTTACTTCATTTTAATTTGCATAACCATATCATGGTGTGGGAATCAAGAAGACCAAGGATGTCCAATTTTATGTGGAGGTAATGGATGTGGTTAAAAATTTAGGAGGGGCAAGAAGGTCAATGCATGATCATGATGAAATTGAGGAAGAACAACAAGAGAGGGACATGAAAAATAAAATGAATGCAGATTTTCAAGGATTTTTCAAGTGAGTAAGAGAGCTATGGGAGTATCCTCATCTAAAATATTTTGAGCTAGAGTTTGATATACCAATTAGAGAGCTTGGTTTTCATGGAGGAGGAAGAAAGATGACTACTTTGCTTCATTTTCCTCTACATAACCATGTCATGGCGTGGGAACCAAGAAGACCAAGGATGTCCATTTTTATGTGGAGGTAATGGATGTGGTCCAAAATTTAGGAGGGGCAAGAAGGTCAATGTATGATCCTAATGAAATTGAGGAAGAATAGCAAGAGAGGGATAGGAAAAATAAAATCAATACAAATTTTCAAGGATTTGTCAAGCGAGTAAGAGAGCTATGGGAGCAGTCTCATCTAAAAGATAAACATCGGTGGAACGAATTATGGCATTCCCCCGATGGGCCGATATAACCATGAATAGTTCTTTAGGACATTTTGTCCTTTGAGTAAACTATTTTTAAGTGACCTTTTCATGCATATAATCATATCATGTTCATGTATGTTAAATAAGGATACAATCAATGCATATTTTCAAGGATTTGTCAAGCGAGTAAGAGAGCTATGGGAGTAGCCTCATCTAAAAGATTTTGAACTAGAGTTTGATATACTATTTAGAGAGCTTGGTTTTCATGGAAGAGGAAGAAAGATGATTACTTTGCTTCATTTTCATTTTCAAGGATTTGTCAAGCGTTTAAGAGAGCTATGGGAGCAGCCTCATCTAAAATATTTTGAACTAGAGTTTGGTATACCATTTAGAGAGCTTGGTTTTCATGGAAGAAGAAAGATGATTACTTTACTTCTTTTTCATTTGCATAACCATATCATGGTGTGGGAACCAAGAAGACCAAGGATGTCCAGTTTTATGTGGAGGTAATGGATGTGGTCCAAACTTTTTGAGGGGCAAGAAGGTCAATGTATGATCCTGATGAAATTGAGGAAGAACACCAAGAGAGGAACAAGAAAAATAAAATCAATGCATATTTTCAAGGATTTTTCAAGCGAGTAAGAGAGCTATGGGAGCAGCCTCATCTAAAATATTTTGAACTAGAGTTTGATATACCATTTAGAGAGCTTGGTTTTCATGGAAGAGGAAGAAAGATGATTGCTTTGCTTCATTTTCATTTGCATAACCATATCATGGCATGGGAACCAAGAAGACCAAGGATGTCCAATTTTATGTGGAGGTAATGGATGTGGTCCAAAATTTAGGAGGGACAAGAAGGTCAATGTATGATCCTGATGAAATTGAGAAGAATTGCAAGAGAGGGACATGAAAAATAAAATCAATGCAGATTTTCAAGGATTTTTCAAGCGAGTAAGAGAGCTATGTGAGCAGCCTCATCTAAGATATTTTGAACTAGAGTTTGATATACCATTTAGAGAGCTTGGTTTTCATGGAAGAGGAAGAAAGATGATTACTTTGCTTCATTTTCATTTTCAAGGATTTGTCAAGCGAGTAAGAGAGCTATGGGAGCAACCTCATCTAAAATATTTTGAACTAGAGTTTGATATACCATTTAGAGAGCTTGGTTTTCATGGAAGAGGAAGAAAGATGATTACTTTGCTTCATTTTCATTTGCATAACCATATCATGGCGTGGGAACCAAGAAGACCAAGGATGTCCAGTTTTATGTGGAGGTAATGGATGTGGTCCAAACTTTTGGAGGGGTAAGAAGTTCAATGTATGATCCTGATGAAATTGAGGAAGAACGATAAGAGAGGGATAGGAAAATAAAATCAATGCAGATTTTCAAGGATTTTTCAAGCGAGTAAGAGAAATGGCTCATGGACTCCATTGACACTATTCCTCAATCTTCACTTGATGGCATCAAGGAATGGCTGAACTCCATGGATATAAAGTATTATGAAAGTAGAATGAACTTTAACTAGTGGCCAATTTTGAAGACTATTATTGATGATCCAGGAAAATTTATTGAAGATGGTGGTTGGGAATTTTTGAATATGGAAGCTAGTGATTCTAATTTTTATAATTCATAAGAGTCTAATCAAGGATATGAACCCTTTGATGTAGAAGAGGAATCAAAATCAGATGAGGAAGGTTCAGAAGATGAATCTCTTGTGGAGTTAGATGAGGATGAAGAAGAAGAAGATTCTGAAGGGGAGGAAGGTAAAAAATGGGATGAATTAGAAGCCAAATCCATAAATGCAGATAAGGAAAAAGGAGACGAGTCTAACAGTGAAGTGAAGAGGAAATGCATATTCAAGAGGAATGTCTGCCAAGAGGCATAAAGTTAGATGAATTGAGTTCATCTACATCCTTGTACTATTTATTCATGCACATAAATGGTTTTTATGCAAATGATGCATAAATTTTAACTTGATCAGTGTTCTTAGTTCGGTAGTTTGACTTCTATGACAACCAGCCATTAGGCCATTCTATGCGGGAGCAAATTTGTTTTTTTAGTTAGCTTTTTTGGATAGCTCTACTAGGTGTTAAGGACACACACTTCTCTATGTTGATCAGATTAGGTTTCAATTTTCTTACTACTGATTTCTTTATTTATGGAATTTTTTAAACTTGGAAGACAGGAATTTATTGCCTTTTTTTAAATTAGATGGACAAATTAAGTGGCTGGTTAGCTATGCCAAGTGATGTAGACTAGGAGGATGTGTTAGATCTATAGGATGCCTACCAAGGTGCATCAAAAAATTATTACATGTTAAAAGAATGGTAGCATCGTGAGGAAGGATGACAAAGATGCATGTGGATCACTTAGTAGAATGGCAACATGAATTCAAGGAAACACTCCTTGACATACCATATTTGAGAGAAAATAAGATAAATCAAATCAACATGGGACTAAGTTTCTCAAATGATACAACTCATAACTTAAATGAGGACACTTAAGAGATATTAAAATAAAATGGTCATTAATTAAAAGATGTGATGAAAATAAGGCATGAATGTCACCCACTACCCTTTAAGGCAAACAAATTTTTTTTCCATAACATGAAATAATGGGACAATTGAGTGGGATCTAGGGCCAACAAAGAAGCACTTTAGAACTCATCCTACACATCAATAAACAACTCAACATAATAAATGTAAATTGACATATTAACACAACAATATCCAACTAAGTTATTGAAACTGAAAGTCAACTATTGATACCTCGTTCTCCATCCAGATTAAAAAATCAGCCCACTTTTTGCTTTGTAAATTTTCCTTTTCAAATTGCTTTGGATGTCGACCATATTTCTCCTCCTGTCAAAACATGGCACATGGACTAGTTAAACTAATTGATATGCAATCATTTAATTTTTCCTAGGGAATTAAAAAAATATCATTTAACATATTAAATATACTTACAAATTTACAAATCAAGGCCTGTAAACCTTTTTTGGCCACTATGATGTGTGGCACGAAGTTTTTGAAGCCTAGCCTTGGAGGCCTTGTCTTGAAACATATACTAATTCAATTTAACTATGCACAAATAAAATTTAAAAATCGTTTAATAAATTTGATATAATCTTATGAGCAAATTCAAATACCTGTGTACTCTCCTCACCAGACTTCCTCTATGCTTTGAACTTCTCATATGCTTTTACAAGCTCTTTCCATACTTTGACACTTACATCAAGTGGCCTTTTTTTGAGCCTTAGCTTGGGAGGGATTTTTTTTATCTTCTTTGTTTGGTTGCACCAAAATATCTTGCAATTTTGAGACATTCATAGCTTTACCTTCTTCACAGACCAACCTATGCCATATTCAATCTCCATGTCATTGATAACTATTTTTTGCAAGTGTATGGGTATCTTTGATAATGGAAAATGTAGATGGTATTTGAACCATTGAAGGCATGATTCCTTCAACCTATGAACAAATCCTTTTCCAGCAGCTGTCATTCGGATTTCCCCTGAAACCACATCATATTCTACCTTTCTATTGAATGTGCCAATGCAAGATTGAAAACTTATTGTGGTGGAAGAAGTTTGTGTCCCAAGAGTGGGTGGGATAGTGGAAGCCTCTACTCCCTATTCTACATTCCTAGAGTTTATTGTTATTGATTTCCTCCTGGCTCTTTTGCTCAATCCAGGACTGCATGGGGAATCAATTGATTCCCTTTGAAATGGTTGATTTGGTTGCAATGTTTCAGGGGCTTCACTAGATCAATTTTCTATGTATCTGGCAAGCATTGTCTAGTGCACATCATCCAATTTTTTCACTTCCTCTACCCCCAATATGGAATCCAATGCCTCTTTATCTCTGTTAGTCACATTTCCCTATATATGTAATAAATTTCTTCTTTTAAATTTAAAAAGTAAGAATCAAAAAGTAAAAATGAAAGAAACAGGGGAAACATTTACAAATCTATAAATTGAAAATGAATTACCTCATTGTGGCTAGAGTCTGATCCCTTTGTTCTCTTCCCTCTATTGTTTGACATTTTGAGGTGACCTAGGGCAAATTATTTTCATCTAGTCTATGGAGGCAAATGAAGTACACACTGTCAAGTATGAAAGTTTTCATCTAGTTTGTGGTATGAAAGTTTTACCTTGAATGACTCTTTCTGGATTTAAATGCCCATGAATCAATTTCTTGCACACCCATATATAATATAAATATATTTGAAAGGATATAAATATATGCAAAGTGAAACAAATGTATTGTAAACAAATCAGCGCTTGCACACCTATATAGAATGGTAGTCTTTGGGGATAAAAAGGGCGCAGAGTGTGGTTTTATCGAGAGTTAACACAGATAGGTCCCATGCTCGAGGCTCATCCGCTAATTAGAAAGAAAAGGAATGTGTGTGCACAATAAATTTGAAACCACGAGCTCATTGTTCTGTTAAATATTTGTGGGAACGAGAAAAATAATTGAAAGGATATAAATATATGCAAAATCAAACAAATGTATTGTAAAAAAATCAACTCTTGCGCACTTGTATAGAATGGTAATCTTTGGGGGATAAAAAGGGCATGGAGTGTGGTTTTATTGAGAGTTAACACAGATAGGTCCCATGCTCAAGTCGCATCTGCTCATTAGAAATAAAATGAATGTGTGCGCACAATCAATTTGAAACCACAAGCTCATTGTTCTGTTAAATATTTGTGGGAATGAGAAAAAAAATTTGTAACCTTACCTATGGTGTCACAAACTAAATCAAATTTATGATCTACTTGTTTGTAGCCCTCCTCCGCATCGTTTTTCTCTTTTTCGTCCTCTCTTCCTTTGCGTGGATTTTTTCTCTTGTCATCTCTTCCTTCACACGAATATTTTCTCTTGCTATCTCTTCCTTCTTAACACGTGAAGTTTTAAATATTTGTTCTTGGTTCAGTAGTCGAAATAGAAAATTGCGCCTAATTTAGCGTCGCTTGTCAGCCAAAAAATGTAATCTATTTGGGGTGCAAAAGGCGGCACAAATTGCACCTAATTTAGTGCTGCCATTCAGCCAAAAAATGTAATGCACCTAATTTAGCGTCGTCTTTCAGCAAAAAAATGTAATTTGCTTGGGATGCAAAAGGCAGTGCAAAATGATGTATTTTTCTTGGAAGTTGATAAATAAATTGATCCTAAATGAATTCATCTTTATATGTTCCAAGGGACCAATCATGGTTCCCTATTTTATCTATTCTTGATCCCATGTCAATTTTGTGGGTGCAAAACTAATAAACTATGTTGTGTATTATAGGGGCGAGATGAGGCAATGGCAACAGATCATTTCATGTCAAATGAGTACACAACAGCTAAAGTGGGACATCAAGTACTCAAATTTTGATAACTTATGAAAAAATGATCTGATGGAATTTTGTGATACGCCCATCTTTTTTCACAGTATTATTGAAACTTATAATGTATTATCCAATCTTGACATAAATTAATGCATGTTGTTGATTATTTTAGATGGAGATTGGAGAAAATGTACAACTTGAGAATTCAACTAGCAGAATAGGAAGATATGTACGTGGACGTGGACCTAAAACTATTAAATCACATAGACGACAATGGGTGTTCAAGGATATGACAATGGATCTTGATTGTACTAAACAAGAGGTTGGTCAAGACTATAGTACATGGGATGAATACTTTGAGAAACTATATGACTAAAGTGAGGTTTTGTGTTGGATAGCATATTTGTTGAAATGATATAATTGGTGTAGTAAACATTATTTAATATGTTGTGTATTATAGGGGCGAGACGAGTCCATGGCAATAGATTGTGTCATATCAAATGAGGACAGAATGAATGAAGCGGGACATCAGGTACTCAAATTTTGAATTAACTTAGGAAAAAATGATTTGATGGAATTTTGTGATATGTCCATCATTTTTCATAGTATTATTGAAATTTATAATGCATTATCCAATCTTGACATAAATTAATGCATGTTGTTAATTATTTTAGATGGAGATTGGAGCAAATGCAGAGCCTGAGCGTTCAACTAGCAAAAGAAGAAGATATGTACGTGGACCTACAAATATTAAATCACGTAAACAATAGTGGGTGGAAGAGGATATGAAAATGGATCTTCCAGACACAACAGATGATTGCACTGAACAAGAGGTTGGTCAGGACTATAGTACATGGGATGAATACTTTGAGAAAATTGTTGTTTGTGGATGTTTTGTATGTCGTGGAAAGAAACAATTCAAACGAGCGATTGTACAAAGAAATTACATATATGATGAGCTTCCAGTTAGTAGTATGCCTCCTACAATTGATTCAAATCCAATAGGAATTGTGGTAAGGAATTTTCCAATTTGATATAAATAACATGTATACTAATTCGTTTAAACATTGTTTTATATTATTTAAATAACTATTTTTATTCTCAATGGATACTTGTAGGATAAAGTTCTTGGTTTAAAGTTTCTTGGATCATCGAATTCCAGCCTAGAGGGCAATGATAATTTATCAGATGATACATCTAACAAAAATATGTGCCAATATACCAGCTCGAAAGATGAGGAATTGATGAAAACAAGTCACAGAACAAGAACCGATTTAAAGATGCATAATTTGCTTAAAGAAAGGGGGGAGGTAGACTAAATACCCTATGAGAATGAATGTGATGGAGATAATGACTTGACACTGAGTTTGAGATCAATTTACAAAGAGACATTTGATCATCAACTATATTGCGCTTGGCCTAGTGATCAACAGCTACCTAGAGTGTATGAGGTGTTTCAATTTTGGGGATACAACTACATGATACGACCCTCCAATATTCATGAATATTGGAGGGTCGTATCATGAATATTCATGGAGATCAAACCACTAGGAGATTAATGTCATATTATGGTCAATCATATTATAGTGGTGAATGGAGAAGGCTAGCAGAATATAAGCCTAGCATGTTAGCATATGGTCTAAATTTGAATATGTATACACATCGTCTCCAATTGAAAAGTGGAAAATAAATTAATAGATGTCATCTTATGTATATAGATGGACGTGCATACACACAAAAATATTGTAGGATTTATAAATAGTAGTAAGGGAAGGGACCCTAATGTAAGACCACATTGTCAATTTGTTGAGGTTATAAATGATAAAGATGGACATATGGAAAGAGAGGTTAATAGATTGATAATGGTTGAGGCTATTAAGAACCTTACCATTGGGGATGAGTTATTGATTGATTACCCCTTCTTAAAATACACTCCTGCATGAAAGAAACGAGAAGAACAAGGTCTCCCTAAGGATGTTCCAAAGGGCAGAAAACCAAAGAATAATAAATGAGTGTGGACTGATGTTTTATAAACTATGTTGTCAAAATTATGTTTTATTTAAATTATTGTATAAAAAAGGTAGTCTATAAAATAATGTTCCATTATTCAATTGATGTATATATGTTCATACAATTTTTATTTTTGTTTTTAAGCCATATTTGATTATATTTCTTTGAAATTGATACATTTATGATTTGTCCAACTGTTGCCAAAAATTAAATAATGCTTGCTTTTGTTGATAGGTAGAAGATGTTGATGAAACACATACTAATACCCATGATCCAACTGGGTTATTAGGATTTGGACGGGATGATCCAAACCATCCTTTAAACCATACCAAGGCGAAAAGAGCAAGTTTGAAAAGATTACTACCACCTAAGAAATTTGAAGAGTTGATGAGATATGCATACACTAATGAGATGCCACCTAGCCTTAATGATGTTGATCATGATAGTGAAAATGCAGTGCATGAAGAAGGATTTAATGAAATTCATGCAGGTTTCTTTGGGGATGGAAACAATGATGACAATAATGATCATATGGTTGACAGTAACGATGATAGCAAGAGTAATTACCACCATCGCAATGTTGATGATAACAACTTGAAAGGCTCCATCAAGCAAGTAGTGAAGACACCCGTGTTCAAATTGGGTACAAGTAGAACCTCACAACAGGAATGCACATTAATATTATTAGAAATCAAGTCACTATTCGGTTGGTCATACAAAGGATTCACTACCCTACTGAAGTGAGTTGAAATCTATTTCTTACTTTCTATTTTCAATTAGTGTACACAATTCGTAAACATTCATCGACTTCGTTTATATTTCTTTAAGGGGATTTTAACACCATATATTGTATATAAATAGTCCTAGTATAGATTGACATATCAAACATGTTCATCATAAGTCAAACATTCAATTGATTTAATCTTTCGCAATCTTACAGGGCACTAAAAACTAAAATATTCCCTGAAGAGAATGTGTTGCCATCAACTTGCAGAGAGGCGCGTCTTTTGTTGGTTGAGTTGGAGATTGAATATAAGAAAATTCATTCATGTAAAAATGATTGCATTTTATGTAGAGATGAATATCAGAACAAGGTAGAATGCCCTGTATGTAAAGAGAAGAGATATCGTACAGATGTACAAGGTCCTATAGTTCCAAAGAAGGTTTTATGTCACATGCCAATTATACCTAGACTTCAACGAATGTTTCGTTGCAAGTCCCTTGCACAATTGATGGATTGGCATGCAAAGAAAATGAGTAAAGATGGATTCATGCGAATTCTGGCCAACAACAAATCAATGAAACGCATAGAGGAAAAATGGTCGAGGAAATTCAAAGATGAACCCCATAGTATCAGGTTTGGTCTTGCAATTGATGGAGTGTGCCCATTCTCTTTCCTGAGCTCAAATTATAGTGTTTGGCCAATTGGATTGATAGTATACAATATTCCCCCATGGATGAGTGGTAGAAAGGAGCACCTTATGTTGACTCTCATTATTCTAGGAAAACATCAAGTTAAAAACATGGATTTTTATCTTGCTTCTTTTATTGATGAGATGCAACTGCTATGGAAAGGAATAAGAATGTATGACATATCACATCCTCCATCAAATAGGTCTTTCATGTTGTATGGTGTGCTATGTTGGACTATTCATGATTTCCCAGGACTTGGTGTTTTTTCTAGTAAGATAAAATGTTTACGTATTTACACTCATAATTTATTTTCATCCCAACTTTCATACTTAGTTTTATACTATTTTTTTTATGTTATTACCATTACTTGTTGAAAGAAAAAAACAATATGAGCTCTACAACGGCGAGCGGGAACAAGAGCGAGAAGCCAAATTTGAAAATTTTGGGTGTCGATGATGGTGATGATCTAGATCCTGACGACGATGGCTGGGTCCTCTGGCTTGATGTGCGTGTTACTGAGTTTGCGGTGGGTTTTGGTGCTCCTAGACCTGCGTGGTGGTGTCTCTTGTGTGAGACTATTTCTTTGGCTGACGTTGTCCTTTGTGGGAAAGCTTCGAGTGTTTTATCTATTGGCTCTTGGGTGGGATGGGCGTTTCTGCCAACTGTGATGGTGCTTTGTAGGAAGGCGCGGGATGTCTCCCATTTGTTTTTTCCCGAGGGTTTGAGCGATGGAGATGGGCATGTAGGGGATTTAGTGGATGCTGATGCAGACTTGATGGTCTCTCCCATTGTATCTCCCGAGTTCGATGGCATTGGTGCATCTGTTCTTGGTGTGGGTAGGCTCTTTCCTCCTGCGATGGTGCTTGGTTGGCTTGGGTGACTTGGCTATTGGTTTGTGTGGGGTGTTGTTTCACCCTATGTTTACAGCTTGGTGCTTCTTAGTTGGCTGCCTATTGGTGGAGGTTATCCCGTGTGGTGTTCGGTTGTGTGTGAGGGAGTGACTGCCCTGGATCTTGTGGTGTTTTGTGATGAGGAGGGGTTTTCCTTTGTTCTGCAAAGGGTGTCGAAGCCCTGTCGGTGGTCGTTGTTGCTTGTTATGGTTGGGGCTGTGAGGATGTGGTGGACTGGTGATTGTTTGTTGTTGTCCAACAACTTCCTATTGGGGATGGTGCTACTAGACTGGCCTGGTTTAGGGCCTTTGTGGTATGTGTGTTCTTGGTTCCTTTTGGAGGTTCTCTTGGCCAGAGATTTTGGGCGTAGCTCTTGGTGTGTTGTGGTGGATGGGAGGAGTTTGCTCCCCAGGTTGGTGTGGCTTTAGAGAATTTTCTATTGTTGCTCTTGTGGGTCTTGGCTAGTTTCGATTTTGGTTGTTCTCTGCCCTGTGATGGTTGACTGGGTGGTGTTTCCTCATGACCCAGTGGGGTTTATGGTTGTTACTCTATTTTCGTTTCCTGCTATCGGGGTTGCTGAAGGGTGGTGTGTTTTCTTTTTCTATGGATGTGGTGGCTTCCATTGTGTTCCTACAACCTAATCCTATTGAGGTGGATCCCTCTTCTTTCATGGTGAAGTTGGGTGTTGTGGTTGTCTTTGGAAACTTCTTCTAGTTTTCTCTAATGTTGTCCCTGTTGAGGTGGGTTCTACTCCTATGGAGGTGGAGTATGGGGGTTTTAGAGATCTCTAGGTCCGGTGGAAAAAGTTCTCATGTTATCCTCTCCATTAGAGGGGAGCTCTCTCCTTTTGAGGTGGAGTTTGGGTTGGCTTCCTGGTTTGGCTGGTTTTCAAAGAAGGGTTTGGTGCTACTGTTCCCGTGCTACAGGTTTTCGGCTGTTAGTGGCTTGGCTGATCTTGGTTGTCTACAAGGCTTGAGAAGTGGTGGGTTATTCTAGGACTCTGAAAGTTGCTCTGCAACTTTGTTTGATTCTTACTATTATCTTGGTAAGAATTTTTTAGGCTTTCTATTGTTTGATATGAACGGAAGGTCTGCTACAACCCATCTGCGGTAGGTGTTTAGTGGCTTGGTGGTTTCAAGAAATCTAGTGGCCCTGCAGTGTTGTGTGTTTTCTAGTTCTATAGGAGGGGGTTTTTTCCTATGTGGTATGTTACTCTTGGTTATGGTTCCAACTTTGGATTGTTAGTTGGTCTTTGACTCAGGACTGCTGTTGGTCTTGAGTGTGTTGTTGCTCCTGGTCACTGCTGGCCAGGTGTTGATTGTGTCTCTGTTGTTCTTCTACGGTGTTTCCGCTGGTGTTGTTTCTTTGGCATTGTCTTTGTGCTATAAAAGGTTCTTGGTCCTTTCAAAACCTTGCTTAACTTTTCAAAAACATTACTTTTTGAACTGCAGGGCTTCAAACAAAGGTGATATTTGCATGTCCAAGATGTGGAGAACAATTTCAAGGGTTGTATTCTAAAGATCTACATAAATTTATTTACGCAAACAACAAGGTTTTTCTACAACTAGATCATAGGTTTAGAAATCGCCTGAAGAATCAATTTGATGGAAAAGTTGAAAATAGAGGCCCTCCCATGATTATGGGTCCAGGTGATTGGCTTAAAAAGTATGAAGATTATGAATTGAAATCTTGGGAGGATTTTTTGATCGAGTGATTCAATTCAAGAACTAGAACAAGTTCTAGTCAATATGCCAAAAGGAATGAAAAAGAAATCCATATTTTATGAGCTCCCTTACTAGAAGGATGTATTAATATCTCACCTATTAGATCCTATGCACGTCTTAAAAAAATTCCTAGATTCTATATTTCGACATATATCAGGAAAAGAGAAGGAAACCTTGTCTTCAAGGAGAGATATTGCTCTTTCGCGTACCAAAATTGATAGAAAACATTTGTGGCCAAACAAGGAAAATGAAACATATGCAGAAGCTCCATGGATTTTGAAAAAAAAAGAGCTAGACCAACTAAAAAATGTCATCCATTCAATAAGGACACCTACTGGTTATGGGTCATCATTGGCTAAAGCTTTTATAGTTAATGGACATATCACGGGATTTAAAACACATGATTTTCATAATTTTATGAAGGTATTATATATCATCATTTAACATTTACTGGTAACATTGATTAAGTACTAAATATATTTTGATATTTTGTTGTGTGATAAAAAATTACTAATGACCTTTTCATAAATGTGTTTGATAACAAATAATGCCATTGGAAATTAGGGGGGATTCATGTCTTACAGTTGACTTAAGGAATTCCATAAGTGGATTGCCAGCATTTACAAGGTATGTGGTTATATGAAATGTTCATGTGGGAAAGACATAGAGATATTATATTGCATTTTAATTTTTTACTAAAGGTTCATACTAATTTACTATTCTTATATTAGGTGGGTGACCTCCAAGGAGATCCATGAATCTGAAGTGCCAAAGTGGAAGAAGGAAATTGCAGAAATTGTATGTGTATTTGAGAAGGAGCTCCCTACAAGTTTCATGGACCTACAAGTCCATTTACTTATACACCTAGTCGATGAAATTGAATTGGTAGGTGTCATATCAATGAGGTGGATATTTTTCTTTGAGAGGTATATGAAAACTCTTAAAAGATATGGCTGACAAAATGCACATTCAAAGGGTTGCATGGCTAAAGGGTATGTATTGAATGAAGCATTTTTCTTCCTGTGTGAATTCCTTGGTAAGGATTTTGAAGATGGGCCATGCATCTGGGATGAAGAATGAGCATCATATATTATTGATGGAGAAAAACCACAATCTAATGGTGTTGAAGTACAACTTAGCAAGTAAATTCACGATCAGTGTAGTTATTTTTCTTGCAATCATTAATTTACTTTGTTATTTATTTGTCAAATTAACAGCATGACATTTGGAGTTTGAAATAAACATGTTGACATGTAATAGGTGTAGACAAAATTTCTATACTCGACAAGTTTATTTTGTACCACATGGACTTTATGAACAAATGGATTGATATGTATGATAAAAAGAGAGAAGAGGTGTTAGAAGCAAGGAGATAGTTAAAGATATCGAACCCAAGGAATAATCCACTTCCCACTTATCTGCTTGGGGAATGGGGAAAAGATTGCACACTAGAATGGGTTACTGAACAAATTCAAAATCAAATAGAAGATGCGGGTATAGATTCAAACCTAACAGAAGATGAAATCAACATGTCTAGAGGATGTGAAAGAAAGGTACAATTGGAATTTTACAAAATGTTGTTTCCTTATAGTTTTGACACTATTAAATATTTTAATATTCGTCATTATATTTGTTTTCATTGAAATAAATGGTCTTTCACAGGTGAGGAAATATCCAACAATGTGGGCATATGGGCGACATTATCGTGTAGAAAGTGTAGATGTAAAGAGACGATCCTTCAATTGTGGCATCATGGTTGACTTCAAGCAATCCAGTGAATCAAGCTCAATAGATAATAATATAATTGAAGGGAATCTACAATATGTTGGGAAAATACAAGAAATTATTGAGTTGGATTGCCGCTCTTTTAAATGTTGTATTTTAAAGTGTAGATGGTATGAAGAATTTGAGACGACACGAAGACATGATACCCATAGTGGATTGTTTTCTATAGATTCCTCATACTTCCTACTGGAGGATAGGGAGATTTATGTTCTACCAATTCATTGTGAGTAGGTATTTCTTTAACTCAAACAAGAAGTGGTAGTGATCATTTATCTATTAATTCATAGTTTATTGCGAATATAAACATGTGTTTAACAATCAGTAAAATTATTATAACATACGTCTAATATATGTTTTTCGTTCATGTGCAAGCATTTTTCTATGAAGATATTTTGGACCCAAAATGGATGTTTTTCATACATTATGATCCAAGATTAAGGCATGTATTTGACGATGCATTAGGGGATACTGAGAAAAAAAATGATGGCCAAAAAAATGAGAGAGAGGGATTAGAGAACATCGAAGAATTTGAAATCCATGATGATGTTGAAGATGGTTATGTTCAGGCACAAGAAGACAACAATCCAGAGTTAGATGATGTTATGGAAGACAACAATATGGATGGTATAGAAAATGATGATCCAAATACATCTGGTAATAATATAGATGGTCTACAATCAAATTTCAATGATGATGCAGATTGAGATGAGGATGATGATAATATTAATTACTTGAAATAACATATGAACATTGACAATGATACATTGGATGACATTGTAGCAGACAATAATGTTAATGACCAAGACTTCTAAATTTTTAGAATTATTTGCAATCCATGTTTAAAAAAGGATGATTCTTATGGCCTAAACTTTGAAATGCTTCAGTAATATTATTTGTGTTGATACAAATTATCTATTGCAATATCCTTAAATTTTTCAATATTTGGTATGAATTGTTGGTAGAAAAAATTAGTATTACTTGGATGCTTCTTCCATTAATTTTGTATCAACATATGTTCGTGAAGACGCAAAAGTTAATAAAATATTAATGCACGTAACTCACAATTATTTAAATAAGCAACTTTGTTAACTTTATTATTTTTAAATAGTTTCCATTTTTATGTTGAACATGTAACAAGGCAAAATAAGCTCAAATTTTCAAAAAAATTAGCAGCTCTACCAACATCCACAATAAATGTTTTACTATATCAACACATTCATTCACATAAGCACAATATTGAGGCTCAATAACTGATATACATTCAAATATAAGAAGAAATAAGTATGGAAAACATAAGAAAAATACATAATGATGACACAGTCATGGAGAACCTCTGATAATAAGATGTTCTCCATTATATTGCTTCAATTGATATTACAGTTCTCTTCTTTAATAATCCCAGTGTTATCCCCTCAAGTTATTGTGGAAGTATGGAAGGAATTTTAATTCTTAAGTTGATGGAAACCAATCAAAACAATTTCTCTAAAAGGACTTTAATCCTTAATAGGAGCCAATTAAAGTAAATTATTTGAAAGGACTTTAATTCACACCTAACTAGAAACCAATCAAAGCATCCACATAGTAATAGCAAAATGTGCCCTGATAAATCTTGCAGACTTAAATAACTTGAAAAGATCACTTTGGAGACAACAAAACAATAAATAAGCATAAAAAATTGACACAACAATTGAATAGTGAAAATGGATTACGAATTATAATCAGTCATCTCCATTATATTTCCTTTTAAATAATATGCATTATAACAAATAGTTATGATGTTTGATGAAAAATAGTTAATTAACATACATGAAAACATAACACTTCAACACGTGAATGCATTGATCTATTAATCTTCAACAGGTGCCTATGACCACTTAAGATCCATTTAAGGCTCCTACATGATAATGCACCACCTGCAAAGTGTATCTTCCTTATGATGTCGGCCGGTTTTTAAGCTCCAATGACTGCCCCTATGTATTTGTTGCATCTCTGGTTTGGTTGATGAAAAATTTGATGGTAGAGAGATGACGAGTGTATTCCTCCTCAACATAAGTTTCCATGTTGGAAATTGCACCCTTCATATCATATTCCACATACATCATCTTTTCAAGTTGTTTATGTGTATTTTGTAACACCATCTCTTCGTCGTTTATTTCTTGCAATGCAATATGTAGATACATGTCGAGCTCATCCTTCCAATCATCTTTCTCCCTAGGATTGCCAAGGCTATCATGGACTGCAAGATGCAAATCAAAATAGTCAAGGTCCTCTTTGAGCCTAATGTCATACTTGTTGTGTGATTCCACCAACTTATTGTATGTCTGCAATGTCTCACCTTTCATGGCTTTCTCATTTTGGAGCTCCTCCCTTTTGTCAATCATCCATCTTTGCAATCTTTCATTCTCCACAAATGTTGAGTGTGTGTCTTTAAACAATTTGCAATATTCATCAGCACGATCCATCATCCTGTTGAATCTTTCTTTGATTATCTCCGACACAACATTAAATTTAGTGGTTTTTATTCCTGTTCCCAACTCCTCACATTTCTCTTGAGACTTCTAATGATAGTGTTTTCAGTAAGCTACATCTGCTAATGCATCCAATATTCTTTTGTCACTCTCTAACCATGGGGAATACAATTCTGATCTGGAGGAAGATTTTTTATCTCTATGAGTAGTCACCTCCTTCCTTAATTTATCATTTTCTTTTACCAGTTTTTCAATCTGTGCATTATTGAATTTTGCAACATTTATGTTTAGCTAAGTTGTTTCAATGGGTTTAGTGTCCGCTACCTTGTGGACCAAAAGATGTCCAAACACTTGGTTTGGATTACTGATGAGAGCAGGCCTTTTATCTTGAGGATACAATGCCCAAATTAGTAGGGTGCCTTTGTTTGGGTTGTACCCTAATCCTAAGTGTTATGTCTTGCATAACCACCCCATCTTTTGCCTTGGTCAAAATGGGTCCCCCTTTGTGTTTTTTGTACTTAGTTATTTTTGAAACAAAGTTTGGAGTCTACTTTTTGCCAATACGTTGTTTTTCTTTGGTTTCTCTGTCGGAATCGGAACCGGAGCTGAATCAGGTTCTAAAAGTTCTTTTGAGGCTTGGTTTTTGGTTCTATCCTGACGATCTTTTCTTTGCCTTTGTTTTTGGTCTTTAGCGGAAGTGGAGCCGAAGTGGGAATTGGGATGGTTGTTATCAAAATTTGCAAAATCAAATTCAATTCCGATCCCGCCTCCGCTACTTTTTAATGTTTGTTTTGTCTCGGTTTTTGTGTTTTGTTTTATTAGGTTGGTCTTTTACTTAACTTTTTGTTTTTGTTTTTGTTTTGTTTTTAGTTGTTAGACGCGGAGTCAGAATGGGAATAAGGTTTGGAAATTTTATGATTTTAAGATCCTGTTTCCATTTTAGTTCTGCCCCCGCCAATTTTTGTCGTTGACTTTTTGACTGAAGTTGCACTACAGACCAGTGTTCATTCTCTTACAGTTCCAACTCTGCCTTTACTGCATTTTAATGCATTAATGGTGGTTGTCGGTGTAGGTAGAAATTCACATATTTTTCTTTATTAAGGGTTAAAACCGATCATTGTTGTTATTATCACAAGTCTGAGAGTGCAAATAGCAATAGCAGAGTTCGTTTGAGCAAATTGATCAAGATAGAAAAGGGATATTGTGTGCGAATTGATTCAGAAAGTTGGCTTGGATTTGTTTGCATTTGAGGTAGGTCTTTTATCTTTGTTGTGTTCGTGGTGTTTTTGCTTTATATCTGCTCACGTGTTCAATCATTGTGTTTTAAAGAAATTTTATGATCATCGATGTGATTGAATGAGTAGGTTCTTGTTTTGGCTTGTTTGTTTTGCTTTAATCTTTGTTGTCTTGTTTTATCATGTCGTTTCTTTCTATTTTAGGGCATTGTCGCTTTCACGTCTTAATCATGATTGCGTCGTGTCGTTTTCGATTTGCAGTAGATTAGATTAGATTAAAGGTTTTTAATGGCATGAGTTAGATTAAGAATTTACAGTGAGGTAGATTAGAGATTTTACAGTGAGTTAGGGTAGATTAGATTTATTGTTTAAATTAGGGTTTCGTCGTTTGGTAGAATGGCAGGGTTTTAAACCCATGCCCTAGTTTTATTAGGTTTGTTAGATTAGGGTTTCGTTGGTCTCTGTAATTACTTTAAATAAGATTTAAATAAATGGCCCTAAAATACAATTGTTCTCCACGGTCATATGAGGGTAGAGTTTTTAAGCTCCTTTGCCATTTTATAGTGACCTAGGTTTTAATCATGAAGTTATGTTGAAAATGAATAAATTTGATGATGTCATGATTAGCATAGGCAGAGGTGGGATTGGAATGGATTATGGACATAATAATTTTGTTTGCGAAGGTTATTAATTCCATTTTTTTATCCCTTTTCCGATTCCAAGTTCTAAAAGGTTTCCTTGAAGTATAGGATAAATTGGTGGAGGCGGGATCGGAATTGATCTTGAACTTAAGAATTTTGTTTGCGAAGGTTATCAATTCCGTTTTTATCCCGTGTCCGGCTCTACAGATAATGGAAAGTCTTTCTTCAAAGTAACGATGATCAAATCGAAGGGAGGCGGAATGGAAATAGAATATGAAAAGTAAAATTCAAAGAAAACCAAATCCGATTTTTGTTCCGATCCCGATTCTGATAATCTCCCCGACTCCGACTCCGAGCCTGTTTGTTATTAGGTGAAGTTTCTATATTGGTTTTTGCTCCGAGTCTGCCAGTTTTGTAAAAGCGATTGTTTTGAGATTCTATCTAGTTTCGAATCCGATGTATGTGTAACATGTATGTTTTTAAAACATGTTTTATGATGATTTATCTAAAGGTCTAATTAGAGGTTTGCTTGCAGGAGATTTGAGAGATGTCAGGAACGTCAGGGGAGGCTGCTCAAAGGAATCAACCAGCTGGAACATCAAAGACAACACCAAAAATCAAGAAGGTGAAACCAGAACAACTACCCTATACATTGAGGTATGATCATAGGAATCCGGTGGTGAAGGTGAGCAAGGTGGAATCAGACTGGTCATATATCACAGATACTAATCTGGGCCAGTATAGCTTTGAAGAATTACATGAAGAGACCTTTGCAGAAAGAGAAAACTTGATAGGGAGAACACAAAGGATTGTTGACTTCGATCTTGCACATATCACTATGTTTCCTTTATCAGTTCAGTGTCCGGAGTTGATATTGACAGTGGCCAGTACTTATAATCTAGCTACAAGATTATGCATGGATTCACAAAATAATGTGATTATAGATCTTACTCCACAAATGTTCCAAAGCATATTTAATGTTCTTGATCCCAAGAATTTGGTGTAGCTAACTAAGGTAGAAGCATTGGAGAAATACAGTAAGCATAAAGACTCCAATAAGTCTCACTTAAATAAAAGATGCTTAAGCACAGAGAAGAAATCTTTAAACAAGCTGGCAGACCAGCCAAAGAGGGCATATTTCAAGAAGGAGATATCTGATTTGATATTGATGCTATCCAGAGTGTTTGGAAAGAGGGATGCCTTCCACTTCAAGGAGTGGATGTTTCATTTTATTCAAGTAATCTTTTAGGGTGATTACCAGTTTGATTGGTAAATGATTGTTTCTAATGCTATACATGATCAGCTCACAAGGGTCAAACAGACCAAATCTTTCTTCATGACTTCATATGTGGTCTATGCTGTAGCAAGATTGGGGATTTTCCCAGGATTAAATAGAGTAAGTATAATGGGAGTCTTGGATGGACAAAGGAAGGTATGGGAACACTACGATCAATTATCTCTTTAGGTTGCTGAGACTCACTTCAGAAGAGTCAATGATGCATTTTTATATGTGGTTATCAACCAGTTGAGTGGAGATGCAGGATACAGGTTAAGTCAAGAAGCTATGGCATTCATTTCTGAATGGGGAATTTGGTACATCTAATACCCCAAATTTACATACTTCAGATTGTTTGGTTTTGAGGGTCATCCCCATTTACTTCCAAGATGCTGCAGCAATAGAATAGTGCTTATGGAATTTGTATATCAAGCCATTGGAGTTAATGCTAGATTTGGGATGAAGCACAAGGTAGGATGCCATAAATTTCCCATGACATTGGGTGAATACAATTGTCAACATTTGAAGGGAACAAAGGTGGTTTGTAATGAGTTGATACAATTGAAATTGGGGTTGTATATAGCTCGTAAGTATTTTGATCCAAAGAAGAAGATGTATGCTTTATTACCTTTAGTGTTTACTAGACATTTTAATTTGTTAGAGGATTTTTGGTGTGATCGGCAGGATGAGTATGACTTGAGGAAGAAGAATTATGAGAGATTATCGGTCTCACTCATGTCAGAACTTGGTATTAAAGAAAATATTCTTGACACTTTGGTGGATGATGGAATTGTATTAGATCCCTCATATGAAGCTTCGAATATTGGCTCTAAAAGCTTAGATCCAGTAGACTGGAATGAGGAAGAAACGATTGATATTAAGAAAATTGGAAGAACAGTCTTGGATAGAAGTGTGCAATGGTTGATGATGAGAACTCAAGCTCCTCAGGGACCAATCCTCAAGAAAGGTAAAGGGTATAAGAGGATTAAAAGAAAGGCACCTTCCAAGGAACCATTAGAATTCTTTCCTCCTGATGTTGAAGAAATAGAGTTGGAGGTAGTTGATGAAGAAGAAGAGACACCTGAGGGAGATGTTCCAATTGAATCTATTGTTTCTACACTCGCATTGGGTGAGTCATCTGCACAAGCCCCACTCATAAGAAAGAAAAGTAAAGAAGTTCAAGGAGTACTTTATGCCATGGCTGAAGCTGCTAAAGGAAAAGAAGTGGAGGAAGAATTGGTAGAAATTGAGACAGACTCGGATGAAACTTTGTCAGCGAAGGACTTGCAAGAAAACGTGCCTCTAGATCATACTATTGAGTAGATTCTTACATAGGAAGAACAATGGAAACAATTTGAAGATGCTACCAGAGAATCTGATGCAAGGGCTGCTACGGAGAAACAAAAGGAAATGGAGGCAAAGTTACAAGCTGATGCTCTACTTCAACAACAACAATTGAAGGTAAAAGAAGTTGAAACAAGGACAGTAGCTAATGAAATGGAGGAGCAAATGAGGCTACGAGAGCATGAGATCAAGGTCAAGGAAAAAAATGACAAGCTAGAACTGATATAGAAGATCCATGATCTCGAGGAGGAGAAAGCAAGAAACCGAAGGGAAAAGGAAGCCCTGGTTGCTAGACTGAAGCTTGTAGAGGAAGCTCGACAAAAAGAACAAGAAGCTGAAGCTCTAAGAAAGGAGAGAGATGCTGAAGAGTTAATAAAGAAACAGCAAGCTAAAGAAGAAAGGGAAAAGGTAGAGAAACTCATAGCCTTAGAAAGGATAAGAAAAGAAAAAGAGGCTGAAGAGCTAATTAGGAAGAAAAAAGAAGAAGAGGCCAAAGCTGCAAAACTTAAAGCTTTGGAGGCAGAACGGTTGGAAAAGGAGGCCTTAGAGAAAGAGAAGTTAGAGGAGGATTAGATGGAAGAGGAGAGATTAAGAAAATAAGAAGAAGACAAGAAAGTGCAGGAACAAAAAGATAGAGAAGAGGCTGAGAAGTTGGTGCAGATGCATGTGCTGTAGGAACAACAAGAGAAAGCAAAGGTTGATTCTCAACCTAAGGTAAATGTTTAGCCATCCTCTACATTTGTTGCTTCTTCTTCCATGATGATGACTGCTCCCAGTGCTCCTACATGGTTGAAATTAGATTTGCAGAAGAGAGCTAGAACACCTCCTCAACCTCTTAATTGGGAGGACATGATGAAGGAGATTGAACAGGAAAGGCCTAAGAAGAGGGCTAAAGTTTTGCATTCTACCAGACTCACAGATAAAGGGGAGATAGTTGCCGAATGTGCCATGCCTATGACTAAAAAGGAGGTAGGGGATATGCAGCTCACAGACTATCAATTGAGTACGGTTAATTTGGGAAGACCCACTAGAAATCAACAAATGAATTTGATTGATGTGGTGGCTTCAATGACTAAATCAAGAATGATCAAGGACAAACAAAAGAAAGATGAGCTTAAGGCTCAATTGGATCAGTTACATTCATTCTTGAAGAGTGTCTCTTCTCCAAGGTCACAACAGGTTGCAGCAATTGAGACTCCTATTTTGCTAAGCAAAAAGGAGGTTGATGATTTGGTGCAGGTTAGAGGTAAGGCGGAGATGGTTGAAAAATGGATAGAAAAAGTGAATCGAGAGGTAGGTGAGGTTTTTGGAAAAAGGGTTTGAAACTTACAAAGAAGCAGAAGGATTAATAAAAGAGATGCATCAATACATTGAGGCATCCGAAAAACTAGAAGAAGAGTATAAGGAGTATATTGAAAAGTTAGAGAAGATAAATACATTGCCTCTAACTACTCTTCTAGAAGAATCTATACTCGAGGATGATAAGAAAGATTTTGTAGAAAAGACTTCTCACATACTTAAGTTTAGGACTGGCTTTTTGAGCAAGCATAAGGATGAGATTCAAGAAGCAGTTAATAATTTAACTGAGCAGTTGGAAGAGTTGGAAGCGGTTATGGCCATAATTGTAGATGTGAATGTAATGACTAAAGATGGCATGCCGTTGATCTAGGTTAGAGAGAAATGGAATGAAAGATTCCAAGGACTCATGCAGGGGAAAGATGATGGAGAAGACTTAGTGATAGATCGGCTTGTAGAAGTCAAAGAAGAAATAAAAGTTGTAGGGAGAGAGTTGATCAAAGTAAAAAGTATGAAAGAGTTTGCTGCAGTTGAGTTGGATCGCATCAAATTTGAAGATGACTGGATTGATGGGCCAAATATGGATATGCTACAACAAGTCTTCACCAGTTATGACGAGTTCATAGCGGATCCAGCTTCACATGCATAAAATCTTGCATGCATGATGTTCTTCTTCCTTGCATGTCGCATGATGATCTTCTTCCTTGCATGTTGCATGCATGCAGCACTGACAGTCTTAAGGGTGCATGACTTCTTTTCTTTTATTTCTATCTTCTATTGTTAGATCAAACTGAATGTATGATGTAAGAACTCAAGATCAAAGTTGATCTGAGTTTCCAAGAAAGTTGATTGTTACTAAAAAGGTGGAAAGCTTAAGACGGAAGTGAAGTTCGAACTTCTTTTTGTATATCTATAAATACCAGATGGGTATCACATTGTAAGGGTCGGTTAATTGAGAATTGGATTGGCTTACCTAGTGCTAGGAGATAGAATTTTAGAGAGTTTTGCAGAGATACATTGTACTAGATCTTTTGATAGTTAATAGAATTGCAGGTTTACGAAATATGGAGTTTACATTGAATTGTGTTGTTTGATAAGGTTAATGAGTTATAATCCACCTAAATGCCGGTGATTGTGCTGAAGCATAATAGTTTCTTATGTGATGAAAGTCATTAGAAGAAACCAGGTTTAAAGATTATCTTGTTAAATTGTCATTGAGTTAAAGTTATTGAAGTCTGTTGATCTATAGTTTTAATGATGAATGAATGTGTGTTGTTTTGAAATCTTGGAAATACTTGTGATATGCGAATAGTGGAATTGAATTAAGCACCTAAGATGTATACGATGGTACAGTTATACTGTGGGTTGTGTCATGCTATGGTTTTTGTGATTGGTTGAGAAAACATTCATTGTTAGAAGTATATGTCTGGATATTAGATAAATTTAATTCATACTTTCTGATTTACCCCTTTGATCTATCTTTTTCTTTTATTTAAAACCCATTGATTTATAGGAACTATTTTGATAAAGAGAGTCATAGCTTGAATCCTTTGTTACCAGCACAGGCCCCTTGAATATTACAGTTGCATGAACCAATTGAGTGACATCAGACAGTTGAGAACCAACTACCAGGACCTTGGGAGTTAGGCCACTACATGTTGTCTTTCTCTTTCAGGAGAAATAGAGTAGAAATATTCTATTTTAATGTTGTTTGTGTCATTTTAACCATCAACACTGAGTACATTTTATCACTTGCCTCTTCTGTTAGATGCATTGTTTGGTCTCCTCTTTTCCTAAAACTATCGAACACTATTGTAGAACTAATATCCCATCCTGGTAGGAGTAGTAACCCAACCTCTTGAAGTAATTATTTTCCCCTTTCAGAGGTGATAGATTCTAACTCTATCTATTTCTTTTCTCAACTCTTCCAAGACAGTTTCCTCTTGCTCAGGAGTGATATCCTTCAACCTTTATCTTAGCATTCTTCCTTTATGCTCATAAATAAATGGTTTAAATTTAGAAGTCTTGACAAAATCACTGTTAGAAATAAATTCTTGTGCGACCTTGAATCTCACGTCATCATAGAGTTCATATGATGCTTCAAATTTTACAATGTTTCATTCTGGAGGTGCCTCATATTCTGTAACTACAGGGGTGCTTATCTGTTCGACCTCATGATCATCCTCATCACTCTCATCTTCATCTTCTTCACTCATGGTTGTATCTACAAAGAGGTTCATTTCTAGAGTGGGTTGTGAGGGTATGTAATCAAGAGGTGGTATGTCCTTAGCTTGTATTCCAGAATAAGTTGTCTGAGGTGCTTCAAAGACATCCGGGGTACATATTTTTCTAGCTCATCCAAATGAGTGATGAGTTGCTCAATTCTTTCTAGAGGATCATGTACTTCATTAAATGCCCCTAAATAGGATGGGACATTTCCTTTCTTCCAGGTCTCAACAAGCACAAATTTGTTATATGCATTCATCCTCTCTTTTTTTGAGGCCTCATCATAATTTGTTATTACATCATCAACAAAGAATTGGTGTTCATACCCTGATGTTCCTTGTGACAATTTTTCCTTGTGAATAAAACCCTCTGTATCAAAATTATTTCTTTCATTACCCAACAGTAAATTGTATTTTGCAAATTTTGTATCAATTTCTTCATACCCTTCACTGATGACTACTATAAAATCTCCAAAGCACAAAGTGCTAGGCATGAAAGACTACTTACTATATCTCTTAAGATGTTTTGCATCAGATTTAGCCAATTGTCTCACAATTTCCAAATAGGCTATCCTTGCCAACCCCTGGTTCAGAGCATTGGCTAAATAACCGACATAGTCAAATGGTTTGGAATCTTTGCTTTGTATGTCTGTAGCCAAGACCATTGGGGCAATTGAAATGAGGGGTGGGACCTCTACTCCTAACACTTTTCCAACTGAATAATATGTATATTGATAATATTATTCAAATAAATCCTCATAAAATGGAGGGTTATCATTACTAGAAAACCTTATGAGCTGGTTACCTTCATCCTTGGGCCTGTGTAGTGGTAGCTTCCATCTTTTATAGCTCGTGTCCATGTGATGGTACTTTGTTAGAAGTTCTTTGATTGTAAATGGTAAATTCAGAGAGCATTCCAATTGAAAAACATTAGTAATGAGATCTTTGGAGATAATGAGAATGTCAGACCCATCGTGTGATTGAATAGCTCTTCTTTTAGGGTCATATTTGTTGGCTAGAGCTTTAACTAGCTCTGTATTAACAAGCACATTGGGTACCACTAATCTTCTTAGGTTCAATCTCCATGGGTTGTAGACTAGTTGAAACTTATAATGTTTCCTATAATGGTATATGAATAGGTCATAGCCCCGCCGTGGTGTCCACACATCTCCTAAACCTTTGTGCTTGTCCCATATTTTATCCATGGAAGGATTTGTCAGTGCACTCCTTTTAGGTCTCGGCCCTGACCCTGGGCATTGGTCAATTAAGTCCTGGTTTAGAAGTCTTTGCTCTCTTTTTTGTTTCTTAATTTTTAGCATTTCTAAGCATTCAATATTTAAGTCTTGGTTTAGAAGTCTTTTCTCTTTTTTTTGTTTCTTAATTTTTGGCATTTCTGAGCTTTCTTCAATTGTTCAATTTTCTTAAGTCTTTGTAGAAGCAACTTCTTCATTGGTTTTTGTATACTTACTTGAATTCGCTTTCATTGGTTCTGAGTTGTACAATAATGGCGAATTCCCAACCTCCTTTACTCTGCTCCCGTGTCCAGCGAATCCTTTTCAAGTCTTCATCAAAATATGTGATCAAATTGAGGTATAATTCGCTCAGCTTTAGCTCATAAATGCTCCACTTGCTACCAATCTTGTCATTGGGTAGATCATTTATTTTGAATATCTCAGCAATATAAATGAGACATCACATCAGTTGAAAACAATCACCATCATTGCATCGGTGAGACCATGATTCCATTTTCACCGATAACCACCTTCTTCATCGATGAACTCCTTTCTTTCGGGGTATCGACGGGACGCCAGATAATGCCTCCCCAATGTGCCACCCCCATCGGGGACACTCTTGTTAGCCTTCCACTGATAAGTGCCACTTCCTCTGATGCCTTCAACCTTTTATCATTGCATCGGGGAAACCAAATTCAATGTTGGCCTGATAGCCTTTTGTTCCCTCAATATACTTTCACCACATGTTGAACTTTGTTACTGTATAATGTATCACTCCATCAGTGGGACGTTGTGTTCCCTTATGCCGATATGTTATAGTGCTACCGATATTATTTATTTAATATGTTCTAATCCCTAAAATATGCACATAGGACCAATCAATCATGAATTCAGCCAAAACATAGGGTGCTACACTCGGTGCTAAAGTATGCTCCAAAGTAGGTGGCTAATTAGGCGTTAAATTAGGCACTAGACCCAAGAGCTAAACTCAATGAAAACTCGGTGCTACGATTGGTGCTAGTCTCAATGCTAAATTTGGCGTTGAACCCAGCATTAAAAATGACGTAAAATTCGGCGCTACTTCTTGCTGAATTTAGCGCTTGCTTGTTCTCGCCGGAGCAATAAATGGAAAAAATAGTGCCGAGTCGACAAATAGCGCCGACTTTTTCAAAAAATTGGAGAAAAATACATTGAAACAGTGGGTGGAAGCAAAAAAGGGAGCTAATCACAGGGATTTGTTGTATTGATAAGATAGTGATCACCAATTGTTTAGTCTTTTATCACCTAAGAGACTTTTGATGATAATTTATCATCACTTAAAAAGTTCCATACCACACATATTTGGAGGAGATAGTCCCATAATACATGTAATATCACTAAGATAACCTTGTCATTAAGTCAAAATATTATCATGAATGAAAAATATGATTGTCCTTGTATGATTTTATTGAGTGTAAAGTTACAAGTTACTATATTTATTTTGTTTCAATGATAAGGTGCTCATCTTAGTAACAAATGATGTCAAGAAATAGTAATATTCACGATTATTATGTGCCTTAGAGCATAGACTTGTACAACTCATTTTCTCATTGATTGTATAAAACCACCTTGAAGAATATTACATTGAGAAAGGAAGGAATTCAAGTGTTGTTAGCAAATATCACAGTATTACCATGGATAGTCCTATCCTTCTAAGGAACTCCCTAAGTCACATGGTATCATTGAAATCTATAAGAAATCCACGTGATAAAATTTTATAAATGAGGAGGACAGTCACATGAGTGATGGAAATCATGGTAATAGAAAGATAGTTAAGGGACTCCATTCAACAAGTATTAGTGCCTTAGCCTTATGTAAACTACACTATATATTATCCCAAGGCTATTGTATAGCCATAACCATAATATATATAGCTACTCATATGGTCACGACAATCATGATTGTCCTAAGGTAAATCCTAGAAATGTGTTATCATTATGCCATCATAGAGAACAACAATATACAAAAGGATACTCTTAAGAAATGATAAAGGCCATAGACATTTAGCATAGTCATGGTTATTAAGGCTACTATAATTATTATAGGATGGCCAAGTGCCTAGATAGTCTTATTAAGGTTATCATAATCAACAACAATAACAATAATAGGTTCTATGTAGTATTTCATTAGGTGCTAAATTATGAAGGTTTACACCTTGTTATTAGGCATTGATTAAGAACCGACCATGAAAACTAAGAGCAAGAACTTAAGAGTTTCATAAATGCTAGTATCAAGGCTAAAATCATTTCATGTAAAACTCTACCATTTCTCTCTTATAAGATAGTGATCACCAATTGTTTAGTCTTTTATCACCTACGAGACTTTTGATGATAATTATCTTCACTTTAAAAGTTCCATACCACACATATTTGGAGGAGATAGTCCCACAATACATGTAATATCACTAAGATAACCTTGTCATTAAGTCAAAATATTATCATGAATGACAAATATGATTTTCCTTGTATGATTTTATTGAGTGTGAAGTTACAAACTATAATTTTTTCGTTTTTGTGATAAGGTGCTCATCTTAGTAACGAAGGATGTCAAGAAATAGTAATATTCACGATTATTATGTACCTTAGAGCATAGAATTGTACAACTCATTTTCTCATTGATTGTATAAAACCACCTTGAAGAATATTACATTGAGAAAGGAAGGAAGTTGTGTTGTTAGCAAATATCATAGTATTACCATGGATAGTCCTACCCTTCTAAGGAACTCCCTAAGTCACATGGTATCATTGAAATCTATAAGAAAATGATGATAAAGTTTTATAAATGAGGAGGATAGTCACATGAGTGATGAAAATCATGGTAATAGAAAGATAGTTAAGGGAATCCATTCAACAAGTATTAGTGCCTTAGCCTTATGTAAACTACACTATATATTATCCCAAGGCTATTGTATAGTCATAATCATAATATATATAGTTACTCATATGGTCACGAAAATCATGATTTTCCTAAGGTAAATCCTAGAAATGTATTATTATTATTATTATATGTTGTGTTATACGAGACTTATCAACTCAAAAGCATCAATGTAGCCAATAATATTCAAGAAGTATATATGCAAATTATTGTAGAACTTTTATAATGTCTTACCCTATTAAGGGGAAATCTCCATCATCAATACCAATGCTAATCATGGCACTTCAGACCTTGCTACCCTCAAGCTCTAACATTGACCTCTAAACATATTGATAATCATGATTAACTCAATGACTACCATGAATGAGAAAAGTATTATTATGATGAGTTCCAGGCACCTAGTCATCCACAAGAAAACAATTTCTCCATTAATAATCACATACCATTGAAGCATTTTCATCAAGGTCTCAAGATTTAATTCATAAAGATGGGAGAATTCATTTAAATAAAAAATATTGTCAAACATATAAAGTAGGTTGTTAGCGAGGAAGGAGATAGCCATTGTAGCATAACACTTTTGCATATTTATTACTTCACTTCATAATGTAGTAATAAATAATGACCCTAAAAGGACAACTACACTATGGTAGTAAGAATAATGACACCAATCTTGTGATAGTTTGGATCTGCAGTTATTCCACTAACCATTACATTGCAAATTAGAAGTTTCATCAACATCACAATCATTTGAATCAATACTAAGTGTTGAGGTATAAGTAGATTCAGAATGTGTAGTGTGTAGGAAGGAGGCTAGCAATGGTTGGAAGATGTGGCGTTACACCACCAATGTGTGTGTTTAATGCCTGGTCATTGAATCTATTTATATGTATATCCCGTAATTATTACAGACCATAGAGGCTAAAAGAGAGCATATTATTACCTCCACAATAGCATATTATGATAAAAGAGAGCATATACTTGGTTCGATAGAGGCTAATGATAAACAATTAATGAATTGACAACCTTTTTGCAACTCACCACTCATATATGATCTCCTTGATGGATTGAAGTCATACTCATCACATTCAAGGATCAATTGTTTCTTGGATTGATTTGATCACCTATAAGTGTTAGTGATCATAAACAAAATGCATGTGAACATGAACAAAAAATCACGTAACATATGTCATGATTCTTGAATGATGAAGTGCTACAATAATCTTGATAATTTTGATCTTGACTACTCTTGAATTGTCAATTATTCTTCTTCAAATTGCCAAGGACTCTCGTCAAAATTAAAATAGTGAAGTTATATGCAATTATCCAAAAATCAAATACTGATAGCCAACATCTAAAATTAGAAATTAAAATAATTAATTATCAACATTGACATATTTTAATTTGGAGCTAAATTAGGTGGTCTAGACCAGATCCAAATCCACCTTTTTTCAGGGATTAAAAGTGTTGAGACCAAAATATTAAATGCATAGTTTTATTTTCTAATAATATTTATAAAAATAGGAAAATTAATGCATAATAGGTCGAAGCAAATGGGGGGAGCTAAACCTAGTGTGAAATTGTCAAGGTGACAATTTTTGATGCTACATTTAGCCCCCACTTTAGTGAGAGTATGAACTTACACTCAGACTCGTGCTAAAGTACAAATAGGTCGATAGGGGTTCAATTATCCAAATATTCAGGAGATAGGATGACATTGAATCTAAGGGAAGTCCTAGCCCCCAAGATTCAAGATTTGCTGACAAGAAAATATGAGGACAAAAGGAACACACATGTGAAGTCAAATGTAGTATGACAAAAAAAGGCATGCATGAAAAAGACACTACACATAACATAAATCACAAAACAAAACAAATAATGCAAACAAAAACACAAACAAAACACAAGGTTAGTACTATAAAGGATTTGGGTCAGTAAGGAAAAGAGACCTCAGTCTTAATTTTATCTCAAATACCAAATGTCACCTCTTGAATATGATGTTCAACAAGATAATTCTCTCATGAGGACTTAGCAATTTGTGTTATACCAAATCACTCATGAGCTACATAGATCCACTAGCTATCAAGTTGTGTTATGCTAGGCGTCCATGCAATATGATGGGTTCCACAAGGCTAGCAAGTTGTGTTATGCTAGGTGTCCATGCAATATGATGGGTTCCACAAGGCTAGAAAGTTGCATTATGCTAGGTATCTCATGAAACACATGGCTCCATTAGCAAGCAAGTTTTGTTATGCTAGGAAGCCATGTTAACAAGTGCTCAAGTCCATGAATCAACAAGTTGTGTTATGCTAAATCCATAAAATCTTTTGTAAATTACACCTCAAGGCTCCACACAAAAATTTAAATGTCATGGGGGAACACTTGACATCATAGGGGACAAAAATCACCTCAGGGGGTTTACAAATTTTAACATCATTGAGAATGAGCAAACAATCACCTTAGGGAGTGTACAAAGTTTAACCTCATGGGGGATGAACATCAAAAGGCCATGCCTCAAGGGGCATATAAATACCACCACTAAGGGTGTACATGTCAGCAGATCATAATATGTCAAAGGATAATATTAAACACATGGGAGATCAAACCTTAGAGAGTTTCACACATGACACCACCACTAAAAGAGGAAAAATCATGGAATGAAGGGTCATAGCTTAGGGAGTGCCAATCATAGTACTACCTCAAAGGGGACATAGCATGTCATGAAAATTCACACTTTTAGGGGGGTATCAAGCATAATATCACCACAAAGAGGACCACCAAAATGTATTGAAAATTACACGCTTTAGTGAACAGCTATATAATATTACTACTAGAGAATACAGGATGTGATAAACAAGGCCACACCTTTAGAGGATGTGTAATATCACAACTAAAAAGGGGCCAATTTACTTGGTAATTATAATATGCAAGGTAATATGCCCTCCATTCAAGTTTTAGTGTACTTGCTACAATTATATTTTAAGGAGATAAAGGGGAGACAAAGGATCCCTTGTCTAAAGGAATTCACTTTATACAAGGCTAGTCACTCTTGCCTGCCAAGCGTAGGGGCGGAAGTGAGCCTATATTGATTGAATTGTTGTGCTCCTTAATGATAGAATATGATTGCACAAAAATATCTTGTGCCCCCATGCATGGTAATTAGTATCTAATGATAAGTTACAACTACCACATAGCAAGGAGCAAATCCATAGCTATTTAGTTTATCATCTCATCATAGCCATCTTTAAAAGGACCTAGGTTAGCTAATATGTTCTTTAAAGTATGACATTCATCAGTAGTATAACAAAACTATCTATGATACACACAAAAGGGTGTGTTTTTATTCTTGTTAGAAAATATCACAGTATTACCATGGATAGTCCTGTCCTTCTAATGAACTCCCTAAGTCACATGGTATCATTGAAATCTATAAGAAATCCATGTGATAAAATTTTATAAATGAGGAGGACAGTCACATGAGTGATGAAAATCCTGGTAATAGAAAGATAGTTAAGGGACTCCATTCAACAAGTATTAGTGCCTTAGCCTTATGTAAACTACACTATATATTATCCCAAGGCTATTGTATAGTCATAATCATAATATATATAGTTACTGATATGGTCACGACAATCATGATTTTCCTAAGGTAAATCCTAGAAATGTATTATCAATATTATTATATGTTGTGTTATACGAGACTTATCAACTCAAAAGCATCAATGTAGCCAATAATATTCAAGAAGTATATATGTAAATTATTGTAGAACTTTTATAATCTCTTACCCTATTAAGGGGAAATCTCCATCATCAATACCAATGCTAATCATGGCACTTCGGACCTTGCTACCCTCAAGCTCTAACATTGACCTCTAAACATATTGATAATCATGATTACCTCAATGACTACCATGAATGAGAGAAGTATTATGATGATGAGTTCCACGCACCTAGTCATCCACAGGAAAACAATTTCTCCATTAATAATCACATACCATTGAAGCATTTTCATCAAGGTCTCAAGATTTAATTCATAAAGATGGGAGAATTCATTTAAATACAAAATCTTGTCAAACATATAAAGTAGGTTGTCAGCGAGGAAGGAGATAGCCATTGTAGCATAACACTTTTGCATATATTTTGAAAACGTAACTTGTGCTAAAATTTGTGTTTCTATTACAGTTTGAAAGATACCCAAACGCTATTCCAGAGCCATCCTTTTGGCAAGGGTGGGGAATACGGTGGAGGAATTTGGTTGGCCTGTGCATATCCATAAGATGATCCACCTAAAGAATTGGAGGTTTGCACGCACATAAAAGCAAATTGCTCGTATTTCCTCCAATCCAATAACAAAAAAGAAACATCAAAGTGAGAGGGAGAAGGGCGCGGCCTATGTGGATGATGGGCTAATGATTTTTTGAGTTTTATCTTCAAGTATGGATCTGCAGTTATTCCACTCTGTATGTATTTCTGAGGGCTGTGATCCCAGTTTGAGGGTGAGGCTGAGGGACCTGGGTTGCCCTTCACTGGGTGTTGACTGCATTCGAGCATGGAGAAGGAGAATGAAGAAGCGCAGAAGAGGTATGTAGGAAGTGGCAGGGGAGTGCAAGGTTCTTATAAATCCCACATGCAAGATGTGGGTCGAGGAGAGGGCGTTTAGATCTTAACGATGGAGAGAACTGTGTTGCCGAGCTCAGTAACGCGAGCCTGTAACCCGAGTGGGGGCGCACAAGGTTGAAGAACAGGAGAGTCTTGGACTGCGAGGAGGGGAGAAGTGCGGCGTGTTGTGTGGCACGCCCTGTTCCAAGTAGAGAGTGCTTACAAGGCCCTCCCTCGAAGGTGGGAGGTCTGTCTTGTGACCTAAAGTGGAGGGGAGCGCGTGAGGCTGGTTTCACAGAGCAACGACAACCTCCCTCTCCCTACGGTGGAAGGATAACGAGCCGCTTGTCCCTCTCCTCACAATCCTCCAGTCCCGCTCCTCCTCGGACTTCGACCTTTTCTTTTGTATCCCACGTCTCTTGACAGGTTATCATTTCAATATTAAACTGTTTCTGGCTAGAAGATCTACATATTATTCAGAGTGGGGTAAGGATCCCAAGCATTCCACAATTACACGTTTAAACAAACCTCCTATTTTTGCTTCGAATTACATCGGTCATACGCTCGTCATCTGCTACAAACGCTACTGTACTGTATGCTTTTGATAAAACACAAAAATGCACCAGCCGGGAATCGAACCCGGGTCTGTACCGTGGCAGGGTACTATTCTACCACTAGACCACTGGTGCGGAGATGAAGGCAGTCCAAAGAGATGAATTGGCCACATGTAGAGATAGATAGCGAAAATATTACAAATGACAGATACCGCCGCTGTAAACAGAAAAAACACCAAACGCAAATGGAGATGCGGGGTATCGAACCCCGTGCCTCTCGCATGCAAAGCGAGCGCTCTACCGTTTGAGCTACATCCCCGACAAGCGACGGAATTTGGCCTTTCTGGAGATCATCGGGGGTGGGTTTCCTGGTTTATCGTCATTGGTTCGAAACCGTGAACAATGGGGATTGCTGTTCTATAGCTCAGTGGTAGAGCGTCAGTCTTTTAAGGGTGGGGTGGTTTGTTTGCTTGGTTAGCAGCTGTGCTCGGTTGAAGTATACCTATCTGTTTTGCTTAGAAGGCGATGGGGATGCAGGAGCAGGAGTTAAGGTTTTACACTTCAATACTTTTGCCCTCTGCGGATAAACGTGTCTCTACTTGCTCCCACATTGGCAATGCGTAAAGAATAATGGCACTACGTATACAGAGTCGTAGAAAATTACTGATATCTCTTCGGAGACATCCGATAAAATTGGAACGATACAGAGAAGATTAGCATGGCCCCTGCGCAAGGATGACACGCATAAATCGAGAAATGGTCCAAATTTTTTTTATTAGATTCATAGTACTTATTTTAATACAGAAATTTATCTAATACATCCATATTATTATTTTAATAGAGAATTTTGGTTTTCTTTGTTTTGGACTCTTTCGATTGAGTTGCTTCTCATGAGTAGGGGAGATGGTCTAATACTTGGGCGGGGTCTTTTGTTGCACATGAGAGTCCATAACACACTATTTGGGGTATTTGAATCTTGGTGGATGGCGTAATTAAGGAACGTGCCATTGTCCTCAACCAATAAAACTACAACCTTTTGGTGATTCTCTTTTGAATTACAAATTTAATAAAATTTCACAAATGATGACGCTTTCAATACATTATATGATTTTGAGTTACAAATTTATAAAAAACTCTTCTTTATTCACTCATCTTGCACATGAAATTCGGTAACATATACTATTACTTGATAACGGTGGTGCTCAGATTGATTGTAACACAACGTGATCAATTAATGGTTGTGGATGATCTTCCTCTCTTTCACAATTTTGGTGGATAATTGACACTACTTTCTATATTGAGACTAGTATTGTGGCTATGATAGACTCTCACTAATTGATAATTTATACCCAATACTCCAAATGTTTATTGTGGAGATACATAACTTTATTTAGTATTATTTTTAAGATACAATTAATCCAATCCCACAATACTAGATTACAAGCTTAATGAAAACTATATTTATTTAAAGAGTTTAATTGCTTCCAAATGGCAACACTCTAAATTTGTGTAAACCGTTGAGAACAAATTAAAGGTGACACTCTAATTATTCCAAATAATATTCTACGTGCTCGGGCTTCTTATAATATCCAATAAGCCAAATGCCAATCTCATGCAATAATATGCATGCCATTTTAACATGTCAAGAATGTGAAAAAATAAAATTAACCTAACTATTATGGTTGTTAACATATATAAGTGTGCTACTTGATTTCAAAATAATATATTGGAAATCATGTACTTTGTGTCATGTAATACTTGTTTAATTGAAAATCCTTTTCTTGGAGCTTCATTGCTTCAAATTATTGTCACCCTAGTTGGTTATCATTGGCAATGCCTAATACATGGTTTTGCTCACTCCTTGACTTTTATTTTTTATGTTAGAGATTGAGGAAAAAATTACAAAAAAGAGTTGCAATATGAGGTGCAAGCACCAACCACCAAACAATTCCAATATGAGAACAAGCATCACTAACCAATCTATAGAAACAAGATAACTATCTTGCAAACTAACACAATCTAGACTCACAAACACCATAAAATAATACTAGAGAGTATAGAATTACTATCAACAACATTTTTGGTTACTATCATTCTCATAGTGGTTGATATGATAAGTACCAGTTGTTGTCTTCACTTCATCTTTTGGTTTTAGGTCTTCAAGACAATAGGCTCATAACTCACTAGTATTTTAGTATTTCTCCTCATTTGGACACTTATTTCTCTTTTTTCAAGCTTGGAAACTTTATTCTACTCCATGTAGTATTTGAATAATTGCAACTCATTCTCATCCAACCTATCTCTATCTTGTGGGAAAAAATGCACACTAACAATCTTTCTTGTAAATTAAGGCGAGGCCTTCTTTCAATAGGATCGTAAACACTTTCTTCTGAATCTCCATGATCATTGAAACCTTCACCATGAAATTAAACAATATGATCTCACCATAAGATTCAATAAATTTTCTTCTCTTACCTTGGGAAATCTCATCATTTCTTGCTTTCCAAATGTGTCACAATACTCCACTTGTAAAGATAAGCCAAAACTTGTTAAACTCAATAGAGAAGTATCTACTACATCCAAATAAGATCTCAACCGAATTAAACACATTCCTAATAAGCCCAAATCAAGGAATTGCCCAAAAAAATAGCTATAATTTAAAAGTAAAATGACACTAGAAAAATAAATGCTTGAAGGTTTCAACTTTGTTACACATACTACACATGCTAACAGGAAATCTAATATAATGAACCCCATTAAAAACAACAAATTTTTTAGCTCAAGAAATCATCTAAAACATTTTTTTTGGGTTCACAGGAAGTAGACCACATGTGGAGAACAAAAGATAGATCACCATCCGGATCCCTAACTTTTATTGTGGGTACAATTTTTTTTTTTTTTATGGAAATGACTAGATTTCATGAATATTGACATCCATGCATAGTGGGGTCCAATTTGTCAAATTTGTTTGAGGATTGAAATTGGTCTAGTTGCACCTTCAAAATATTTGAACCATGGTGGATGGCATAATCAACGAACATGCCATTGTCCTTCAAAAATAAAACTACGACCTTTTAATGATTCTATTTTATATTACAAGTGTAAATAAAATATCAAAAATAATGATGCAACATATTCTATGATTTTGAGTTACAAATTTATATAAAACTTATTAAAAAACATAAACATTGTAATTTGAAATATTAAAAAAATTATTAATAGTCTTAAGAGATTTTTTTATTAATGATTTTATTTCAAAAAGATCTCTTATTATAATAATAAACTTTATACAATTTATTAATTAGTCGATAAGCTTCCCTTGTGGACTTGCCAATCCACAATTCATTTGTAAACTTGTCTCATGCCTAAAAATAGGTTTAGGCTATTGTCCGACCATCTTGAGGTTAACGAGAAAGTTATCTCATGCCTAATTTTTTTTGTCTTGCATTTAGTATTTTTGTTTAAAAGGCTACAAATTTTTTATAAATTAGAATTTAGAATCATATCAGATTTTGGTAGCCCTAAAACCTAGATATTTGTAGATCCACTTTTCATAAATAGTTTTAATAGATTGAAGCAATAATAGTAGAGTGATTGGTTTTGGTTTGTCTCATTTGAAAAAAAATATGTTGTGGTAGTGTTTCTTAAAATTTTCCTTTACACTTTTCCCCTTTTCTCTCATTGACATCATTGACAACACGACATAATGTAAGAAGAACATTGAGGTAAGTCACTTTCCATGGTTTCAATGATTTTTATTTCATAGGAATATGTACATAACCAGATCATTTTTTTGTTATGTTTTATTTCATTCTAAAACAATTATATTGTTATCTACCCATGTCGGGAAAAACAACTTCTGGGCAGTTTAACATTCCTCACCCCATGCCTAAAAACAAACATTAACTCACAACCGATGTTTTCCATTGAGGAGTCATAGGCCTTCATTTATAAACCATTGCAGTTTTGGTCTAAGTAGATATTCTCAAGATGCTTGAGTTTTTAATTGTTTTAATTGTAGGTCCTTAGTTTTTAGGTTTGAAATTATATGGCTTCAAATTTTAGGGTTTGAAATTGTGGTAGGAATTGAAATTCTATGATTTGATTTGTTTTTGTATTGATTATGGGATTTTCTTTTTTAAGGATTTCGTTGTCCAAAAATTTCCTTCCCACCCAACATTTCAACTGCTAGATCTTCTCATTAGTTGCAAGTGTATTGCTTGAATTGAGAAGAACAATTTGAGCATCTTTTAGATGAGCCACTTTCTTGTAGTTCAGTTTGGAGTTGGGGCCTTTGAATGATTTGGTTACATCATCAAATAGATATTTTCATAAAATAATCCATATACTTTATGATGTTTACTTAAATTATGTGATTATTCATGATTGTGGCTTGCATCTCACAATACTACTTTCAAATCAAATTTGCAAGTTGCTTCCTTACATATGATGTCTCTTTGTTTGCTATTCATAGGTTTTGTTGTATAAAATATCTTTTGAAGAATATTATCTCCTCTATTTTTTTCTTTTGCATATTGGATTATATTATATTATATTATGTTTGAGCAACATCCTTTACTTGTGTTCAATATGATTGACCATCTGTAGGAGTGGTATTCTTTATGTAGAGATGTGTGATCTAAAGTGACATTAAAATATTGGTAAATTAATCCTTGATTCTATACAAAAATGTTTTCACATAATTTTTCTTATTAAAGATGGCATGCATGATTGATCTTGTATGCCTACTACTTTAACACCCATGTTAATCTAAATGTTCAATTTTCTAGCAAAGTATCTTATTATGGGTAGGGATATATTTGTTACCTTTTGAATCCCAAAAATTAGGCTCTAAAATTTATCTTCATCTTTCTTTGTTGCCATTCTGATTAAGAACATTGTTATTGTCTCAAAGACTATTTGGGTGAATTAGGAGTGAGGATAAAACATATAAAATGTTATGCTTGATTACAATAGATTCTCTCTATGTTCAATTGGAATTTATAATATTTTTAACTAAAATCAAAATCTCTTGCAACAAATCCTATATATGTTACATTCATTATTATTATTTAATCCTACTATTGGATGCAAAAACCACACTCTTAGGCAAGTATAAATATTTTTTCATTATATGATTAAAACCCACTTTGGAGATCTAGGGAAAATGGGTGGTGTCACACTATAATTGTTTTTCCTTCATTGTGGATTATTCCATATTAGAAGCATTTTGATTTGTTTTGTTCCTTCATTTTTTGTTTCGTTCTTGTGGATGAACATCTAAACATTTGGATTTCCCAAGTTTATATATGAACAGATTATATGTAAGTTTTATATATAAGCTAATTTTATTTTGACACTCTGTGTTGTTTTCCTCTTAATATTGAGAGTAATACTCTATCTCTATAGGTTAATTACTAAGAAATAGGATTAGTGCAAAGAAGTCTAAATTCTCAATGGGGTTTATTATTGGGAAATAGGATTGGTGGAGAGAAGTCTAAATTTAACTAATACAAATCATAATGATGCTTATTTTCTATTGCTTGGTTCTACAGCTCAAGTGAATATCATACAAGGTTGGAACTTGTACTTCATGTTTTCAATGGTGAAGTATAAATTATTAAAAATTAAGCCATAATCAAGCATACATGTTGGTCCCAAATAGTTTTCCAAGGTAAGTTGGTTAGACATTATTTATGCAAGGAATTTTTTACAAATCATTATTCATGATTCTCATTGATAAGTTTTAATAAGCTTTAAAATGTGACCAAAAAATTTGAGTGTCTTAAATATATTTAGTCAATATAATAATTAGCTTTTTTAATCATTTTTAATATCCTTCTACACTCTTGAATTCCATCTAATGAAAATTTAAAGCATTCTATTTATTTCGTTTATATGTAGTCTCTCTAAGTCAACTCCATGTAAATTTTAGTGTGTAGACTCCATGATGTCTATTGGCTACATATTTGTTGCCAACCAAGGTAAAGCCAACTTCTCTATTTCATTTCATATAACTAATAAAATATGAGTTCAACTCAACTTTATATATATCTATGGTATTATACATGTTTTCTAGCTTACAAAACAATTCTTATAAAGAAAAAGTTTTTAAAAATAGTCCATATGAGTCTCCTAAATAGTTTTTTTGTTAAATTTATATTTAGTAAAATAGTTACAAATTATGGATTTCTCATCTAACAACATTGTATTTCAATGTATATGAATTCTAGGACTTTAAAAGAGGAGCTTCAAGAAAGACAAATAGACACTCTTATGCAACTCTAATTGATGCAAACTTGATACTAATTTCTCAAAGGAATCTAATTGTTTCAAAAAATGAAGATATTCTGCAAAATTATATACCTAATTATAGTATACAATGATACATGTACAAATTTATATTTTTATATAACCAATTATGTATTTTTAAAATTCATTTAAATGTTTTACCTTTAACTTCCTATTGGTGTATCCCTTGAATCTCTTATGGGTGCAAGTTCTAGTGTACTCAAAGAAGGCAATGGTTATCTAGCCATCATAAAGCACCATAAGCATCGATTATAAGTAGACTTATAATTTCAAGAAATGGTTATAAAGTAGTTATAAGTCGATTATTAGGGGTAAGGTTATAAATACAATTGTTTCAATGTAAAAATGGGATAAATTTATACTTCTCAAGAAAAGGGTTGTAAGGAGAAGCTGCAAGGACACTTTGTGCTCCTAATTTTTAAGAAATTTGAAGATATTTTTTTAAATTTACGCCATAAAATATTCTTTGTTTACGAGTTTTGCTTATATCAAATTTGTGATTATTTTTTATATGTTCACTTGTATATTAAGTTGCATTGGAAATGGAACAGAGACTTTGTATTTTGATTTTGGGGAATTAGAAGAGCACTTTTGAATGTTTTCTCTTTATGTTCTTCATTTATTATAGTTTATTATTATGTTTAATTTGTAATAGATTCTTCTTACTTTTTTGTGCATGATAATAATGTAAGTTATTAAACCCATATTCTCTTGTCAATATTGTGCATTCTCTCTAAATATCCCCGTGTCTTTGTTGGTTGTTTTATAATATTTTTTTTCTTGCATTCCTATCATTATTTCAAAAATCTTGTTAGTACCTCATCAAAGCCTAGCTAAGTTTACTCTATACTTTTTTTTTCATTATTGTGTTCTTTTTGTGCTTTCTAGTTAAAAATATACAAAAACCTTGAAAACACTATCATACAAGGTAGTTTCCTCTCTTAAATACAAAGGAAATCTCATAAATGTTTTTCCATTGTTGTGAATATTTCGCACTACTAATTGGCCAAGTCATATTTTTTAGCAAAATATTGTATCAACAAATCATTTTACCAATAGGTACTTGGCTAATGGTTTCACTAGATTTAACTAGTGTTCTTGAGGTTTGTTATTAGTCCTTCATTCATGCATTGGTTGAGTCATTCATTACTAATCTTATTGACTTGAGCGACATGATTTGGATGATTGGAATCCAAATTTTAGTCTATCTAAAAAAAATAACATTTCAATCCTCCTAGTCATCAAATCTACAATTATATCTTCAAACACTTTTCATCTATCATAAGAATCTTGTAATAAGTTAGGTGTTATTTTGGATAAATTATTTCAACAAAAACTTGTTATTCATCATTTGGGTCTTTTTTTGTGTATAGTATCATGTATATAAAGGACCTTATCTCAAGGTTATTCATTTAAATTGGTTGATTTCTACTATTATAGACCTTGGGGTGGCTATATTTGACTATTTAGTCATAGATGTTGTAGAGTTAAATCTTCACTAAAGGATTTTAAGCCACATATTTTAGCTAAATCTTCTCTTTGATCAAGGGGCTAAGGTATGTTTAATAATATGCCCCTTAGATCTAGGGCTTAAAATTATAAACTCTATGTTAACATATTCCCTATTACAATAAGGGTTGTGGTTTTGTTGACTTCTATGTTACTAGATTATTAAGGTACATATTGAGGTCTTTTCTAAACCATCAAGTTGCTTCTTTCAAACCCTTATGTATAACTAGTGTTATGGGTAAATTTTATTTTTGAATAAATAAATATTTGCATGAATATGTCATTACTTGTCAAGTTATAATTCTAAATAAGCACTTAAAAGGTTGTTAGAACCAAAAGTTTGAGATTCAAGATTTAGGGTTATTTGGAATCATTTAAAGTAAACTTCAAGTTTGGATAATTCCTTAAGTGATTTTTATGGTTTGTAACTAGTGGTGTATTTAATAGAGTATATATGCAATATCTTGAGTTGGGACTTGGGGGCTTGGATGTATTTATAAATTTAGTTCATATATGAGGTTAGGCGATGAAAAATGTTCTATGCAAGTTATTTTTCTTAAGCATCGATCTACCATTTTATTCTTTATTATTTACTTGTAAAATTGTCATCTTCTTTATAAATGTTGTATTGTTCTATAAATAATTACTTCCTTTATGTAAAACATAAATTTCTAATGTATAAAAATTATTATATCTATAGGAAAGAGGAGTATATATATAGAATCATAAATCTTCCTATCTATTATGGGAAAGTTATAGATAGATATAACATGTGTTCAATCAATATTGTGTTCAATTAAATTGATGAAGATAGGTATGAAATATAATTTCTTAAATTAATGTGATAATTTGAAATGTAGTAAGTTGATATCATAAT
>CM021102.1:470502484-470540221 GCA_007115665.2 Sequoiadendron giganteum | reverse complement strand
AGTGCCGAATTTATCAAAAAATTAGAGAAAAACACATTGAAACAATGGGTGGAAGCAATAAAGGGAGCTAATCATGGGGATTTGTTGTAGTTATTCCTCTATATGTACTACATTCTTATATATGTCATAAACATTTTATATTTTTTGTGTGTCTTGTGTTTTCCTTTTGGGAATCATAGAAGGCATCAAGACATTTAGGTCTCTTCCATATTTACCCGAAAGGATTCTTCTTTTTTTCACTCTCTTTGTGTCATTCTTCCAATTTTATGGTTATTTGGGGAATGATGACATTTTCGATCTCTATAACAACATTGTAGAAAATATATACTAACCCCGAATCCATATATCCCTTATGTATTTTTTGGGGCAACCCCGGCCTCCTTTTTGTGATGTAGATTTATTTCAGAAACATATGAATTGGCATAGGTATTTTCGAATAAGCTCTCATGTATTAGGAGTAAATAATGACTACTTTAAAGAAATTTCTCACAAAAATGGTGTTGGCAACCAGTTTAAAGTGGGGGCATACATCAATAATATCTTTTAACATTTTGCATGTTTCATGGTGTAATTTTCTTTTTCTCTTGGGATGCATCCTTTTCTTGGTGGTTTCATTGGGTTTGATGTCCTCCAAGAGTGTTATATTTCTTAGCGTGTGGCTTTCTTCTTAGTGGCTTGATGTGGCACACTGCATTCCCTAAGTTGTGAAAATTTTACTCTTGACTTGTCCTATCTTGGAAACATTAGGCACGATGATCCCTAAGAAGAAGACCTTACACGAACAAAGAAAAATACCTTTGAAAAAAAACCTATACATAATTTTCATAAGTGTTTGGCATAACACAACTTTCTAACCTTATGAAGCTTGAACACAACCTTCATAAAGGCCACCTAGCATAACACACCTTGCTTTCCTATGGAGCCTTGCCTATCATTGTGGTGTCTTATTAAAGTTGTCAGGAGGATAGATTTGATTTGGTATGGGACCCTAATATGATTCTCATTTTCCACCCTTTTGGGATACTCACCTAGTGGATGGCCTAAGGTTCCACTAGCATGGAGTAAGTGTGTGCATCATTTTCATAGTGGACATCAAGTTCTTCTTGTGAACGTTCTTGGAAAAACAACTAAGATGTGTTCCAGATCGTGTTGGATAGTTAATCCTGACAGTCATAAATGATATTACACAACACTTAGTTTTTTAAGGTGTGTGTCCTAGGTTAGTGACCTAGGACCCATTCGCCACCTAGTGAATGGGTCCTCACTAGGTCTTAAAACCCTATTTTCACATGACATTACACATTGTTTGAAGTGTTTCCTAGGTAAGTGAGCTAGAACCCATTTTCCATCTTCACTTACACCTAAGATCCCCCTTGGGATATTTTTTTGGCAATATATTATAATGATTTCAAATCCTAGATCTGATGTTGGCTTGTGTTATTTGAATTTCAGGAATTAAGAATAAGTTATGTATAAATACAAGGCTATTTCACTATGTTTCATCTAAGAATTTTTATGCAAGAATTGTAATAGAAATTTTATGAGATCAAGTGAATTCAAGAGTAATTTCTAAGGCATCCAAGGGAAGATTTATAAAAGATTATTGCAGCAATCAAGAACCATTTCATCATACCAAAGGCATAGTGCATCATGCATGTTGTTGAGCTAATGTTGTGATGTAGCATTTCAAGATCCAATTCAAGCATTGTTCCAAATCAAGTTCATGATCAAGTTCTACATTCATTAAGGTCGCTTCATGCAAGATTGTTGATTTTTACTCCAAGGTTCAATTGAGGATTGGCGAGTTGTGACATTTCATTTTGTTCATTCATAATTCCCTTATGCATTGTTTCATTTCAAGGTTTAATTACCAAAATTGGGTTTGACCAAGTCAAACCCATATTCCCTAACAAACAACATGTCTCTTCTCCTTTGATGTGTGATTGCAGGTTTTAGGTTGAAGATCATTTGGAAAGAAAAATTGTAAAAGTTGTCTTAAGTTATCGAGAAAGTTGTCAAATCACAAAAATTGAGCTACAAGATTTATTTTTGGGTTTCCAATAGTTTTTGACTAGGATTTGGGAGTGCATAAATTGAGGAACATAACCCATAAATTGATTTTCCAAAACCCTAGCCATGACCCATTTTCCATTGGGCGAATGAGTCCTCAGTGAGGCCCAAAAAATAACTTTTTGCAATAGATACACAACATTTGACCTTTTTAAAATTTTTTGTTTTACTAGTATTTGGGTTAGGATTGATTTATGTAACTCATTTACACATTATAGCCCTCATAATTGAGTGAAATAGAATAATAGGTACATTGGTTCAAAAAATCATTTTGGTGGATCACGCCCCCATTTTTCTTTGTTTCACCAACATTCCTCCCCATATTCATCTAATTATTTATCATCTACTATATGTATGACATCTTCTGATAAGAAAGAAATATTTTCTTCACAAGAGAAATAAGTGTCCCCGACTATTGATGTAATGCCCCGTCACGGAACCCCAGAGGAGAACACATCAAAACTACAATAATGGCACAATATATTTTTTTTAAATGAAATAACAGAGATATGTATAACTTAACATGACATATAAACTAAACTAGGTCCTCCAAGGTTCCATGAATACATTACTAACACAACTAATAACAAGAACTAAACATTAATCATGATTTAGCTAACAATCAAGAGTTCTTTTTAATCCATCACATTAAACGATTTAACAAAATACATTTCCATAACATATCATCAGATAACTAATCAACTAAAATACTTCATACAAGCAACCCAATCCAATAATATAATCATAAAATACATGGTGGATTACAATTCAACCATTACATGATTACCAAGAATTCATCTTAACAAAAGTTAATCTAATTTCTTCATATAAACAAATATTATAATTATTTAAATATAAATAAATCAATTCTTCCTTATTTAAAATTTCCCCATTTACTCATATACAAAACCAATTGAATTCTCATAGGTAGAATTATATACTTTTCTAACACCTAAATATGTACTCAATTATACATATACATATATAAATATATACCCAAATATTGGTATATATTATATATATACATATTAATATATGTATATATTATAGATATAAAGTTATTTTCTATCTAATTAAATCAGATAACAATGAGGTGAACACCATTTCATATCAAATACAAATATAATTATACATATATATAACCTGATTTATCATTATCAAATTTCCATATGAATAAAATCAAATGTCATTTAAACAAAGAATCAAATTCCAACTGTGAAATCAAATGCTAAGGATATAAAACAAATGCTATTTATATAAAATCATATGCCATAAGAAAAAAATTGAATTTAGAATACATAAGAATCAAACTTCAGGCACAAATAAAATGCAGCCTATGCAAACAATGACCAACATGGAAAATTCATCGATGGCCATAAAAGAACTCAAGAAAAATCGAATTGTAGGCATAAACATGTGAAGGGTGCCCAAATTTGAATAGTATAAGAGAACAACAAATCAATTCCCATTGTGTAGCAAGGGTGGCCAGGTGTGGTGCAGTTCAAATAGTAAGGAGATTGTTGAAAGCTAAGGGAATTAAAAGGATTCCCTTATGCAATTGGATCGAACGCCATAAAATCGTACATGCTTTTTGTGTAGGAAAAATTTCACATCCACAGATGCGGGAGAGGTATGCAAAGTTGGAGGAATTGGCTTGGAAAATGAAAATAACAAGGTATTTCCAATTCAAGGATTTTACTTAATGTTGTGGGAGAGAAGGAAAAAGAATCATCTATCTGCCACCATAATGAAAATCTAACAACTACATTTGGGTTATTAGACATGGCCCTCACAAAGCTATTAGAGTTGTTAAGAACCTTTGAGTATGATCTGATTACCATGCTACATCGAAATTCATCTCCAAGATTGTTGCAAGAGAAATTTTTCTAAGAGATGTGAACCATTTCCATCATTTCAACAGGTACAATATTCTTGTGGAGAATATTGGTGGTGCTAAAAGAAACAATCTAAAAAAAATAGGCTCACACTATACTTTGGGGAACTATATCAAATATCCAGTAATAATGAAGGGACATCCATCAAGCAAAATAGTAGGGAAAGAATCGCCACAAATAACGAACCAACAAGGGAATGGGGTGTGGTAGGAAATAGAACTTTAGGCAAGGTTCCAAAAGGGAAAAGTGGTGAAGAATACAAAAGGGTTCACCAAAAGAATAGAAATTTATATCAAATATAGTAGATGCATGGCCCAACTCGATATGCACTCGAATTGAGAAAAGATAGATGGAAAAATGAATTAAATAGAATAGAAGAAATATGGTTTCATGGTTTGCAATATTCTACATAATATGCAAAAATAAATTTACATCAAAGGGCTTTGGAGATCCTCAGAAAAAAAAGACATTCAATCACTAACTCATTTGACCCCAATTTCCGATGAAACCTTCCGACGAAACCTATATAATCAGATGTATCATCGGGCACTTGTGCGAATTTCCATGTTTTAAAAATTTTTACCCCGACATTCATCGGAATTTCGACGAGCCGTTGTTTTGTGTACGTTTTGATGAAGATCTTTCGCCAAAATTGTGGCGGGCATAAATTGAAATGAGCTCGACTATTTATTGCGACAGTGTTTTGCTCGACGGTTTTCTTGGGGAAAATCAGAAGAAACTCAAGAAGATATCGCCATGTTGAGGGAAGTCATTGTCTTTTTCCAGAATTCATTTGTGAAGTCAGATTTGTACTTCCAGGTTTGAAAATCATATTTGAAAGCAACATCTCATCAGATTTCATTTCCAGATTTTAGACCTGGCTTCACAAATTCTTTATAAGGGAATTGTTTATAACTGATGGAAAAATTTCTGATGATTTAATAAAGACAGTATTGTAAGGTTTTGGCTCCTTAACCCTAATGGATCAGAATTTCCAGTAATAGATTTGGGAGCCATAGCTGATATATGTTGGTTGTTTTTATTGTGTAAATCCAAGTTTATCTCTCTGTAGACACATGTAGATATAAAATTCAGATAATAATGCCTTTACACCATATCAATCTAGAGACTAACAACCTGAATATATTCCACTGACAAATCCCATAAGGAATATAGTCACTCATAACCCCACTCAAGTATTTAATTACTCCCTGAATTAAAGCTAAAATGTAGAGAATCAAGCACACCAATGATGAAATATAATACACTTCGATCATTTTATTCTAAGATAATATACTTTAGCAATAATGAGATGTGTATATGACCTGAAATGAGTAATTTTCATTCGGATAAAATTGCCTTTTGGAAAAATTAAGTGTCTATGAAACTAAAACCCACAATGAATGGACACTGCAAATAAAAGTGTAGCACCTATAAGGTTAACTCCATGTTTATATTATTTTGGTTTTGAAATTTGACCCCAGCTGTCTCTTAGATGTTAGTTTGTTTTCAGACCTTAGAAGGTCATTGCTTTTGTCGGCTAGGTGAGTTAGTCATTAGGACTAAGGTCACACAAATAGCCAGTGTTAGTAATTTAATTTTTCTTAATGTTAGTTGTCTATGGGAGATTAGAGTCTTAAAGATGTTCTAAACACTTAGTGGTTGTTGTAAATATGCCTTAAGGCCATTAAATGAGTTGGTTCCTTGGGATCTAGAGGGAATAGTGGTCCTAAGAAATAGGATCAAGGCATAGAGAAAGATGCCAAATGTTGTAAAGAAGTTAGCATGGGCATGCATCTCAGTTACCTTTGGATTCCCTTGAGAATAGGAAGTGGGAGATTGGCCAACAGGCCCTAGAATCATGGGGATGGCATCTATTATGACCCAAGACTCGAATCTCATGACATGATGTAATTGGTAATTAGTTTTTGAAAGTAAAATAGAGAGCTCTGCAACAGTTTTTTCAAGAACAACCCGAAATTTTGTGATGACAGAGATGCTTAATGGATTGAGAGATTGAGTTTAGTATTTGTTTAGTGTTCTATAGGATTATCTTAGTCTTTTTCATTTGATAAGCAAGTTGTTTAGAGTAGGATATTTGGTGTTAGGCAAATTGTTTTGGTTTGAAGTTCTTACTGGTCCAGTCTTGACCAGTCGGTGCTTTCATGGCTCCCCCATGAAATTTAGCCTTGGGAAACACCTAAGGATAGGTGGAAATGTTAGGGGAGTCACTAGTGTATATGGATTTAGGATTAGGAAGCATGAAAGAGTGGAGAGCTCTTTTTATCACTAGTCTCTAGGCGAGTAGACAGAGCCCGGTTAGAGGTCTAGGAATGTCTTTGAAAATTTCTTGCAGGGTAAAAAGGTACTGTACGGAACAAGTATAGGTTCAAGTAGGGTTTCATCATAGCTCATCATACTAGGTGGACTAAGGTCATGTCAATCATTTAGTTTATGGTTTGAGTAGGTTCCAAGCAAGATTACAGTCAGTCCTAGAAATTAGGCCTTTTAGCCCTATTGTCCTAAGTTGTAGGAAACTAGTGTACGAAGGTTGTCAATCCCTAAGCCCCATTGAACCTTTTAAAACTTCCAAATGAGTATCCAAATCTGCCTTTTGTTTTGTAGGGTCTTTGGAAAAATTTAGCAAGAATTGACAAAATAGGACTGGTAAAGGCTACAAGGAATAGGCCTATTTAAGGTCTCAAATGGTGAAACCTTGAACCCAGTAATGATAGGGTTAAAGAACCTTCTAAAATGGTTCAAATATGCAAGGTTATGTATGTTTTCAATAGGATGGGCACCCCTGCAATGAAGAATGACGTTTGTGAGAAGTTAGCACTTAGAAATTTCTAAGTGAGGAAGAGAAATTGAACTTGTCAAATGGTGTTAGTCCTCCAAGGTGAAGCACAAAGGATAGAACTCTTAGAGAAGAGTTAGAATTGGACTTAGTTAATTATCTAAGCCAATCAGGACCTAGAGGAGACTAGGTTCCTAGAAGAGACAAGTTGGGTCTCTTAGTTGCAGTGCAAGCAAGCCTTGGAACACTCACATCACCAAACCTAAGAATAGTATCTTCACTATAATATCAGGCTCTTTACAAATTCACTCTACAACTTCAGTTAGACTTGACCTAAAGATATCTAACTTGCTAACTAGCCATATTTTTGGTCCTGAAATCCTTCTTATAGGGAAAATGAAGGAGCAACAAGCATCGGACCAGAAATACACCCGTCACTGGTCACTTGGACCGCCTTATGACATTTCAAAAATTGGTTACAATAGTTGAGTCTCTGGAGAATCTTCTTGTTCATCCCGTCCACTGGAGAATAACTATTGCATTTTCCAAACATTAGAAACTTGCACCAAAACTACCAACAAGACATAGCCAAAATTTGTTATAACCATAACAGCTGAGTTGTTAACTGCTAGTTGTAGACTATATCCTATTCTTGTTCAGTTAAGTACTTTTCTACCCATCCTTGATGTTCCTCATCCATTGGGCAATTAAAATTTACCACCTAATTTACCTTTGCACTATAAGTTGTATACTTTACTGCTACTTGATTCACCTCCCTTTCAAAAGAATCCAAAAATGTGCTAGTGTTAATGATTTCATCTACCCTGTCCTACCATTGCTGCAATGATCTAACATTTCATTGGGAATCTACAATATCTAGTAAAGATTTGCCACTCCAGTCATCAAAACTCTTTAGCAACTCTTTAATCCTCTTGCTCAAATCATCAGGTAAGGCCCGGAAACCTTGCAGTGACTTCACAAAGTCTTGAGTAGGCCTTAATTGTTGAGGCCTATTAGCTGCATTTTAAGAATTTCATCTCTAGATTTTGTTGCGCAAGTTCAATATTCTGATTTTAGGAGGATAACAGTTGGAAATCATTGTAAAATCAGAATTTAATAATTTCTGGAATTAGCATTTGAAAGTGTTTTTTGGGGTCATTAACTTCAAACTATCTTCTCTTTTGCAAGGGTGGTTGCATGCCAATTTTTTTTGGTTTAAAATATCATAATTATTATATTTTGTTACCTGTGTACGATTAAAAATTATTGGAGTGCGTGTGAGTTTGATATTTTTTGAAGATCTAAATATTCAAGCTTGGTAAAGAAAAATCATGTCAGATAATATTAGTCCAGAACAAAAGGAAGAGACAGTTGCTAGATTGTGGGCTATATTGAAAAGAAAGGGTGATGAAAAATGTTATTATCCTTGCAATAATTGCAAGGGATTCAAGACGAGAAGACTTTTAATCACAACAGTTGAGAAACATTGTAGGTAGCATGGTCACGTTGAAGGGGGGCATGATTATTGTCCATTGGTAAGTTGTTCATTATATGTGTTTATATTGATTGAATTTGTAAATGTTTATATTGTTTTAACATTTGATATATATATAAAAAATCACTTGATCATGATCATGGTTTATTTGTGTCTATCATTATTATAAAGGTGGGGCACCCTAGGGCACATGATATGAATTATCACGGCCCAGAGAATGTGGTTTTGCAAGTGGAGGAACATGGAGCTGTGAATATTGAAGATGAAGTTAATGATCCTATGGAAGAAGATGATCATGCACCAGAAAACACAATTGAAGATGATGGTACAAATACATTGATCCATGACACATGTAGTGGCACATCTGATCATGTTGATCGAGATGACTTTGATGATGTCCATGATTTACCTGTACTTGAGAAGGCATACGAGCCGCTTTATGAAGGATCCCAAACAACTCTTCTCTATGTTGTATTGTTGCTGGTGAACTTAAAAGTTATGAATGGTTTATCCAACATAGCAATCTCACGGATTTTAAGGTATGTCATATATGTCATTTTTTTTCATCTATTTTAATTGTTGTTAGTTCATCGCTAGTAAATAAAGGATGAAGTATGTACCTTTAATATTCTTTATATTAAGAAGTTATTTTTTGTTGTAGATTGATTGGTGAATTTTTGTTACCACCATCAAATATTTTACCTCGCTCATACCGAGATTTATTTGGTATTATGAAAGATATTGGAATGGAGTATCAAACAATAGATGCATGTCCCAATGATCATATTATATATCATAAACAACATGAATTTGCAACAGAATGCCTGGAATGTCATATCAGTAGATATCGAACAGATCAACTAACAAAAAAGGTGCCTCTCAAGGTTCTTCGTTATATTCCCATTATTCCACGTATGCAACAATTATTTAGGTGCGAAAGCTTAGCGCAATTTATGGATTACCATGCACGTAATAGAAGTGGAGATGAGATTTTTCAAATGCTTGTGGATGGTTCTACATTTAGGGACATGGAGGAAAAATGGCCACACTTTAAAGAAGAATCTCATATTCTCAGGCTTTCATTGGCAGCGGACGGTGTCAATCCATTTGGAGAGCTGAGATCTATTTACTCGGTGTGGCCTGTTTTTGTTATCAACAATAACATTCCTCCATGGATGTCAATAAAGAGGGAGCACATAATGTTGGCAATGATTGTTTCAAGTATTTATTTACATCAATTTTCTTTAACGTAGTAGCATCTCATTTGTCTTATTTGTTGCATAATGACTTATATGTTTTTTCATTTAATAGTCATGTACATCAATTTATATATATTGCAGTAAAATGGTCATAATAATTATGTAATTTTTATGTTCATTCAACTAGGTAAGTACCAAGTTAAAGATATGAATGTATATATTGAGCCTCTTATCGACGAGTTACTAAAGTTATGGAATGACGTCACTATGTATGACGTATCTAGACCAATAGGACAAAGACAATTTCAATTCCATGCAATGCTTGTATGGACAATTCATGATGCCCCAGGGCTAACACATTTTTCTGGTATGTTATAACGTTTGATTGCATGACTTTAACGATATTTAATTTTATGAATTAGATATCATGCATGTTTTTTAAATAATCTATTCATTATATATAATTATAAAAATTGACATATTTAATCCAATTATATATGATTTGCAGGTCTTCAAAAAAAGGGAAAATTTGCATGTCTAATTTGTGGTCCAAAGATGAAATCTCATCATTCAACAAGTTTAGGAAAGCAGGTGTTTGATGAGTATAGGCACTTCCTCCATAGAAATCATAAGTATTGAACTATTGAAAAACATCTTTTCAATGGGAAAGAAGAGACTACATCAAAATCACGAAAATGACATCTCGCCTATGGAAGTTGGAATATAATAGAATTAATCGTCAAGGTTATACACTGGATCAACTTGTTTATCTATCATTTATGATATGTTTTGAATTTTTATTTTTATTTTGTGATCATGTTGTAATTGACAATGATTGTCGTTTTTAATTTGTTTAACTTATATGCTTCATGAAGGTCATCAAGGCATTAATGGTCGGCTTCCACAAGGACTGAAAAGTTATCCTAGACAATTTAGTAGGTTGCTTTACTATAAACAGCTACAAATTGTGCATTTGTTTGATACAATGCATATCAAAAATAATATGACAGAAACGTTATGGAAATATTGGATGGAAGGCATGACAAAGAAAAAATTGTCAAAATTTTTAGTGACATTCAGGAAGTCAGTCATGCAATGAAAAATATCATTCAATTAAATAGCGATGGAGACCAAATTAATATAAGTGCCCTTCCTTGGTTATTAACAGAGCAACAAAGTAATGCTATAAAACAAGTCATACGAAAAATTTGATTTCCCACAGGATTTGCTGCCAACATAAACAATATCATAACAAAGAAAGGTGAATTTGGGTCAGGGATGAAAACGCATGATTGGCATACCTTCATTAAGGTAATTATTCTGGTATATTATATATATATATTTGTATACTGCATGTACTTTTCAGTGTATTATGTTTACTACTTTTGGAAAAATATTAATGAAAAGATCATTTTATAATTGTTGTAGTACGTTCTACCTCTATCTCTCCCAAACAACTTCGACAACAATGTCAAGCAAGTTATTTATGATCTTAGAAAATACATGAGGTAAGTAGCGATATTTGTTCAATTCGTTGTATATTTTTGTTAAATCTCATTAATATATTTGTGCCTTGAATCACTTGTAGATGGTTGTCATCTAAAGCAATCCATAAAGAAGATATAAATTATTGGAAGAGAAGAATTCCTCATCTAATTTGTGAAATGCAAAAGTGTCTACCTTTGACATTTTTCAATGCACAAGAACACTACCTCATACACCAAGTTGAGGAGATTGAATTGTGTGGACCTATACACACAAGGTCAATGTGGATGGTTGAGAGGAACTTGAAATTTTTGAAGGCTTTGGTTAGATAGAGAGCACATCCCGAGGGTTCTATGGTGGAGGTATACATGGTATACCAGACCATGGTGTACATTACTAAATATCTTCCTATTTTTGTAGCAAAGATCTATGTAGATCGCATTTGGAATCCCAACTCCATTAACAAATTTGAAGGGGAGTACTTGATGGGGAAAGGTAGATTGAAGAAAGTGTCAGGTAATTATAAGATGGTCATGGAAATTGGTGTAAGTGTTCCAAGGCTTTCTTGCACAACTAGCTAAGAAAACCTTTCCTTGTCTTCTTCTAGGAACCTAATATTTTCTAGGTCTTTGTTAGGCTTAGATGATTAACTAAGTCCTAATCCAACTCCTCTCCAAGAGTCTCACACCTTGTGCTTCACCTTGAAGGACTAACACCACTTTGTTATGTGTAAACTCTCTCCTACACTTAAAGACTCTAAGTGCCAACATCACACAAAAATTGAATTGATTGCAGGGGTGCCAAACACATTGGAAACATGCCATGTACTTCCAACTGGATCCATCTTGGAGGATCTCCAAACTCCTTTCCTACTAGTTTCAAGAATTGGTCTTGAGGAGGCCTATTTCTTGTAGCCCTTGATAGAGACCTTTACTTCGTTCTTGCCCAAACTTTCCAAACAACTTAAAAAACCAATTCCACATTCGAATACCCTTTTGGATTTTCTAAAGGATTCAAAAGATTTTATACTCCTAAGTCCTCCGTACACTGGTTTCTTATTATCTAGGTTGAATAGGGCTATTAGGCCTAGTTTGTAGGACCCCACTAGTTTTCTTGCTCAAACCTCAGTCAAATGGATTGATAGAACCTCAATCCTTCTAGCATGTTAGGATATGTCTATACCCTACCTGGAACTATACTTGTTATGTACTGTACCTCAATCCCCTATCTAAATTCTTCAATTCATTACTATCAAACCTCTAATCGGGCACTCTAAGCTCGCCTAGGACTTGACATTAAACACAGTTGTTCCACTCTCCATGACTCCTAACTCTACATATGTATAGAACAATGGCTCCCCTAACAGATCCATCTACCCTCAGGAAAATCCCATGACTAGATTTCATGGGGGAGCCATAAAAACACAAGTTGGTCAGGACAGGACCAGTAAAACCCTTAAACCTTAACCTATCTATTCAAGACACTGAAACAGCTTAAATCAACTTACTTGCAGAATGAAAAAAGTTTAATACTATCCCATGAACATGAATTTAACACTAAATCAAAACATCCAATTCACTTAGTATCACTGTCACTCAATAACACTCGGAGTTCACATAAAAATAGAAATTGCAGAGCTATCTTCTATTCCAAAAACTTGATTACAATCTCCCTCTTTCTTGAATTCGAGCCTGCTTCATATTAGATGCCATTCACTATGTTTGTAGGGTATGTTGGTTGATCCCCCACTCCTATCCTTTAGGGGATCCTATGTAACCAAGTTGCATGCAACATTTTCCATAATGGCAACTGTTGTCATAAAAATTTTGTAACAACATTTGGCAACTCTGTCATTATGCCACCTTCCTAACTCTTAGGACCTCTATCTCCTATATTTTGAGTAACCAACACCATTAAAGGCCTCATGGAATCTTTCTAACATCATTCATGTGTTAGAACACATTTAAGACTCAAATCCCAACTTAAGCTACTAAAGCTAAGCAATGTAAAAACTATTAACAATGACTAACTTTGGTGACCTTAGTCCTAATGACTAACTCACCTAGCCACAACAATGACCTTCTAAGGTCCAAAACAAACATACAATTACTCTGACTTGGCTAATGTCAGATACAAGCCCAAAATATCCTATCTATGGAGGTTAGCCTAGGTGTGCTCCTGCACTAGAGATTAATTAGAATACATTTTACATTTGATTTTTATGTATATTGTACTTATAAATTAAGGTTGTATACCATGATAATTAACTAATTATACTTCATTTGTGAATTTCATTTTTTCTTGATACAGTTGGTCGAGAGTGGGATGCACTACTTTTGTATGTCGCAAACAATCTTGATTGGATGACGGTATGGATTGAATGATGTCAACAATCTAGTCACACATTAACATGGGAAGGTGTGGCTTCATTGGTTAAAGCAGCTCATCGTAATGGAGATTTCAATGTTTCACCAAGGGAAATTGATTTAGCATATGGTTTAAGAGATAAATAGTTATGTATAAATATATTAATCACCCATATTATTTAATTATTTTCAAGTATATTGATGTATATATATGTTGAGATTTTTTTCTTTGCATACATTCAGCCAAGAATAAATATGTTTATCAAATGACGATATTGCAATAAGTTTTGCATGTTTGACATATTGCAAGTGAAATACCACAAGGCTATGTGGTGCAATGGTTGTAAATTTCGAATCAAAAAGTTGGATGACATGAAGAAAACTTGTGATTATGGGATAACTGTAGTCTTCCAGGTGACTAATGTTTCATCTAGAAGCGACATACATCCAGAAGTCTTAGAAAATCAATACTATGGGATTTTGGATGATATACTTGAGTGTGACTTTAAGACCTTGAAATTGTTAGGCAAATGGATTACTCCAGTGTTATGAACTTAAGTTCATATGGGAAACAGGATTTTATGCCCAGTACATTGCGTTTTAGTGATTTCACTGTATTAGCCAAGGAAGGTTATGATTTGATTATGGACAAATTATTGCACTACAACATGAGCAGAGGACCAGTGAGAAAGAACTTTGATCCAGAAGGGTATATCCACTCTGCCAGCCAAAAAGTAAATCTCAGAGGGTACCATCATGTGCCCTTTAAATTTGATGACATAATCAGAAACCTAGAGGTAGAGGAAGCTGAAATTGTGATTGAAAAACATAATCAAGAGTTGGTGGATGTTGAGTTGTTATCCTCCATTAAGGGGATTTCAGAAATAGACAGGCCACAAACCTCATCTAGGAAAGTTTCAAGAATGAAGACTCGGGAGTATGCCTATGTTTCCAGATAAATAGATGTTGAGGAAACCATAGATGTAGATACAAGACATGAAGACTATAGGTCTTTCATATTAGATGATGAATTTATAAAGACCTCCGAGTTTAAGACATTTTTATATAAGCAAAAAGGGAAAGAGATAAGGGGACTAGTTGACAATGTCACTCCAGGGAATGAGGATCAACTGTTAAAAAGCTTAAAGGATGAAGTGGACAAAGAGATGATTGACATGACCCCTGAAAAGGGGAGGGAGCTGCTTGAAAAGGCAGGTGTTATGATTTTTCTAGGTTTGGATATGAATGATGCATTAGTTTTTGATAGTTTCTTAAAAGATAACAATGCTACCCACAAGCTCAGTATAGAGAAGGTGACAGAGGTATACACAGGATCAAGATACAATCCTGATGATGAAACATTGATGGTTTGGGCCTTGTATCCTCCTCACAAGAAATCAATTGTTATTGATACTGAAAAGGCATTCAGACATGTCATGACCCTGAAGGCTGGGGAGGTTGATCCTGTAGCGACTATTGATATTGGGATAAATATAGCCAAGTTGAATAAAGCCCAAATCCAAGCATTGATAAGGGAAAGGGAGATGTACAAAACCAATAATGAGAGGATGTTGAGAGAGAATGAACACTTGAAAGACTTGGTAGGTGGTGTAACAAAACCAACAAGGATGCTCACTCAAGGTGAGAGTTCACAGAAAAAATACCATTGGGAAGGGTCAACTGCATACTCTCAAGGGAGAATGGATGCATTTGCTGCAATAATAAAAAAAAGGAAGGTTATTTTAACCACTTGGTTAAATAAACTCTGGGGAAAAGACTCACAGTACGTAGATGCAATAAAGGAACACAAGAGAGTGGATAGCAGAATTCAGGAAAGAATTGAGGAATTGGAGGAGGACACTACTAGTAATGAAGAGATTGAAAATGCCAATTGTATTATGGATAGGCACAGGGATTTCTATGTGGAGTTGCAAGGGGATATGCAGGAATTGACAGAGGTTGCCGAAGATAGATTCACCAAGTTATGTGATGATGAAGGGAAAATGAAGGAAGCGACTACATGGAAAAGTGAGTGTGAAACAATACTCCAAGGGATGCTGGAGACAGCCACTGCGAAAGATGTGATATTGGATGCAGCATGTGAGCAAAATGAGCAAATGATAATGATGGAGATTGTGATCCGCGATGCATTGGGAGATGCCAACACTCATGAGTGCCAGGATTATATGGAGCATATGTCTACAGTCCATTTGTGGCTCAAGAGAAATTAGTTAATAGTGGATTTGTTAAACCTTTTATGCTTTAAACCATTTTGAAAAGGCACTTCCTTTTGAAAACTGATGTATAAGTATCCGTTGTTGGATAAATTTAAGGGGTAGAAGATAGAATTAGAATAGGATAGACTGCTGTAAGCATTAAATTTTCAGAAATGATGACATTCAATGAGACTATGTTGCATGTATGAACTTTGAAGGAGATAATGAAAGACTGTTGATTTAGTGGCTTCATTCTGGTATCAATTGTTTGTTGGATTCTTGTGATTATTTGTTTGTCTCCAATCTGATGTTTCTTGGTTGTTTAAATTGAAGTATCAAGTATATATTCTATTTATCAGTACACATTTGTTGTTTTTGTGTGATTTGGTTTATTGGATTCTTTAAAGAAGAATTAAAATTTCTTTCAATAAATTACAGTAATCTGGGAATGCCATTTGGATCATTAAGAAGAATCAGATTATTAGATTTGATATTCTGCCTCAACTAGGGTTTATCATTTACACTCTTGCATGTTTATACCAGTTGTAAACTCATAGTTATATGCCAAACAATTGGAGGACCTGCTAGATAGAAACCATTCATTAAAGGCTTTCATTTGACTCCGTTTTACCTAATAAGGCACTGGTCTCCCTTATTTACATTACATTAGTTTTATTCATTTCATTTAACATCTCTTAATTGAACATAGTAATTCATACACTGATATTGCATATACAATTTATACCAAAGTAGGATCATATCTTTCCACTGTTAAATTGCCATTTATGGATAGTTAGATCAAGTAGGAAACATAAATTGAACATATTAATTTAGTATAAGAGTCAACCAATCATAAGGAAAACATAATATGAAGATGAATTTTCTCAAATCTTGTGGTTGTAGATGCCCTTTTGAAATCTATGCAAAATGTGGGAGGATAGACAAAGCTCATGAACTATTTGACACAATGCCTCGAATAATTGTAATCTCATGGAATACACTCTAATTAGAAAAGTCTCATCATTGCCCTCATAACAATCTATCAATTTGTTTTAGTGTCTATTGTGTTATACCCAATTTGGGACATGGGGTATAACAAAATAGACACTAATCTGTAATTAAAAAAGCATATCACACTAATCTGTATATAAACCTAACCCCAGGATGACTTCCTGAAACAAAATGTTCATAACACTTTAACAATAAAGAGGACTGTATAACTTCCAAGCATCGGATTGCAAAAAATTTCTGACCCTTCACAATGAGCCGTGAAATCTCCTTTATAGAATAGGAGAGCAACAAGCATTAGCCGAGTTCAAGCCTGCGATAGCAATGGCACCACCTCCTCTTTACCAACCTTGCAAGCACATTCCTGAACAACTAGACCTAGTGCTAATGCAGACACTGGCTCAATTGCCAAAACCTCCTCATCCACTCCCATAAGATCGGCCAGGGAAGCCAAATAGTACCGATAATCAGAATCAGTCTCAGATTCATTAGAATCCAAGATGATTATCAGGGATGAACAATGTACTGACCTCTTCCCAGTGTTCCTAATAATAGCCTTGCAAGACATGGGAGAATCGGATTTCTTCATGACTGGTGAAGCCAACCTCGCACTCCTTCGCTTAACTAATTTACTCATGATAGAAACAGAGTGCAGCCACAAACAAAAGAAAAACCTTACTGCACTTAGACACAAGAGAATGCAATGTTGATTACATACAATTCAGTTAGCATTTATAGAGCAAGCCAGTATGCAGGGTATAATTACTTGAATGCGATTCAAGCACTTGCACAGTTAATGATCCAGATAACTATGAATACCCTCAACAGGATGGCACTATTTGCACGCAGGAGGAAATCAGGTGGAGATCCTCGTGAGAAAAGAAACATGTATCATTAATGACACGAGCAACAACTAAGTAATACGTGCCACGTGGGCAACTCACACACTTCTTCCCTATAAATGAACCACTGATTCGGGAGGCACTTTAACAAATAGAGGGTGGAGATCAAGTCAATGGATGTTGGAAATCCACATCGACACCTTTAGAAAACATATCTAATCAAAAACCTGCAGAAGAATAGACCCAGACCACACAATGGGTCCCATATAATCCCACTGGCACAAAAAGAAAATTCATGTGCCACTCCCTCGTGAACCTCGCAACACTCTCCCGGATATTTACTCTACCCGTGTGAGGTGTGCGAGAGATCATGATTACCCCATTATTGATGGCTATTACCAGTGAAAAGACAGCCCCTTGTCATATCGAACACCTCAGGAAGAAAAGCCATTCATCCATCCATGCCACGTGGCCATATCTCGCGAACCTCCCACTACTTTGATGACGCCAGCAAACAAACCTGCGAGGTCTGCGAGAAGCGGTCAAGATCGAATTATGTGATCGGACCGATCCATACTGAAGGTTACCCTGAGTAATTTAGAAACCCTCTAACCCCAGCTTCAATTTACTAAAGTTCCATCAGGTTGTGGAATTTTTCTTTGCATCTACCAATTGCATTTGTTTGAAAGTTTCTAAAACCTTTTCAACAAATCCATTATGTGTATATTCTAAAATCATTATAGTCCTTGTAGTCCTTCTAGTCCACATCACTTTGTTTTTTGAAGAAACTATTACCATATATTTCTTATTTATGTTCTAAATTGGATACATGTTTATAAGTTTGATATTACAATTAATAATATTAATTTTGGCAAGACATCAAAAGATTTTGTTGATTTTAAAAATATATGCATCCCAATGTAAAAATTCCAAAAATACAAGCAATGATTGTAACACATAATTTTTGATGTAGTATCCAATTCAAAGGATGATGTTACAATTTAGGGTTATGATTGGGTATTTAATTAGGGTTAGGATTTAGTGTTCGGGTTAGTGTTAGATTTAGAGTTAGGGTTAGGGTTAGGAAAATAATGTTAGGATTAGGGTTAGATTAGGGTTTATGTTTTATGGTTAGGGTTAGATTTAGAGTTTTGGTTATGGTTGGGATTAGATATGAAATTAGCGTTAGGGTTTAGTATTACAATTAGGGATTATAGTATTAGGGTTATATCTAGAATGAAGTTTTAGGGTTATTTTAATTATGATTAAGGGTTGTTTTTATATTTGGATTAGAGTTGGGGTTAGGATTAGGGCCAGGGATAGGGCTAGGGTTAAGTTTAGGGATAGGTTTAGGGTTATTAGAGTGAATGCAACTAATTAATAAAATAAATAATATTTGGGGTTAGGTAATTAAGGTTAGGGTTTGGGTTAGAGTTTTGGTTGTGGTTAGGGTTATAAAGATAGGATAAAGGTGAGGGTTAGGGTCAAGGTTAAGGTTTCAAGAGAAAGGGTTAGGTTATGATTTGGATTACCCTAAACTCTAACCATAACCATAAACCTAATCCCAAACCTAACCCTAATTGTAGTGTTTGAGGCTAGGCTCAAACACTATATAACCTAACACTATATAACCTAGCACTAGAAAAAATTCTTCTCCCAAACAATCTCCTTCTACTTCTATTCATGCCTACTAGAGTTGCAACATTCAACATTGGTGCTTCAACCATTCATTCAAAGCTAAGAATTTGAAAGCAGCGTTCATTTGTAATATAATTAATCATTTAACAATATTATAATTATTATCAATCTAATACAATATTAATATTATTAATAATATACCAATAATATTAATAATCTAATATAATTACTATTAATCTATATATAGATTATATATAATCTTAATATATCAAATATATCATTATAATTCATATAATGTAATATAATATTGTTATATAATATATTAATATTATAACATTACTATTAATCAAAGTGCTTTAATATTTGTGTTGAGTTTTAGTACATTATATGGCAGGTTACTAAAGCGGCTCTGAGATGCACATGCTCAAAATTGACGGTGATGTTATAATCTTGATGAAAAGTTGCTTGACGGTTATGTTCAGTGCTGGTGACTTCTCAAACACAAGAAGATGTGATTTTGGCCCTATTAGGAGAAGATTTAAAAGTTGATTCTAGAGCTGAGAAAAATTATCATATTAAATTATGAAGCCCCTTTCTTTGGCAAGGAGATTCCATGTGTGTTCAAAAATTCTTGTTGCACACATTTCCATTACTCATGTTGCTAAGAACCTTGCAAATCCTCATATTTAAAGATTGAAAAAATCCAAAGGTATATTTTATGGCCTCCCTTTAACCAAGGAAAATGGTTTCACAAAGTATCCTAGGAGTTTTATTATTTCCCTCATGACTATAATAGGCTTGGGTTACTTTATATTCACTACTCTAAATGGTGCCATAATAGGCTTTGCTTGCTTTATATTCACTACTCTAAATGGCGCCATAATTTTTTAAAATTTAATTAACATACTCTAAAACCTAACTAAAGCAGGTTGTAGCTCATCAAATTGGACAAGTGAAAGGTCAATACCAATGTTGAGGAAGACTTTGGAGGAGTGAAAACAAGGTCAATACCAGTGTGGACGAAGAGTTTGGAGCTAAAACAAGGTCAATACAAGCGTCGAGGACCAGGTTGAGGGAACTTAGGGAAAATAGATGACCAAGGGACAATGAGTATTGTAAGTTTGGCACCCCCATTCTCTTTAACCTGCAATTTTCATGCCTAGTTTCCAAAGATCTTCTCGCACATTGGCTCCCCCATTCTCATAAAATGGTATAAGATAAGACAGAAAAAATAAAATAGCTTTGTCTTTCACATTTTTATAGTGATTACTAGAGGCACATAGACCAATTCTTCATAATAGATGAATTTGATCATACTTTTCCAATGATGCAACAGTTCAACTTTGGGGTGTATCATTTAGGCAACAGTTCAACTTTGGGGTTCATCATTTAGGCAATGACGGATCCCTACTCTTTCCATATGCTCTTTCCTTTCTATTTCTTCAAATGTATAGTTTATGTCTTATATTGTATTGAAATAGTTATTCCCACAACTTGTGTGGGACACCATACATTTGTAATTATCAATAAAAGACATTTGTGAAAATTTTGTGCAATCTTTCTCTTGTATACATTTGCATAATGAACTACAATTCATTTGATAATACTTTTGTGTATATGAATGGAACTTAGTAGAATTGAATGTGTACCTTTATCTTTATTTTTGCAAAAACTATCCCAACTTTACTTGATTGAGTTAGAAGCTAAATTAGGTAAAAAAATTGGTGACATCTTCTATATGTTTGCCTGTTAAACATCCTCACTAGTTGCCTAAACTTATCCATTGGGCATGGTTCGACTCTTGGAACTTGACAAGACTTATGAAATAGTCTTGCATAATGTTGTAACTCATCCAAAATAGTGCATAATGTTGGAATTTTTTACAACCCAAGTAGAACCTACAGAAGCTTCTATGAGCTTGCCATACTCAATTTTAAAAGTCCTGAAGGCACTATGCCAACTTAACGAGAAAAATGCAACAAAACTGTTATCTCTCCTACACTTTGGACTCTGTAAGATCTAGGAGGGCATCCCTAAAATATATTGTCATTCATGATGAGAATTATTTTCTCATACGTGGATAAACAACAGATAAATTCCAATCTAAGTTTAAACAAGATAATCCTTCAAGAAATTGTCTATTTCTCAGGAGAATTCAGCTCTTATTTAACAAGGAATTGAAATAACACCTAAGTGTGTTCTTACTAAATATTCCAGTGAAATTTCCTGAAGCTATAACAAAAAATACAAGAACAATAAGCAGTCAGAGTACCAGTGTCATATCCTAAAGCACAGAGTCAAACTGGAAACTGAACTACAGGGTAACTTTCATCTAGAGCATCTATGATCTGTATGTAAGGCATTACCATCCATTCATTAGTACATGAATCTATTACTCTTTAGAAAATCCTATGTGCTAATTTGCATGAACTTATTGAACAACTAAAGCATTTAATAGGTCCATTGAACCAAAGCTATAGCCGAACATAATCCACAGGAAATGATAAATGAAATTTAATGAACATCATCTTTGATAGACTTTTCATTAAAAATTCATGCAAATTATTAAAATAGGAGAGAAAATAGACTCAAAACAATCACAATATTTGCATAAGTATGCTCCAAAACCCCATGATTTACTAAGTTCCCAAACAGACTCAAAGCTTCAAAAAACTGGACATATTCTTTTCTCTCTCTCTACTTGATTCTTCTCTTACGTATCTTAAGTAATTTCAACAGACCTTTTCCTCGGCCCAGAATTCCCTTTTATAAAAACAAGGGAGCAAACAAGCTTTAGGCCGGAGGATACACGTGTCCATTTTTTACTGGATCGCTAATTCCTAATCAGTTATCTTTACATCATTTGCTTGGTAAGAGAAGAAAAGCTTAAAACAAAATGATGATTAATTTGTTACGGGGGAAAGGAAAGCGTGGTTCCAAGTATTGATTCCCTGACACCAAAGCATCTTTTAACCGCTCCATGTGCTGATTTTATTTGCACAATTTGTACCTGTATCCGGGAAGAGAATGCATTTCAAAATATAATACCATAGGTCAGACCTATATTTTACATGACCAAATTGCAGCGCTCATCCCCATTATTTATAATTCAAGTTCATCAATAAACATCTTTTTCCATGACTCAAAATCTTCCTCTGACGGCCAATCGAAAGCCATCACCCGGTCCACCATTTTTCGATAAGGTACATACTTTATCATTAATGACGTGGCTGTCTTGTCAAAATTCTCCAAGAAACTAATGACAAGTGATAACTTCTCTAAAGTATTCTCCAACATGCGAATATCAACATTTTTGCATATCTCATGAGTTTGGGCAGTCATTATATTATTCATTTGCTCCTTCCACGCCTGCAAAGGCTTGACACTATCCTGACTATAAAAAATATGAGGTAGTGGAGTCAAATATTTTCCATCATAAATATCCTTCAGTGCTTTGATTTTGGACTCCATAGGAGTAGCAGAACCTTGGAATTTTTTCTCAACAATAGTCTTAACAAATTGAAAAGTTGCAATGACTGTAGGATACTTATTCCCATGTTGCTTTGCTCCAACTGCCATAAATTTCAATTTTTCCATTCTAGGGCCCCATCTATTTAGAAAAGGGATAGCCAATTCTCTGTCCCTTGGAAACAATTCAAGTGCTTGCAGCATCAAGGCATAATTCGTATGAACACCATTCAGCTTACTCTGGACCCATTTAAATAGATGCCTTAACACAGTATCAACAATTTTTGAATTATTCCTTCCTGCTACATCCCGGATTTGATTTACCATCTCCTTATATTCTTCAATCTGCTGGAGTAACTTTTCCCCAGAAGGATCTTCGCTCAAGGTACTGGCCTTCTCAACCGAAATAGGCACTTGTCCCATATTATACGAGACCATAGCCCAAGATTGAAACTATGCAGGAGGTTGGGGTTGATCAATTGGTGGGTCAGCAATAATTTGGCTAGAGCTAACCTGCTTTTGGGATCTCAAGATTTCCATTTTTTTCCTTAATAAGGCCATTTCTGTTTCAAAATTCTTCCCCCTTTGCTGACTCTTATTATACTCAATAATAATGTCATTATACTGGTTCCTCAGAGTATCTTGATTTTTAGTTAAATCCTCCACGGTTGCCCTAGTAGATTTGGCAACATTCACAACCATGTCAATAGCCTCCAAGGTAGGGGTATCAAAAAATTTCTTCACAATCAAATGACCACTAAAATCGGATGTTTCAGCGACAATAGGTTTTTGAGACCTTGCAGATAGTGACCATATTGCCAAAGAATCCCACTCTTCACTGAAAGTTGATCCTTTAAGTACTAATGTCGCCTCCTCCTCTGTTGCAAGAAGTGGTTTATTTTCCCTTCTTACTGTATCAAATACTACAGCATCAGCAATATCCCATTTAGGGAGTAGCAATATCCCACACTTTTGAACCAATGTTCTGCCCTGTTCTGGTGTGATTTCCTTAAACCTCTCCTTCAATTGTACTCTGACCTTTGACTGAATTACTTGCTCTGGAAGCTTTGGGTGCAAAATTCTCTCATGTGCTATCTACTCAGTATAAGATGAGAGATGAGCTCTCCATACAAAATCTTAAAAAGCACGGGTATGGATAAAAGAGTCATCCATCATGAATTCTATGTAGGCTTCCATTCTCAAATCATCACTATTTGTAATTCCTTTAATCTCATCCTTCCCCAATCTTAGGGTGATGGCTCCTGAACTCGTTGCAATGTCAGTCGGATCTAGTGGCATTTTTGGATTTATTTCATCGGGAGTTACAATAATATCCTCCTCATCATTACCTTTCTGGCCAACATCCTTCATACTATCAGTTCTAGGCCTCTTTGGGGATGATGTACTAATCTATTCTGAACTCTTCGGAGGTGAATCCAGATCAATAATACCAGATATTGATTTCCTTAGGACGGATGATGCACCACTCATCGTAACTTCCTCTGTCCTATTTCTCTTCCTTCTTGAAAACACTTTTATTTTCCCTTGAGGCTGGTAGGTAGGCCTTTCTTCTATTCTTATCTCAGGGTGCTGCTCAGTAACATGTGACTTTCCCTTTCCTTCTACAATACTTTCCTCCTTCAAGACTCCTACTATGCTCTCAAAATTATCAAGAACATAGATTGCCTTGCTGAGCTCATCTTTAGCATCAGGTACATGATCAAAACCAGGTATTTTCTCCTGTTTACTTCTTACCATTTTTGAATAGGCAATGTACATTGCCTTTCTCTCATCCTGTAAGTCCTCATCAAAAATATTCTTAATGATATCTTTAGGATAGTAGAAATTGTGAACAAAGGTTCCAGTCCGATGTCTAGCCTTCATTTGGGAGATAAAACCCTTAGGATCATAATTCCTAGGGCGTACAGTATTCGATCTATATGGCTTGAGTAACAAGTGTAAATTTATCCACCCTCCCTTTATCATAACAAAATCTACAAAAGTTGTATATTCAGGGAAAAAGGTTCCTTTCTTGTGTTCAGTAGGAAAATGGAAATCTTGAGATGTTCCCAATTGCCTCATAATCTCTACAAAACCAAGTCTGAGAGGAACTTCTTTAGGTAGGACAGACGGGATGGCATTAGTGCCAAAGTCCTTGAAGATTGTAGTATTGTGATTGGGGATAATATCACCCCAATTGTGGGTTAGATTCAGCTCAGGCCTCCTCTCCATAGGTCTTAGAAAGTCATGAATTTCTTTTGGAATCTTGGGTGGATCAACAACTAAAGCCTTCCTTAACTTAGATCCAAAAATATTATGAAAGGTGACATAATCAAACTTATGATCATTTTTGTCTAAGACCCTAGTCCAATATTGGACAGGCATTTCAATATCTCCTTCCATCTTCCTCAACTCCATATCTTTTTCAAATACCTTCTGATGCCTATATAAAAACATATGAATCAACAGTGAAAACCATCTGAATTTTACCCAATTCTTTCCCAACTTCAAAGCAGCTAAGCCAGAATCTATGTTCTCTGCAAGGTAAGTGGAAAAGTCATATACCACATTATAACCAGGGTGTTGGAGGTTAACAGCCATATACATTATCTCTATAGGCACAGTCTTCTTTAGGTCAATCCCCAAAACTTGACATAGTGCATAGATGGTCTTCTTGAAATGAGGGGCGAAGTAGTCTACCGGGAAAGGTTCACGCTCATTCTTGCCAATAACAACCTTTTTTTTATTCTTCCCTCTTCCCTGACATAGCCAAATGTGGTATCAAAAGGGATTTCCTTATCAAACCCTTAGTGTTTCTATATTCTTCCCTGAAGACCTCCAATTTGATGGGAATCATATCCTAGCTCCATTCATGTAAGCCAAAAATCTCTGCAATTTCCTCTCTGGTTACTTTAATCATAGGCTTGCCAAGATGTGTTCTAACAATTTGAGTCATAGGATTGTACCTTGCAGCAATATCTTTTAATAAGTCTACATCTTCATAGACATTGAGTACCACTAGCTTACCCAAGTCCAGTCTCCATTGATTACACAAAGGAATAGGCAAATTTCTATTTCCAAACCAATTAGAAAAGAGTTGCCAACCTGTGTACGGCAATTCAGCATCATGGATTGTACATTGTTTGTCCATTAAACCTTCATGAATCACGAGTCCATAGAACAATATCCTTCCTTCTTGCTTCTTGCTCATAGAAGGTTTCAACAGATCAATAATATCTTGTGAGTAACCCCTAGGCATAGCCTTGGGACCAACAGTTCATGCCTTGGATGCCATATATTTTAAATAGAAGGGGATTTCAACTAGGGTTTTCTTAAAGAAAAATAAACAATTACACCCTATTCTCGAATGCCATTACAAAAAACTTTTTTATATGCACACAAATCACTAGCAATGACCTATATAAGCTCTAACAACCAATTCGCTTAACAATTCACTAGGAATCGAAAAGGACACAATCACCAATTATTCAATAGGCAACACTAATATATTCTAAAATTACAAAAGAAGGCGTTCGTATCACTTACTGTTTATTTTGCAGAGCGTCAACTGTCACGATAATGGAGAACTGAGATAATAGCCGCTTTTCTAAACACCGAGGAATTCTTATAAACCAGAATGCAACATTGAAATAGCAATCCACTGGTTATTTAGCATTTAATTATGCAGGCCGAGTTGAACTTGACCATTACTATTCGCTCGCCTGAGATAGAATGGCTATAGTACAGCACCAGTTTGTTTGAAAACATGTCGTTGATCAAAGATACAGTTGGCCAGATGGACGGTCTAGATTTGGTCAACAATAGTTTGAAAATGACACATCCTCCTTCCAGTCAACAAGCGAGCAAGAATATTGCCCATTAAGTACCACATTAGCATGGAATGGGTCCCACCTCATTAGTTAATTGATAACACCGATGCCCATGCGTCAACACATCACGTACCTTGCAGCATTATTGAAACTGAAGTTTTAATTGCACGAGGTCAGTGAGGGATGGCCCAGATGCATCGAATAGTACACAGTTGTCAGCATCATCACCCGTCCATCAATCAACACTCAAAAACTAGCCCCACCAAGTTACACAACAGGTGGCAGCATCTCATAAGTCTCGCAACATTTTCTGTGACGCAAGCACAAATCTTGTGAGGTATGCAATGAACGGTCAAGATCGCAGTTCTTGCATCCGTCGGCTAATACAAATCTACACATGTGAAATAGTTACTTTAAAGAAAGGGGACCACTAGGCAAACGAGGACATAACCCATGAGGTCAAAAAATAATTCAAAGGCTACGTTGTAAAGGTTAATAAGCTGAAAATCACAGGGACACATAAGTCAAAATGCAAAACCGAAAGGATAGGTAAAAGGGACGGTGAAGTGATGGCCAAAAGGGATAAAACATGACTTAAGTGACTGAATACTGCTAATAGCAAGTCAATGGCCAGAAAGAAAAAACCCCCAAATACCAGACTAGTAGAAAAATAACGAAGATAAAACCACCCCAAAGGGAAGGAAAATAAAAGCTCCACCACATAACACCTACCAACCTTATTCAACCTAGCAAATGACTCAAAACAAACTAACTATGCAAACAAAACTTATTCACTTAAAACAAAAACTATCCTAACCTAGACTAACTGAGGAAAGGAATACCTAAATAAAACCATTAACTGGTTCATGAAAGTAGCTACCCTTTCTTTGCAACTTGTAATGCTCCATATGTTTGTGAGCATCAAAGAGGAAATGAAGAAATGATAGATATTTAACCAACTATTGCAATGCCTCATAAATGGAGAAAACAAATCCACAAATCCACTTACCATTCATGTTATCTTAAAATGGATAGGATAGTAGGATAGAGTCCTCATGCTTGGGTGCAATAATGACTTGTGATGCATTTCTAGTTTCCATCCTAGTTAGATGCCTGATAGGACATCCCCTTGAAAGCTTTAGATTGGTTTTTTCTTTTTCCTCTTTTGGTGTGATCATATCCTTCATCTTACTCTTATGGTGCTCTTGTGGTACAAGAAATTGATTTGGAACTTCATGTTTTTCTTCTTCTTTCAAAGAACCCAATAAGGTTGATATAATATTATCATGACTACATTCTTCAAACCTTTCTACCTTTTTTATGGTTGTCCTATTTCATGGCTAAGTTTAGAAAAGAGAGAAGGAAAAATAGCTTGCTTTTATTGATTGAAAGGTAAAAATACAGCTGAGTACAAGTCTATGAAAATGAGTTACAATGCTATCTTCTTCTTGAAAGCTCCAAAAATGAGCTACAATACTTGTTGAAAGAAGAAATAACTAACTCCAAACTATCATTTGAAGTTACGTTATGCTTGCAAAGACACTGCACAAAGAAGTTAAGTAGATTTGATTTGTGATGGACACATTTAGATGGTAGTACCAATAACTTGCAATCTATCAAGACTTGATTACCTTATAACTTGTCAATTTCTAGCGATGAAATGATAAATTAATCATAATGTCACCTTCGGATCACATCACCATGAAAGAACTTCATCCAACATCCTTATGAGTGCAGGCACCACAAAATAGGTATTTGTCAGATTTGTCTTCCTCAAGCGAGGGAAATTCAGGAAGAGAAGAGGAAAGCGAGACATGTAGTAGGTCTAAAAGAGGGAGATCAACTAGAGGTCAAAAGATTAGAATAAAATTTTGTAAACAAATGGAATTTTTTCTTACTGAAGGGGGTCATGTTCTTATGATGATGAGAGCATAGGCGATATCGAGGTGCCCTTGAGGTACAAACATCTACGGAAACAATGGGTACCCAAGGAACTTCCTCCAATAAACACGGATCTTTGTGTCAACGAGAGGATATATCGCATAGCACCATCGTCATTACATGGTTTGGGCCTATTTTGCATGGACGGCATAAAAGTTTGTTACAAAAAAGTTATTGAGTTGATGGAGTATGTTGGACCCTATTATAGTTACAAAGATTGGATGCAGCTGGTTTGATATACATGAAGTATGTGTAGGTATGCACTATTAGCAAATTATATACAACTAAAAGATAAGGATCAAAATAAAGGAGTGGCTAGGTACATTGACGGGAGGCCAAAAGCATCAGGGAATATTGCAGGGTTTATAAATAGTACACAACCTGGTTCAACAAATAAGCAACCCAATTGTATATTCGAGGCGCGAGAGGGAAACCATGTACTCGTATGTGCGATAAAATCAATAACTGCAAGGGAAGAGTTGCTAATCGATTACAATTTGAATTGCTTAGATACAAACACAATTACTATGGGGGTGGTATGTACTATATATATACCATTTTACCCAACCTCCAATTAATGATTCCAATATACCATTTTATTATTATGTTTTTTTTCATAATTCTATTGGTTTCATTTCGGTAATATTCTTTATATTTAATTTTTGTCACAGCAGGACATTGATCATATGAGGAAGGCTCCGGCCTAGAGCACAGATCGCGATCCATCTTCAGGTGCTTCTATTTGACAAGTTTAAGTCATTGTAATTGTAAAAATTAGATACGAGCAAAATGTCTTATTATTATGTTTTTTTCATGAGTTTATTGGGTTAATTTTGATAATATTTTTAATATTCTTGTTGTAGTTGGCTGATTGGGGAAAGGCACCAGCAGTATAGGAGAGCATCCATATGGAGGTGCAGTCACTATTATGCAATTATGACATCTCATTTTCCACAAACCTTGTGGATATGATGAGGAAGGCCAAAAAAAAATGCAATCAAGAAATCCTTCAGTTGGTATTCATAGTGCCTCAAATAGATGAGATAAGAGAAAGGGTTAAAATATTGTCTGAGAGAGCACAGAACTTGGAAGTAAGCTGTCATGAGATCTTTAATTATAACATAAGTTCATTCATGGTTTTATATTTTGTACTCTTTTATGTCATGAACTAAAATATGTGTTGTTTTTACAGGATTATTTGCATCCTCATCATCATGCTGCTGGCTGTGATCAAGGTACTGTAAGTGTTTCCCGGGAAGTAGAGGATGGTACAAGTGTCAATCCTGATCTTCCTACGCATACAACACATCATCCGACCCCATCATCTATGCCAATATTGTCATCTAAAATTTCGGCAACACATACCATGCAGGCATTTAGTAGTCCACCCTCTGGCAGCAAACACATGCCACTACATGTGTCAGTACCTGTGAATGCAGAGGCCACTACTACTAGTGATGTTTTAGCAGCATTTCCTAGATCTTACCATATTACTAGTACGGGAACATTGCCGGTCACATTTGTGGTGACCAAGGATTTCCTTCCCATAAAGATAGAGAAGGTCCCAGGTACTTTAAAATGTTTTAATTATTATTATTATTATTATAAGTGCTAATAGTGGGGATAGCGCCCTATTATATTGATTTACAAAATGGCAATATTTGCCTACATTATAATTGCAGGAAATGATTTTTTTTATAAACATCTAAGTGATATTTCATTGGAGCTCTTCGGGCCCACCATACGTACACAGTGGAATGCCCAAAATCAAGATTTAAAAGATGAGCTCATTAACCGTTTAGTTGTGTTGTTCGGTGATAAAACATTCAACTGAACCAAGGTCCTTAAGAAATCTGGTACCTATCTAAAGTATGTGAGGGACCAATATAAGTCACATTTAGAGAAGAATAGAAAGTACAAGCATCCCTCCATGATTCCAGAAAGGGAGTGGAAGGACTTGGTGTCGGATGGAAAGGAGAAGGCTGAAAAGAAGAAAGGAAAGATACTACCGGGCCAAGGAAGGTATGCAATACTATCAACAATTTAATTATATACTGATTAATCTTTCTTTTTACATAATCTAACATATTTCAAATTTTTCATAGGCTGCTCGACACATCGAAGGCAACAAAGGAAAGACTAAAAAAATGGGCAGCACAAACTTGGCTCTGGTGGTTATATGAAACTAGCTGCACAATTTGTAAGTATCAATAAATGAAATATTGCATCCAAATAATAAATTGCAAACAATTTTGGTTTTATCACATCATAGAAGCAAAATTCATGATCGCATGCAAAAATGCAGTGTTTTGATTTCAACAGAGTGCCCACACAAGAGGACCTAAAGATTTCCTTCGACCAAGGCTATGGAGCCCTGACTGAATAGCTAAGAGTCTTGACTGGGCAAACACAATCTTCCACTACATCCAACACGCAAGTAAATAAACTCAATAAAGTTTATTTCAAATTGAATACTTGTGCAATCTGTTCAATATTAATTTCCACCATAATAATGTTCCTATTTGTTTTACACAGATAAGCAATGATAATCCTGCACATGACATTGGAATGCAGCCTAGTGAGGGTGGAGCGCAACCTACCGATGAAGGCCATGGTGTGCATCCTGGTACTAGATGTATTCATGTGCTATAAAAAATGCAGTATGGATTAATACAATTAAACATCTTTAATTGAATTTAGTGTATTAATGAACGTAACCTTTCGTGTTTCAACTTTAGAGCATGTAGAGCATGATCAACATGTTGAGCATGATCAGGCTAGACAAGATCAGGAACATGATGTAGCTCCATCAGGTAAGCAGGACCACTCTAATGTTCTTTTAAACATTTTTAATTGCAATTGGTGTATTAATTAATGTAATATTTCATGTTTCAACTCCAAATCGGGATTTAGAGGGTGTTCAACATGTTGAGCATGAGGCTATAAGACAATATCAGGAACATGATGTGGCCCAATCAGGTAAAGAGCACCACTCTGATGTTCTTTTAATTAATGAAATACGTGTAACAATAATAATAAAACATATCAATTTAACATTTCTTTGCTATTGCAGCAGACCCCCCCTTGCAGTCGCGTCCACGCGGTTGTGAGTACACGACTAGGCATACATTAAGATCATGAGCAGAGCTCAAACAACTCAAGGGGGGACAGATGATTTTGAAAACGATACTCCACTTCAGCTTTTTTTAGCTGCAAAAAAGAAACAAAAAAAAAAGTGATTGTAATCATATTATGACAGCCATATTTTTGATAATATGTAAAAACTGAAAAAATGAAATATGTTAATGAATGAATCTGAATATGTTAATGAAAAAATGTTATATGTTAATGAATGAATGTTATATGTTATTAATGGATGAATGAATGATTAATGTTATATGATCGAGTATGGGGAATTGAGAGTGATGTGAGGGGGGGGCGGGGGGGGAAGGGCCAAATGAGCTTCCACCTTCACGTGGTTGGCCCTGTTAAGTAGAGATTATTAAACTACTCTCAAAACAAAGAGAAGCTCAAAAAGGTAAGTAATGCACTTTTCAATATAAGAAATGCATCGTTTGAAGCATCAAACCAATCTGTAAAGATGAAAGAAAGTGCTAACTTTTCACTATGAACATTGTGTTGTGTGTGGATTTGGTTTCAAAGCTCTGTTGATGGAGATGGCTTGTATGACAGCCAAGAAAATAGTTATCATTATTGCTACTACAAATAGGCCTCATATCGCTGTAATAGTCTTGATCTTTTAACGAATAGGTTTTTAAAAAAAAATGCACTTTCTCGTCGAATTTACGATGAATCGAAAAAACATCCGACGAATTTGCAATGTATCCGACGAAGTTTCACGGTAATGACTTGCGTATTTCATCACTCATTCGATGAACTTCTGTCGCTATTTCAATCTAAACTATGTCGCCAAGACTCCTGCCGATGTAATCTTATTGGCGTCATATAGCTACTCGAGTAGACCTTCAAAACTTACTCCGATGATATATGTCTTGTCAATATGCTTCCCTCGATGAGACAATATGTGTATCTCGTCGATGAAAAGTTATCGCTGAGACAGAAAACCAGTCCTCTTGATATATCTTCTTAGGCAATTTTGATCACTATAATAGTCTTCATCTTTCACCGATATGCCTACATTTCAACGAATAGGTTTTTTTTTTAAAAGTGCACTTTCTTGTCGATTTTACGACGAACCTCAAAAAGCATCCGACAAATTTGTAATGTATCTGACGAAGTTTTGCCGTAATGACTTGCCTATTTCATCGCTCATTCGATGAACTTTTGTCTCTATTTCAATCTAAATTATGTCGCCAAGACTCATGCCGAAGTAAGCTTATCGACGTCATATAGCTGCTCAGGTAGACATTCTGAACTTACTCCGATGATATATGTCTCGCCGATATGCTTCCCTCGGTGAGACAATATGTCTATCTTGCTGATGAAAAGTTATCATTGAGACAAAAAACCAGTCCTCCCAATATATCTTCTCAAGAAATTTTGATTGTTGTAATAGTCTTGATCTTTCAACGAATAGGTTTTTTCTTTAAAGTGCACTTTCTCGTCGAATATACGACGAACCGTAAAAACGTCTGAAAAATTTGCAATCTATCCGATGAAGTTTCACCGTAATGACTTGCCTATTTCGTCACTTGTTCGATGAACTTCTGTCGCTATTTCAATCTAAATTATGTCTCCAAGACTCCTGCCGATGTAATCTTATCGATGTCATATAGCTGCTCAGATAGACCTTCAGAACTTACTCCGATAATATATGTCTTGTTGATATGCTTCCCTCATGCTTTGTCGATGAGACAAGATGTGTATCTCGATGATGAAAAGTTATCGCTAAGACAAAAATCTAGTCCTCCCGAAATATCTTCTCAAGCAATTTTGATCGCTATAACAATATTGATCTCTCAACGATATTGACAATACATCGAATTTGTGTCGTAATGGTGATGGACTTACGTTGTTAATCTGACGGTTTGGCGAAGGTATGCCTCCTGTCATCCGGGCACTATTCATCGCGCGATCGATGAAGTTGGCATCGCGGTTCCGACAAGCGTGTGTCGTGAGGTCGACGTTTTGCAGCCCGTCGGGATGTAGACGAAATTTGAGCGACGACGCTGACTTTTGTTAATCATCGGCCGGCCGACAATGTTTCGTCAAGATTTCAACGAAAGGCCATTGGAAATTGGGGTCAAATCCTGTAGTGAATAGTGGTTTAGATGCAAGAATTAAAATAACAAGTAAATAATTTTGTTTCTAGACAACATAATAATTCAAGCATTTATTTTCTAAATAAAAATAGAATATAGAAAAACAATGGAACCTAGATCCAATCGCTTGGCTAGGCTGGGGATTTGATTTCAAGTTCTAAATCTACCGCTACAACAACGTCTTCCAAGTCTCCAATCAATCTTTTTCAATAAATCCCCCAACTTTCCCACAAATTTTTACAACATATCAAATTTTCCCCAAATCCACAACAAAATGCAATTATTCTACAGAAATATTCTTGCAGATCAAAAAAAAAATTCGGAAAGAAAAAATCAATAATAATTCCTGATAACCCCAAAAGCTCTCAAAAAGATTATTATTTACCCAAAAGGAAGTTGTTTTATTTTTTAAAACAAAAATCTAATAAAGCCCTCACAAAAACAACAAGTTTCACTTTGACAATTAGTTCAAAACTATGCATGTGCACAAGAAATATTTTTTTCTTTTTTATAATATTTACTATCTAATAATTACAAAATTCCAAAATAATAATAATATTTTATTTTATATTATCATGTTTTCTCACACTTTTAATTATTTTATTTTATTTCATATTATTTGCACTTTTAAATTTATTATTAACCATTAATAAAAATATTTTTTATATCTATTTTTATAGAATACTTTTACTTAATAATTTTATTTATTTCATCAATTAATCCAAATAGTATTAATAAAATAAATTAAATTAAATGACTAAATAACAATAACAATTACCTAGACATAAACAGGGTCAACACAACAAGACTGACTGACCACAACAGCTGACAATGTTTACGGGGTGATGAACTGGATACTCATCCTCTTCGAGGATGATGGCTAGGGTAGGGGACCATATATTATCTCTGAACAATTGTTCGATTGGGTTTAAGGCATGCTCAGACCTAACAATTTAGGTGGATTTGATGCCTAGTACTTGCAACCTGTAGCTCACAAAACGGTCACGCATATACATAGTCATCCAATCAAGCACACCATGAAAAATGAAATCATAGTGTAGCAGGGTTTTCACAAGTGAGTAATGCGACATTGTCCCCTTTCACCAACACACATCAAACAAGTAACCACATAAAATCATAACAATCAATTGCTTAACAACAAGGTAAGAACAATCACTAGAAAATTGCATAACCATAATCAGATAATCACATAACATCATAATAAGATTAATCCACATAATCAGATAATTCCATATAACAATCATAACATGTGCATAAACTCAAGTAGTAGAAGTATCACCAAATTATCATCAAAATTTCATCATAGCAGTAAGTCTAACATCAACAAAGTGTCATAACATCTAATCCTAAACAAAACTATCAATCTAAAAAATTATAGCACGAGGGGCACTATAATTGATCAAGATAATATCTTGTTGAGGCTTCTCAAAGCCTGCTTGATTACTCTTCCTCTAAGAACATAATTTTTTCTTAAAATAAAAACTCATTTTATCATCTAGTGCATGGTCATTCTACTAATGAATTTCAAGCCTTGAGTAATAAAATACAACATATTAGTGATTGTGTTGCTCTTCTTGTGTTGATTCACCTAATTCCTCTAATCAATAATGATCTTCATCCTATTGTGTTGTTTATCACTATGTGACATTTGTAGATTTAGGTGTTTTGCTCATTGCCATTCATGGTGCTAAAATCTTAACTGCAACCATATTTTCATGGAAGTGACATGATATTCCTTGGTGTGGTTGTTTGTCTCAATGGGGGAAAGGATAACTAATTTTGGGAAGTGTGCATTCTTTTCAACGATCCCCTCTTCCCCTCTTCCTCCTTAAAATACCAACATAGAAATTATTTTGACATTTTAAGGGGGGGCATATATTACCCCTATCCATTTCATCTTGTGATATTCGAACTATTGACATAGTCCCTTTGGAAGTGGTGTTTTTTGTAACTTCCCCTGAGGTGTGGCTATCAATTTATCCTTGAGACATTAAACTTCATTCTTCCCAAAGAGGTTAAACTTTTATCATCCCCTAAGATGTTCAAAAAATTTCATCCCCCAAGATATTAAAATTTTTTAATCCCTTGAGATGTTAAACTTTGTTTGTCGCTCGAGATGTTAAACTTTGTTTGTCCCCTCAGACGTTAAACTTTGTTCATCCCCAAAGATGTTAAACTGTGTTCATCCCTTTTTAACATGGCCACCTAGCATAACACACCTTGCTTGTTAGTGGAGCTATGTGTTTCATGAGTGATGTGGCATAACATATCTTGCTAGAGTCCTCATGGGATCTACCATTTATTTGATGGATGACATTTAGTATTTGAGATAATTTAAGACTGAGGTTTCTCTACCTTATCGACTCGAATCTTTTAGTACTAACCTTATATTTTAAATGTTTTTTTTTGTGTATTCTTCATGTTTACATTATATCTACATTGTGTGTGTTTTCATTTCATCGTCATCTTCATGTTCCATCATGTCATGTGTTTTCATCATGTATGCTTCATGTTTTTCTACATGTATGTTTGTGTATGTTATCTTGTTGCATTTCATACATGTGCATGTTCCTTTGTGCTTATGTTTGTTTTCCATGGGATCTTAGATCCTACGGGCGTGCGCATTCCCCCTTGATCCTTAGTCATCTTGTTTCTTCAAAATTTGGACAATCGGACCCCCCTTGACATATATTTTCTACTTTAGTGTGATTTTGAGAGTAAGTTCATACTCTCACTAATGTGGGGGCTAAATGTAGTGTCATAAATTGTCACCCCTGACAATTTCGCATTGTATTTTTTCTCCCCTAAATTATTGGACCTAATTAAGATCCTAACTTCCTAAATTATGCAGTCTGAGGCCCATTTTTATCGTTTTTCAACAGATTACAAGCATTGAACAAATGCATCCAACGGATATTTTTCCCCCAACACTTAATGTCCTAGAAATTTGGGCTAGGACTCATTCGCCCTAGGGAGAATCACTCCTATTCTTCCAAGACCCAATTTTAGACATGCGAAATAGCCATTTTAACATTCAAAACCCCACTTGCAAAGGTCAACTATTAGGATCTAATTTTTGAGAAATTGAGTAAATGCCTATAAATACCTAGTATTTTCACCATTTGAAAGTAGAAGAAAGGAAAAAGGAGATTTATGAGCAAGCATTATTATCAAGAGCATGTCAAGAAAAAAAATTAGATATTCATTACAACAATTCAAGATCTAAGCATCATGTCAAATCCTATGTGAGTTTATGTGTTCATTTAACCATTGTTTTGTGTAGGCTAACCCCTTTCGTAGGTCTCCAAAGCATTCAATAAAATCAATCAAGAAAGATCCAAGACCTTGAGGTGATGTGCATGAGTTTAGTCTTTCAAGGAAGTCATTGAAGGGTGGTGAGTTGCAACAATTTATGATTTCATCATTCCTTCCTATCCATCATCATTTTATAATTGGCATTTCCATTGTGGAAGTGGAAACACTTACACGGGGTTTGAGTAAGGAAAGCCCCTAAATAGCCCAACATTTTCCCTCTTTGAATGTGTAGGTTTTAGGTTTGAAGAGGATCAAGGGAATATTGAATACAAATTGTCCATTATTGCAATTGAATCCCTACATCTTGTCAACAAATAGAAACTCATTTATAGAATTACCCAACAAGGTTCCAAAAAAATTGCAAGCAAAATTGGAAGTCTCAAATCTACCTAGAAACTACTGTTTCAGTCTATGGATTATCAAGATCTTGCATTTTTCATATTCGGTCATATAGTCTAATTAGGTTAATCATAGCATATCAATTCTAGTTCATTTATAAGGCTCAAAAGGATCAAATCTAGGTTTGATTGTCTCACCTTCATGGTTGAAAGTCAACTTAAATACCTTGTTGATTTGCATCCTAATGTACCTTTCAAAAAGGATCAAAAATCAATCATAGGTTTATACCCTAAACTTAGGGCTCTCTTTTTCATATGTTACAAAAATTGTTGCAAAATCTCTTTCCTTAGAGATTTATGAATGATTCCCTCAAGATTAAATACTTGAAGCCATGTCTATTATGTATCCTCAATTTTGGGTCCAAGAAAACCGTCACAACCCAAAGTAGTTTCATAAAAAAGTAATTACCTTGGTTGAACACTTCTCAAAATGTTCAGAATAGAATCAACATAAAATAGAAGGAATTATAAATGAAACTAAACTTAGAGAACAAGCTCTTTATTTTACAA